>JAOTRN010000041.1:16214631-16229364 GCA_028566695.1 Bagroides melapterus | reverse complement strand
TTCTTTCTTTCTTTCTTTCTTTCTTTCTTTCTTTCTTCTTATAACTACCAGTTCATCATAAAGCCAATTGTCTTCCAAATACTTTTCCTTTGCCTGGGCTTCACTTATGAGCCAGTGGATTAACTCCATCCGCTGCCCCCCATTTTTTTTTTACTCTTTCTGCTTTTGCCAGAGCAATCCAGGAATGCATTTCTAATCAGACAGTGGGAAAAATAGAAGTTAAAAAGGGAGCGAAAGGCAGCGAATGCCTAATTGAAGCAGGGGATTTCTCCTGATCTGTGCTTGGGCTGTCTGTATTTACAGCTCCGTCGACTTGCCCTTCATTTCCATGCCTTTATCTGCGAGCAGAGGCTCAGAATTCACCAGAGGATGTCCTGCTTTCTTACTGCTCACTCTGCGTCCCATTTTATTCTCATATTCTACCACAATTCTGACTGGTATCACGCTGTTTATTTGCTGTGTTTGAGAAAAGGAGTTGGTGTATAAGAGATGCCTGTTTATATATGTGTCAGGGGAAAGAGAGGAAGTTCTATGAGGCTCATAGTACTGTGAGGAAGAGGTTATTTGCGGTTCAAAGAGGACAGTGATAGAAAGAGCATGAAGGAGGAGGTGGTAAGGGGAAAGATCTGGTCATTCCTGAGCTGTGCGGTGGAGGGCGGAAGGTCAGCCGGTCTCTTCAGATAAGCCGTTTCGTGGAAGTCTGAGGGTTAGCCGTTTGTAACTTTGTTCGCTTTTACTTCACCATTTCCTTCAGCACACTTACTCAAGAGGCCATGGTCAGCCATGACAGGCCGATAAGGAAATAAGGGCCTAGTTCAGTGGCCCTGATAAGACTGTGTGAGGGGCCTCAGGGAGGAGAAAAAGGAAGAGAGGCACGAGTGGAATAAACAAAGAGACGCCCTGCTCTCTGTTAAAGAGATTAATTGTGGTGCTGACACCTTTTGCCACTGACAGGCACCAGGCAGGAGAGTTTGCCTCATTGTGGGGAGGAGAGAGGCATCCAGGAGCACCATCACCCTGCCCTTGGAACAGATGTAGCCTGTTGGCAGCCTTTCAAGCCTTTTATGAAGGTTAAAACTCACATATCAAAAGCGCCCGAAGACAGCTTGACAAGACTTACAAAGGTCCCAGGGATTAAAAATTAATATTCGTTATTGACTGAAAATGATTGAATTATGGTAGAGAGTGTTCAGAGGCTCCAGGATTTCATCTTCTATTGTTGGTTTCTGAGGTTGACACACAACAGCTTAGGAGTGGCAGTGTGTGAAGCATCCTATGAGAAACAGTAAAATGTTAAGAACCACTGACAGTATTCTTGAATATATTCCCACAAGCATTTCACCAAATTATTTGCACTACTGCAGACTTTCATCACTGTGCCTGTGCAGAGGTGAACCGTACTGCAGGATTCATATTTGAATTTCAGCGATGTTGCGTGCTGTGTGTGGGTGGGCGCCCTTCACAACGCATCTGGCTGCATTCGCATTGTGGAAAAGATTGACAGGGTCCCTTTGTCGCTCACTACTCAGGGATGTACTGGCAAATCAAGCATCTGCTTAATCATGCTGCACAGTGAGAGGCTCAGATTTTGCTTCTGTACAGAATGTACAGAGATGCTCTTTAAGAGTTTGCACTGCAGTTCTATCAAACTCTAGTAACAAGCACGACAGCGTCCGGACTGACGCACTGTAGTGTTAAGTAACTCTTCATACCAGGGGGTGGCAGTAGCCTATATTTATAATCAGATTAAGATAATCCAGGTACTGTGGAAAGACATAACATAATGGATGTCTCAAGTCTAGTTCTGTGTGTCTAAAAATCCTTTCTACTTCTGGTGTATCAATGTCATACAGTGCCAATGCAGTTTGGCACTAAGGCAAACAAAACTTGGCTAATCATGCTAATGCAAACCTGTGTAAACTGCTCAGAATTACATATTGCCCAAAGATAGCTAGATACAACAAATGTTCAGAAGTTTAGAAAGGTGTAATTTTCCTGTTTTGCTTTCCTCACTTTGGATTCCCTTCTCTTCTGTTAATTCTCTGAACAGGGATTTCTCTTTCAGCATCATCCTCCAACAAAGATTTAACACACACAGTTGGTGCTAACAGACACTCTTCAACAACTTTGGCCCTCAGCCACAGTTAGCTTGGTATAAGGGGCTCTACATTAACCTTAAAGTGTAAGAAAAATACATGGCAAAATCAAAGGTTGTGTTATCTTGTCCATCAAAATATCAGAAACAAATCTGCTATATTATTTTCTACGTTTATAATCTTGTTTCTAGAGCAATGGAAAAGAAACACTTCCGTGAAGTGTATAAACAGGAACATGAACAAAGAATGACTTATGTTATTGGACAGGCCTTAGTTCACCCGCTGTACTGTTCAGCAGCCTCTTGAAACACTTTGCCTTCATTAAACAATATGCAAGCTGGACTCAGTGTATTCTATTTATTTTACTTTGCAGGCATGTGAGAGCACGAGTGCGAGAGCTCTGTGCTGGAGGGGGATGATGTGGACATAGCTGTGTGTGTTTGTGTGTGTGTGTGAGAAAGAGAGAGAACCCTAAGCTGAGAGGCTGGCTGTTTGATGGAACCACTGATCCTTATTTCCTTCCTTCCCTTTTCTAGGGAGCCTGCATGGTTGCTCCTCTAGACACCCCGCTACCACCCTCCCCATTCTCACCCTTCATCCTTCCCGCACCCATTTCCCACTGCCAGTATCAGCTTTGGGGCCAGTTTCACTCGAGCACTCCTGTTGACGCTTGACTGAGCATGGTGGTCGGCGCAAGATGCTCTAGTTCCTAATTCTCAGAAAAGAAAGCACCTGTGTCACAGAGTAAATGTCCTAAAATAAACCTCAAGCCCTTACATGTCCACCAGCACAACACCACCCGTATGGTATCACATGCAAAAGAGCCCTCAGATTAGTTTCACAGCTTCCCTTCTGAAAAAAGGTCATGTTTCACAAGAAGTGGGTGACCTTAATATCTTCACCAAGAGCCTTGAAATGTCTCCTTTGACTTTATAACATTTTGAAGTCTTGTCTTGTAAGTAACCCCCCCTCTTACCACCACCAAGATAAGATCTAAGTACAAGCATGAAACTCAATCTCTTGGGTTTTGGGTGCAGCGGGCGCATTTTGGGTCAGAGCGCTATCATGTATCACCAAACAGCTTTCCACATGAGGATCTTCATCAGATTTTGATCACATTTACACTGGCTAATTAAATAAAATATGGCATTATGTAAATGGTGTCTTTGCCATATGGTCCTGGGTACAAGCAGTCAGGCATTAGATGAGGTGTGTGGGTGTCTCGTCTTGGGGAATGTCAATGGATTTAGACATACAGTTTACCTCATAGCAGAAGTGACCAATCTCTGCAAATGCATCCAAACCTCTCATATAGCCACACATACACAAAACATCAGCCAGGACTCATATACACCAATTCAGTCCTGGCAGCGAGTGTCAGAAATACTCTCTTAGCAAGATGTTGCCCATAAGCACTTTGAGGATGAATCTTATCTGCTGTTATCTGCACCTCAGACTGGCCTCTGCACAGTGTGGCTGCTCCACCGGCCCCTTATCTAGCACACCACCTCTCTCCCAGCCCCTGGTTACACTAACTCTGTGTGTGTGTGTGTGTGTGTGTGTGTGTGTATTGCTGGTAACTCTCAAGAAAGCAGAGGCAGATAAGATACAGGGCATATAGCTGCATATCTTGCCCATCTGAACCGTTTCTCCTGTCCTTCTTCTGCTAAGGGGGAAAAGAGGAATCGAAGGATCGAAAATAAAGAAAGAGAGGAAGCGAGTAAGAGGAAGGCAGCTTATAGGAAAACAAACACCCGTCACCCTCATCCTGTCTTCCGAACAAAGTGGCTCACAGACCATCATCCTGAGACACAGCCGTCTCGCATGGCCATTTTCTCTCTCTTCCTCTATACATATAATGCATTCACCTACATGCGGAATTCATCATGCAAGAATAAATTACTCAAGCCTCTCTCTGTTAGCCACATTCATACCCAGCAGGAGAGAGTGCTGTTAGCTCAGTGGCCCCACATCTGGGGCTTCCTGCTGGGTTTGATTGAACCCTCCATCCCTAAAGTCCCCTCCCCCAATCCCTGCTCCCTTAACCATGGTGCCACCAAGCAGGGTATTATCGTCCACCGCAGCCAGCTCTGAAGTGGAGCCTGGCACTCTCCGCCTCCTTCCAGCCAAAGTTCCTTTCATTTAAATGAGATTAAATACAAATGTGGAGTAGGGGCACATACTGGATAGGCCTGGAGTTAAAGCGATGTTTCTGAGCACTAATCTATTCCATGGCCAAACACTAAGAGAGGGAAATAGAGAGAGAGAGAGGGCTACTGAAACGCTGGAACGCTGATGGCTCATCCTTCAGTGGCCGTACTCGGCATGGCATGGCTTCTGACTATTGATCTCACACTGTTAGGTGGAATAAAAAGGGATTGATCTAAAGTCATAGGAAAACATCTTGAGAGGACCAAAGATCTATCTCACAGTATGAGCAATAGCACTTAACTGGGCACTTGCTGATGCATGCACACACACACACACACACACACACACACTTTTTCAGTCCTTCGCTGTTCCAATGGACAAATTATAATCCAAATACCTGTGCCTTTTTCCTTTTTCCATGATAACTATAAGAAGAGTTTTTCTGTAGTTCTTTATCACCTCATGAAGAGTTTTCTGTGGGGTGGTGATCATTTCTGTTCATTTCAGATCAGTTCCCGCCCATTGTTAGTGTTGACAATAGACATAATCAACAGTTTTTACCAGACCTTTTAGCCAGTATGGTGTACGGGGATGCAGCTGAACAAACCAAACATTAGTATTGAATTGACATTGACAGTATTGAAGATTGCTACACCATGTTGTCTGATTAAAAAAGGTGATTCTAGCTCGTTAAGCAGCATTGCAAACAACATACTATAAAGTATGTCAAAATAGTTGTTGTGTACTATGTAATATGGTAGTATGAAGTATTCTGGTATTCATTGGTCTACAGTAAACAAGATTATACTGGTCAGGAGGAGTGTCCCAAAACACAGACATATGCACTATGATAATACCCTTATAAAATACACTAGACTGTAGAGTTCATAGTGTAGAATGTAAGATGCACCTAGGGTCACAGTGGATCCAGATCATCTGGGCAAGCTAGTGCAAGGCTTTGCAGCAGATTGCGTCCTGAATAAACACATTCACAATCCACTTACTGGCATGTTTCTGGGAGGAACCCAGAGAACCTGATAGAAACCTACACAGATAAAAGGAGAATGTAAGAAAGACAGCAACCAGAGCTCAGGATAGAACAGAGAACTCTGGAACTTGGAGGCTGGCTGAGTGATGATTGTATTGTGAAATTTCTAGCTTCACTGACAGGAAGGCTAACCGCATTCAGCCTGAGTACTCAGTTATAGTACGGGTCACCTGGCAGTGGAAAAAATGTGGATTGTGATGTGTCCACTGTAAAAGCACTATTTGTATTTTCTTTTTTTTTAATCTCTTGCACACAGGCATCGGGCTTAACATGGAATTATCTTCTCAGCAACAAAAATAAACAAATGAATAGAAATAAAATGACTTAAACACAGTTGCCATATGATCAAAATAATTACCATTTCCTTTACAGTATAGTGCACTCCGAGCAAATATGGCCCTCCTCCCAGCGGAGGAGCCCTTGCTCTGCATATTCTGCATGTGAAATGTTGCATTTTAATGCAAGCAAACAATGCGCTATGGCGCCCTGATGCTAATGACGAAGGGGTCAGCGGGAGCAGGCAAGAGCGCCAAGAGATTCCAGATGAGCGGGTCAGGAGCACAGCACTCGGGCTATAGGAATGCTCCTGCTAACTCCTCCGAGGGCCCAACCATCACTGATTTGCATGGTCATGTCCGAGTGTACGAGTGTGTGTGTTTGCATGGTGAAGTCAGGGTACAAGAGGTTATTCTAATAAGCCTGCAGCTGGCGAATACATACAAAGGTCAAGCTGCCCTGGTCAGCATCATCAACTTTTTTTAAAATTATTAATATTTTAGATGGAGTCAGCTTGGTGCAGTTATCTCTGCTGAGTCTTTGGGACAATGACAGCCGTGTGTGTGTATGTGTGTGTGTGTGTATTTGTCCAAGATCAGCTTTGTGTGTATAGGACTTCTGAAGCAGTGGACAGAGCTGAGCAAAACACACTGCCCATGATGGGACAAATCTCATTTCATCTCCACTACAGAGGATTGGAAATGTTGTTGCATTATTAAGGAACAATGGGTTTTACACATCATCTGCACAGTTAACAATATTCCTGCAAAAGAAAGAAAGAAAGAAAGAAAGAAAGAAAGAAAGAAATGTTTGCACTCTTAATTGCTCAACACAAAAGCAGTCGCTTTCCAAATAAACACACAGACGGGGTGATATGTATTTGCATATTCATGCAGTTGAAAGTTTTTTTTCTCTCTCTCAGTAGGCAATGGGCTGTGAAGTTATTTATTCCCGTTGACAGCGCACATCTTTCAGGAGGAGGCCACCTTATATTGTTTTTGCTCATTTATTACACACACACTACACACACGCACACACACACTTGCATGCATGTATGCACACATACAAACACGCCCCCACACACAACTCTTTTACTTCCTTACTTTCTCAGTTATTTTATATTATTCAGATCTAATAATCTCTGGTTGTAAAAACATTAAAACAAATATGGAAAACATTTGGAAATGCATTAAGTCAAAACACAAACAAACCCATATTTGTCTTATTATTCAACATATTTAAGAGTAATCATTTCATCTTAACACTTAAACTTAGACCTTAACCTCAATCACCAAAAAAAAGAGGAAGTATTTGCCTTGCACATTCATATCCTTATAGTCCACACAGATATACAAAATCGCACACAGTGATCATCATGAGTTTCATACTCTGATCTTGCTGCTGCTGCAATGTAATACGATGTCCACTAGGGTGTGTGTGAACAGACACACAGCACTATCAGTCCGGGCGCACACAGAGAACACACACACACACACACACACACACACACACACACACACAGAGAGAGAGATACCAAAGCCAGTGATCCTCTTTAAGCCAGGTGCACACTAAAGGATTTTTATTCTCAATGTTACCATTCATTCTGATAACCTTTTTACAATTAAAAAAATAAATCTCAGATTGATTTAGGAGTCCATTTTAAACCATTCTGATCTTTTAGATGATCTAATTGTCTAGTGTGTGTATGGCTCTTATGCAAAATTATCAGCTTCTCTAAACCCTTATTTACTAGACAACTTATACATTAGTGTTTCTTCAAAAAAAAAAAGTTTCAAGCTCAAGATCAAGAAAAAGTTGTTAACTAACTCCACCCACTACCTCTCTGAGCACTTTTGATTAATACCCCACCCTGATATATCTTGAAGTTGGAAGTGTAAGTGGTATACAGTAGGTCCCAGTGATTCTGAAACATATGTGTTATGCATACTGATGGTTGTACTGCCAGAACATTGATAAACAGTGAGACAAAATCTTGCTGAAGCAGAGACAATGTAAGGTGTTAGACGATGCTGAGAGTTACCGAACAATTTTTACAGATCACTCGGAGGAAGACAGAAGCAATGGAAATTCATTATCTATTTCAAGTGATAGTATAATACATAGTTTTGAACTTAGGTCAACAAAGAGCTACTAGCATGATGTCATCATCTAAATACTCAAGGGGTGGGGTGTGTGTGTGTGTGTGGGGGGGTGATGGCCGCACACACACACACACACACGCACACACACACACAGATTTATTCTGCTTATTTACAATGTCTTTGTTGGTGTTTGAGGGATCAGGGCAGTCTGCTCTGGCAGAAGGAAGGAGAGACTAACACACAAACATTACAAACTTCTGCGTTGTTGCCCAATTACCATGTGGATTTTGCAAATGAGATTTTGCTCTCTCTTTCTCTGTGGACAGTGCCTTCTGTTGAGTCCGAAACCTCCTCTTTTCTTTAAAGTTGCCACACGGAAACATTCACGCAGACCAATACAGACACAGACGAGCCATTCACATCAATGACACACTCAAGTTCAGACACATCACAGACCTGCTGTAAAAGAGCCCGAGCTCACAAAAATGCAGTTTCTTGGAGTGTTGCCAGGTGGACTTGTTTGAAAAGCTTTCAGTTAGGAGTCACTTTTTTTGGTGTCAGTCGGTGAGGCAAAGCCAATGCAACAGATCAGAACTGCTCAACAGAATAGCGAACCAGTGAGAGCAAGGCAGGCCTGTAATTATAGCTGTCAAATGACACTGAGCCACCCTAACCACCTCTTTGCCTTTCCCTGCTCTTTTCTCTCTCTCAAGTTCAATCCTGACTCACTTTCTCAAGCTCGGTTCACTAACCCTGTTGGCCTGAATGTCACAGGTTAGCATATTGGCACTGTAATGAATATTAACAACGAAGCATTAGTATTTCTACCAGTGAGATATATATATAGATAAAAGATGGTATCTTAAGTCTGTAACGTAGAGCACCAGAGTTAACATATTCAACGATAGAGATTTAAAAGCGCTTTTGTACGTCACTCTGGATAAGGGCTTATGCCAAATGCTGGAAATGTAAATATATAACTGAGAATAAGAGCAAGCAAATCATTAGCTGTTAATACAATACAGTAGCCACCACACTTAAGACATAACTCATGCTTTGGCAGAGGTGCTTCTTTTTTTTTTTCCAGATTTAACTAGCTTCACAAGTGAATAACTCTAAAGGAAGTGAATGCTAGGAGAAGCAAGACACAACACATTCTTACTTGCTGGAACTGACATGCTTGACTGTATTTTGGTATAGAAACAGCATATAATTCAAAAGGCAAACAAACATTTACCAGGAATACCTTTACAATTACTACACAAATGACTCAACAAAAAAAAAAAAAAAAGAAAGTTGCACGCTATTTAGACATTGTCTGAAAAAACGTTCCAGCTGTCCTGGAACCTGGTTAAAGTCTTGAATTTTCTGAGATGCGGTATCTTCTGGTATTAAACAGAACTCCAGGCTAGCTACTGTATGAATGTTACTGTTGTTACATTAAAATAAACATGCAAGCCAAGCCCTGTCCAACCCATTCTCCTATTAAAGGTGCTCCATTTGCAGTTTTTAAAAAAAAAAACACAATGTATATACTGTAAATATATTTACATATATTTAGGGCCAAAGGATCAAGAATATCTTAAACATGGCATTCACTCTCAGCACAGACATCCAACAGAAGAAGTTTCATTAAACAGCAACAAATCCTGTTATCTTCCTGTGCATTCAGTCCTCCTGGGAAGTATTTACAAGTTGAGAAGTAGTAATTACGATGTCAGGTGTGCTCAAGTCACAGAGCAGGAAGGAGGTGTACCTTCTCTTAATTAACTAAAAAAAAACCCAGCAAGGATTTTTACTTCTAGAAAATGCCAAAATGTGCATCAAGTGTGTTTTCCTTTTTTATTATTAAATTCACTTTATAAAGCCACCGTAAACAGTTTCTTCCTCATATAATCTGAGAGTTTTTTAGATATAAAGCGAGACGTTAGATCTAAATAGATGTTAAATGATAAATAGAAATATTATTTTAAACCTCACAATTTTTATTGTTCCTAGTCTTCTTTTAAGCTGCTTTGAGACAATGCCAGTTGTTAAAAGCGCATTACAAACAAATCGAATTAAACTTTATCATTATGTATTTTATATCATTAATTTACAACAATATTTTGTGCAAGCAATTACAATGATAGATTGTATATAAAAAAATCCCTGAAAAAAGAAAACCTGTTAAATACCCATAAGTATTGAGGTGTTTATTTTACTGTTATCTCTTTTAATAAGAAACCTTTTGCTTTAATTTGAATAACTTGCTACATAAATAACAAAGGAGATGAGTAATCATTCAATTTCAACAAATTTACAACTGGGAAACTGTGAGCTCAAAGAAATTCCCACACGCAATATCAACTTTGTAATGAAAATCACGTTGGATCAACTCGTAACTACGGTGTTTCAGACATGACTCGAACACACCATTAGGCCTTACAAGAACACGTGTATTTATAGTGAGCTCGTGTGAGACTTTAATTACTTGCAGGTGAGCTGCATTCAACTAATTATGTGACTTCTGATGGACGCTCATTGCACACGGACTAATTTAGCGGTTTTGCAGAAACAGGACAACAAACTAGATCGACTTTCCTACTTCAGTATTACGGGCTATTTCCTTCAATCAAGATTGTTTCAGTTCCAAGTTTCAAAATGTGGAAAAGTTCAAGAGGGGACGGTCAAAACTTATGAAGGTGGCCAATATGTGAGCTGCTATTACAAGGCCAGTGTAATGTATAATATAGTTAATGTAAAAAAAAAAAAGAATTACGGAAGTTTGAAAATCATACGAAAGATGAGGGATCGTATGTTTATAATGCAAAGTTCCGATGAGATGAACTGGATTTTCTAAGTACGTGTGCGCCGATGGATTTTCCAAGCTAAGAAAACGAGTAGGAAATCGAAAGTTCATGTTCAGCTGCTTAGTCCGTGATTTTATTCTCTGGACCTCACACAAGCGAACCAGCAAAGTGGCAACAGCAGCAAATCAAAGTGAACACAAAGCCAAACCAAGCAGGGGCCTTGGTATTAATGGATTTTTCCTGGAGTGTTTATTTTCAACACATGTGCTTGTTATAGTTACAAACCCACTTTAAACACATTCTTATTGTACATCAGCAACCTCATCATGCTTAGAAACCAGAGTAGGAATGTAATGAGGGTACTGTCTTCTCTTATTTGTAAGTACATCATACAGTATATGATAGACACCAGGCAGGTGGTGAGTTTTTGATGTGAAAACAAACTAAGGAACATAAAAAGAGAAGGAAGTTAATAGATTGCGAAACAGACTTCTAATGGGATCCAGGACTGGGCTAAAAATCCTTGTATGGCATTTGTTCTTCCTTACAGACAATGGCATATTTTTGTGAATACAGACCACACTTTCAGCTGTGTATTATGGACTGCTTGTGGAAATGTAAAAAGATGAGAACTTGGAGAACTTGAGCTGAAGTGCTGGGTTGCTTGAGTAGCGTTTGTTGAACAGTGTGAAGGGTGTCGAAATCTCTGTCACATCGAGTAAAAGATTCAGATGGCAATTTATACATTATGTTAGTGATTAAAAAGGTAAAGTTTCAGACGTAGACGTCCTTCTTCTAAACTTTGGTTGTTTGATGATTCCATCAAAGGGGGATGGGAAGAAAAAAGTATTCAGGTAAAGGTGATTAGTGTTACAATCAGAGGGTAGGATAAGAAAAATATGTGTGTAGTCCCTCACTCACACTCGTTCACTCACCTTTTCCCTTACTCAGTCATTCACTCTCTTCCCTCTCTCTCTTGCACACCTGAGAGTCCTTCAGAGCTAGGGTCCCTGGCGAGGTAGTGAAGTGGGCAAAATTAAACAGGGGTGAAAAGTTTTAAGCCTTATCACTGTTTATTCTTAGATTTCAAACGTGTAGGGAGAGGGAGGCCATAGCGAAACCCAAATCCCTGCTGCGCACACTACCCTCCGGGTCTCACTCCTGCTCCCCCCACCTGCCAATCACGCATCTGCCCAGGGCCAGTGCAGGCCTCTCCAAAGGGGAAGCTTTAGCAATCTAACTCCACCTCTTTTGTTCATACTTGTTTGTTCCTGTCTGATGCAAAATGATGCATTTTAATATGATGGGTTTTTTTTTGCAATCAGTTTTGCCCTTAAAATACTCCAGCAGACTGTAATCTCGTCCTTGGTTGAAAAGCTTTTACCTAACTTTTGATTGGTTCTGGAGTGACCTATATGGAGCCTTTGAATTTGACTTCGAAAAACGCCTAAAAGGCACATGCTAATGTGCGAGCGTGTGTGTGTGTCTGTGTGTGATGTCCAGATTTGCTCTTTAATATCAGAAGTAAGTAGCAAGCCCTTTCTTAGTGTCGTTTTCCTCTTTTTTTTCTTCCAGTGTTGCTTTTATAGCCCAATTATATGACTATTTCCCTTCATGGTTCATTTTCTGAGGCCTACAACTTGTGTCAGAAGAAATCATGCCTGTTATAATCTTTACTTTATAACAGCGCTCACTAGCTCAATGACATAAGGCTCACATTTAAAGGAGGAGTGCTAGGACTCTCCATTCAAACCCTATTATTATGAAGACTCTTAAAAAAATGTTGTGGTCTGATAGCACTACAACTGACCAATTTGGTCTAATGTTTGACACAATACAAATACAGCCCAACATCCAGGTAACACCATTCCTGTCATAATGCATGGTGGTGGTAGCATCTAGGATTGTTTTAAAGCATGTTGCCATCACAGACAACATGGATGGAGCCAAATTTAACTGAATTGTTGAGCAGAATCTGTTCCAGTTAGTCAGACATCTGCATATAGTGTTGAAGTAGACTTTATGACAGGACAATAAGCCAAACCATAAAGCAAAAACTACAAAGGAATGACTTAAAGACAAGTTTTGTGTTTTGGAGTAGCTAAAGTTAAAGGCAAGACTTAAATCTGATTGAAAATCTGTGGCATGACCTGAAAATTTCTGTCTACCCACAGAAAATGCAGCAAATGTACAGTGTATGAATCAGTGAACTGGACACACACTGAACTGGACTCCTGGCTCATCTCTCTGCTCACATAAAAGTCATTCCAAATGGGAAAGTTGACTGGTGCTTCTTCAGTGCTAGTGTTCAGTTTCACAGAGGCTGACAGTCACTGGAAAAGGCTCGGTATTAATGTGAACGTAATGGTAGTGCAGACCTCGTTCTCCCCATCCCTCCACCCTCCCCTTACTTCACCTCAGCCAAGCAGCTAAAATAGCACTGTGGTGGAATGGACTGTGACCCCTTCACCCTACAGTGTCTCAGTTATGGTGCAGATGCCTTTTTTCCCCTTCAAAGGTTTGCTAATGCTTCCCTGAGGATCAGGGCCAAAGTGTGTGCAGAGTGCCCCCTCTTTCTCTCCATCTCTCCATGGCAGCCAAGGGGAAAAGAAATAATTCAAACTTAATGCATATTGCAAACATATTGGTCAGTGCCTCAGCCGGCAAGTATTGACACATTAGTTTTGCAAAATGACCCAGACTGCCTCACAACTGAGACAAACTTCATCTGAGCCTGCTATGCATGCCTTCGGAGCACAGCTTGCTATAAAGGAACTTTCAGCACAAAGAGAAACAGATGAGGAAAAAAAAGAGAGGCTGAAGTGGGGGAAAAGAAGAAAAAGAAATAGCATCCCTTTAGGTAACAGAATTTCTGCATTGTTTAATATTTAATCACTATGCCTTCCAACATTGTGATTTCTTTTTGCATATTCTATATATAAATATATAATTAATGTCTGAGAAGCACATAAAAGAAAAAAAAATCTCAAAAGAGCTGAAAAAATCATTTGTTGTTCTGGAGAGCAAATTAATGCAGCTGATAAAAGGAGATGCCGAGGCGATGTTTTTTTTTTTTTTTTTTTTTTCAGACTACTTGCCTACTCTCAGATCATAGAGTCTTTTGTTTCAAAGGGGAGATTGTTGGTCATTTTGCTATGTTTTGATGAAGTATTTTACTTTTCCCTTTAGGTGTCTCTTCCTTTCTCAGCTGTCCCTGGGACTACAAGTTTTCCATTCAGAATCAACACAAGGCTGCCAAACACTCCCCCACTTGCCTGCCTCTACTTTTCTATCACTTTTTTGTTGTTACACTGCCACAGACACCTAAAAACACAGACCCCACTGCTCTCTCATTGCAAAAACAAAAAAAAAGCTTACAATTCCACACACAAAGTCTGTGCTGAGTTTATTTATTCCCAGGGAATAAGAGTTTCATTGTTGTTAAAGTAGGGGTGACATTACTGAGCTTCTCACCAAGGCTAAAATGCTTTCCTCATTGTCCACTGTTGTCCTGGTTCTGCCCCATCCCTAACACCACTGTGCCCTACTCTGGTGGATAGGGGCCACTGTAGCTAATCAGCCCTATAAAGTTTTAATCTCTCTCCATCAACCTGCTTCTGTAATATTGGCACAGCTGCCTGGCTCAGATTTTAATAGTTTTTTTTTCCAGCATAGCTCAATATTCAATTCAGTACTGGTCACTAATGGCTCACTGTGTGTGCAGAGCACTGACCCCCCTAAGCAGTTCCTCATTCTCAATATGCTGGTCAGCCAATTATCCCCAGCATGCCCCCTGGCGTAGGCTGATGTCCCCTCCAACACTGCTGCTCTCTAGTACTCACTCGTGTTAAGAAATCCTGGATCTGACAAGAGTTTTTGGCTCATTTTAGACAGCACTTATAAGGTGTATTCCCACAACATGAGTCATTTGTCACTTCGGTTGTAATTGTTAGCAACGTTGTGTACGAGTACCTTTTCACTGCTTCTCACCTGTATTTGTGTTGTGTGACTTCATGGATTGTCTGCATGTGTTTTTCCAGATTCTAAAAAATTCTAAATGGTTTGTTTTGTTGGTTGTTGGCTGATTGCTTCTCCAGTCCTGTGAAGTTTTTCAGAAGTGGGTCGTATATGGCACTTGTTGAACTCTAAGGGTTTCTCTGACTAGAAGGACCGGATCAGAGCAGGCTTTCTCATCATACACATTAGCAGTGCATGAATCTATCTATCTATCTATCTATCTATCTATCTATCTATCTATCTATCTATCT
>JAOTRN010000041.1:16196276-16210144 GCA_028566695.1 Bagroides melapterus | reverse complement strand
CCAAAGCTACCACTGAGCTGTAGTTAAGGAAAAAAAATAAAATAAATAAAGAGAGAGAGAGAGAGAGAGAGAGAGAGAGAGAGAGAGGTTAGCCCTTGTAAAGCAGACAGACGTTTGCCCAGTCTAACCAGTCTGTCACTGACCCATTTCAGTAAATGCTGATTAACAGTTACATTTTTCTCTGTGCCTCTGAATGTGATAGCTGTTACAAAGGCAGACATGACATAATATAATATGAGCAAAAACGATGAAGAAATTGTTATCTATGCTAGAAATACCCAATTAGAACATTTTACAAAATTAATGAAATCTAATGAATAATAAATTAAGGCAAAAAGAATTCTAAAAGAGTAAAATGTGCTGCTACAATAAAACAGCACTAAAAGAGCATGCAATACTTAACAAGCTTGAAGAAATGGGGTCAGGTTCAAGTAATGCTAAACCCAAATAAAGGTTTCTGTACTGTTCCACTTTGAAGATAATTGAAGCGACGGCACTTGAAAGGACTCCTGATCCTGCATAAGCCAATTGTTGTTTTTAGTTTTTTGACAAACATCAGTGAGGTTTATTTGTGTGGAAATGCTCTTTTCACCAAAAATCACATCAAATACACACTGGCATTTGATCAAGTTGTTTGGTAATTAAAAAATTCTATTAAAAAAAAAAAAAGAAAAGGTTGTGAGGAGATATGTCAGGTATCTCGTACCATAGGAAGACACAAGAAGCAACAGTTATATGTGTTGCATTGAACTGTAAAGCAAACTTTATTTTTAAAGAATATTACTGAAATTATACTATATCAATTAAACATATGTGGACACCTGACTGTTATTACCTTATATGCTTGTTGCATATTTAAAAGTTGTTCCACCTTTTGATGCTGTAACAGCCACTGTTCTTGTATGGAACATTTCCTCTACGTTTTGGATTGTGTTTGTGGGAATTTGTGCTCATTCAGCCACAGGATCATTAGTGAGGTCGGGCACTGATGTCAGGTAAAGAGGCCTGGCTCACAGTTGGTGTTCCAATTCATGCCAAAGGTGTTCTCAAGTTCTTTCCCACCAAACAGGCAAACCATGTCTTTATGGGCCTGGCTGTGTGCACAGTGGCATGGTATTTACATTTACATTACATTTACATTTACATCATTTGGCAGATGCCCTTATCCAGAGCGACGTACAAAAGTGCTTTTAAGTCTGTCTACATTAACTCAGGTTCAGTAGGTTCCAACAGTTAAGATACCAAGAGCCTAAAATCCTGTTCAATAAAATTTTTTAAATCTAATTTTTTTTTTATTTTTTTATTTTTAGGGGAGAAAGTGCTAGTTCAAGTGTTTTGTGAAGAGGTGGGTCTTCAACCATTGTTTGAAGGCAGCCAGTGACTCAGCTGTTCGGACCTCTAGAGGAAGTTCATTCCACCATGTGGGTGCCAGAACAGAAAAGAGTCTTGTTGTATGCCTACTTCTTACCCTGAGGGCTGGTGGGACCAGTCAAACAGTGCTGGTAGATCTGAGGGTGAGAGGTGCAGTGCTAAGAGTGATGAGGGCTTTGAGGTATTTGCCCTATAGTTCCAGTGAAGAGACGTTTATAAGCAGCAGCATTGAAAGCTGTTCACACCCACAATATTTAACAAAATAGTGTAAAATTTCTTCAAACAAAAATTAATTTCATTTGAAATAGAGTGCTATTGAATTCTCAAAACACAAAGCATGGATCCATTTATAATGGCTCTGACAAGCTCTGGCCTTAACATGAACAATAGGTTTACTTTAATGCCCTTGCAATATGTGCTTGTTTCTATAGTAACATTTCATTCACAGAGACTTATAGGTCAAGTATTCCACATAATCTAAGGCTAATAATAAACTGATTAAGAAAATATCACAAAGTTTCAGAATGGCAAGGGCAGTTGTTTATACACTGAAGACATGTGGGTGTGAGACCATAACATGAATATAAGAAGGTAGATTAGAATTTCAGCTTTCATTTCCTGATATTGACTCTTGACGTGACTTGACCTATTTTGTCTGAACACATAAATATTGGAACATGATGACAGGTTTTTCTTGTTTCCCTGGTAAGCCCTATTACCTTAATTGTTTAAACAATTCATAGCTCTGAATGTCTATTCTTAGTTTGAACCCTGGGTTTTGGTACTGAAGCCTGCATTTGTTGTGATAAAGTATAAACCATCGTGAAGACCACAGAGCTGCCCATGGGAGGAAAGCCATTTTAAAGCCTAGCAAAGAGGGAAAATCTGTCAGAGACATTACATGAGCATAAGGTGTAGCCAATACAACAAGTCTGAATGCTGTAAAAAATTGAGAAATCACTGTTGAAGTAACGACCAGACATCAAACAGGTGGGCCAAAGAAAACAACAGCAGTATATGGAAGAAACTGTGACAGAGCTGCGAAGCAAAACCCAAAATCAACAGTCAGTAACATCAGCAACGACCTCAACAGTACAGAGGCGATGGTCTTACAATCCATAATCTGAAAAGACATGGAGGTCAGAAATATAGAGGCCATACCACAAGATGCAAACCTCTCATCAGCAGTCAGAAGAGTCAGAAGGCCTGATTGTAATTCACAAAGAAATACAGTGATGACCCAAAAAGTTCTGAATTTAAGATGAACTGTTCCCACAGTGATGGAAAGTGTGGAGAAAGAAAGGACCTATTTATGACCCAAAACATACAAGCTCTTTTTTTTTTATCATTCATGGAAGGAGAATTTTTTTATGTTTCTTGTCAATATGGTAAGCTTCCTTTTTGTTTTATTAACCTCAAGGGGGAACAACTGTTCATAACGGCTATGATGTAAGGGATAACAGGAACTAACATGATTATGAATCATGATTAAAAAAAGCAATGTAAAATAAAATCTGTTATTTTTGTCACATATACATTACAGCACAGTGAAATTATTTCTTCACAAATCCCAACTTTGGAGGTTGCAGTCAGAGCACAGGATCAGCCATGATATAGCACCCCTGGAGCAGAGCGGGTTAAGGGCCTTGCTCAAGGGCCCAACGCTGGCAGCTTGATCCCCGATCGTCCAATCAACAACCCAGAGCCTTAAAACCTTGAGCCTCCGCTGCACCTTATATGTCGTTCATGAATGAATACGGATCACACCATACCAGCCTGGAGTATTGTCCTATAACTGCATGGTCCAATGTTTGATATTCATCAATATTTATTTTTTAGTAAATGGTCCATCACACCTTTTTAAAATCTGCTTATACTTACATTTAGTTGTATGGAACATCTACCATGTGTTATTTCTTACATTACATTACATTACATATGCTACAAAAGATACAAGCGTAGAGCAAGAAGGCACAAATTTCACCTTTTTTACACTTCTGAAAGTGTGCATGCAACACAACTGTTAAAGAATAGTTACGTATAGAGACGTTGTGCACTGCAGTAATAACATTATCACTCTGTCATGCATGAGTTATAGCCTTCTGCTCTTTTCTGGGGAACACGCACTTTTATTAGGACCAATAAACAAAGCCGAAAGAGGGTTGGGCAAATGAAGGCTGGTGGTCTCAATGAAGGGTAGTGAATGGTCTATTGGCATGTGGTTGTGGATGTGGTAAAGGATGCTTTGCTCATTCGTAGGGTCGAAGGTCATTGACCAAAACAAACAAATGACATGCTAATCAACGGATAGTTCTTTAGAATAGAAAGTCCATTGAGGGAGATTTTTACAGGAGCCATGTGGAGCAGTGTTTGTTCAGCACCAGCTCATCTAACACAATAGCTCACGCGTCATTTAACTGTTGCACATAGTCATTTAAACACACAGAGGGCAATTATTGAATGGTGGAGGCCTTTAAAGTCTGACACTGCAGGAAGAACACCAGAGGTTCTTTCTGCATGTAGTGCAATATGTTTTTGAGAAGAATGTTTGGTTGAGACATTTCACCCCTTAAAGTGTACTGGCTGCACTGAGGTATTTTTTTTTTTTACAGACACAGGGTCGTTTATGGAATGCAATAGATCAGGACTGAATGTCTGGTAAATGCTATTGTGACTGTAGCTGATAAACAATGGCTTGTCCAGATGCCTGACATACTTCAAAAAACCTTCAGCATCAAGAACCCTGAAACCAGACATTGTTTTATGAGATGAGCTCACCAAGTGCATTCCCAAAATGAACAGACAAACACATGCAGTTTAAACAGAAAGGCATGTATGCTTACACACACACACACCCACACACACACACACATCCCATTTAGTACAGTTTTGATGGCCAAGATGCCCTTGTTGATTGCTCCTTGTGACTCAGAGGTGCGTAACACAAAGGTCACACGAGTGGAATTAAAATAGAAACACATTTGCTCTTGGTAGAAAGCATAAACATACCTGAAGCTATTTAGTTGGTGATTTGCATACTAGTTAATGTGAAAAAATTACTATGTTAAAATTCAGTGTTAATTATGAAATATTATTTTGCTCTGGTTAGAAACAGCTAACAAAGATTTGAACATTTAATAATACCAGATTGCTCCTGAAGTCTACATTTACAATCCTGATCGATCCCTTGTTCCACAGAAAAACATTTACTCAGCCCCAAACTTTACTCGCACTGTCTGAACGGCCCCCAAAACAGCTGAACAGCAGAGACGGTAATTAAAATTCTATAAAAGGAGAGTTTAAATAGCAGGGGCTAAAAAACAGGAAACAGTTAAACCCGATATTGAAAAGGTACAACGGTGCCTGCCATTTATTCTGATCTGATCAGTGTGTGTGGGTATGTGCAATAATAGGGTTAAATATAGACGACTGCAAACAGGAGGAAGTCATCCTTACAACAGGCATCCACAGGCTCACAGCTTGTTACCAAAAGGGCTTTAATAATTAATGCAGTTCCCTTCCCTGTTCAACACTCTGTCTTTGATATAAGGTTACTGTGCTTGGGGTCTTGCTAAAGGAGCAGGCTATGCAGTTGAACCTTTTTCTAGTCCTTCTTCTTTTTCTCTAGTGTCCAAACATATGCTTTAGCCTGTGCGTTTTCAACAGTAATAGCAATCATGTGCTAAAAAAAAAAAACAACAGAAAAAAAACACTGCCATTTTTTGTCAACTTCAGCACATTTTCATTTGAAGTCTGATAATTGGCTCTGCTTAGCTACTTATTCTTGACTCTGTAAGTTGCCTCTACTTGTGGTAAATTATGAGAGCAGGGATGTTGGCTGGGGAGAGGTCAGAGATGTGTAATACAGGGCCATCATTAGCTCTGTATAACGCGTACATGTTGTGCACTGAGGCCCTCAGTAGGAGGACGAGTACATATTGAAAAAAAATGCAACTGTAAATACATAATTACATTCAGAGATGTTTTCCCTTTCACAAACACCAGGGACACGAGCGGTATGCTTATTGTTGTCATTCGATTGAATTGTTGGTTCTTTGGTATGATACACGAGGAATGATTTTAATTTTAAGGTAATGTATTCCGTAGCTTTGCTCAGGTAATCCACATGAAGTCTATGTCTATAGTTTCTTCTTGCTGCAGCACAGTGTGATCATGAGTTTTATGCCCAAACAGGAATATAGGTGTTGTTCCCTGTGCTGAGTCATATGCAGGCCCATGCATGGGGCTTTGTCAGTCAAAGTGGGCCTCAGATGTGGCCAGGCATGGGAGCATTAGCCCCCTACTGCGCCCCCTCTCTGTACCCCCTCCTTCCCACACTACCCCCCGGAGCGTGGCCATGCTCTTACCTGTCCGCCTAATCTGGGATTTTCTCCAGATAATGCTGTGATTTCAGAGCAGAGACAGGATTCCCACAAGAAAAAGCCCAGTGTAGCCCTTTTCTCTTCTTTGCCTGAATGTCACTCTAATCTGGTGTGATATACTGGGGATTTTGGGGTGTGTGCAGTGCATGCACAGAATTTTGACAATATCAATTAATGTTGTAGGAAAGGTTTCATTTCAAACAGTCCTGAAAAGATCTTTAAAATATTATCCAAGTAAGATTTAATTTTTATGAGAAACTGAACCACAAACAGATCAACTGCTATGAAAAAAAAAACAGATAAACAGCCACTTCTCAACATTTTGGGATATTTTTATTTCTGTGTGTATTGGATAACCACTGATTGTTTCTTCGTTATCTTTAAGTTTTATCAAAAGCCTTCTGATTCTAGAAAGATACTACAACCAAATAATTAAATGTGCTGCTTTCTGTGTTTTGCTACATATATTTTGTTTATGTAACAAAATATGGTATGCACTAGATATATATGTAAGATTGTGTGTGTGTGTGTGTGTGTGTGTATAGTCACATGCATGTAGGTCTTCTGATACTAAGGCTGATTATGTCTTTATGTTTTCTTTCATGTTTGTTCTTTTACTGCAGAACAAACCACAAACCTGCTCCTTTAAACTATTAAAATAAACAGTGGGAGAAAGAGAGAGAGAGAGAGAGAGAGAGAGAGAGAGAGATATTGCAGCCTGTTGCTTCCCATGGAAATGGTTTTGGATCTTGAATCCAACCATTTACAGGCCTTAATAGCTACAGTTTTTGCCACACTGATCATTCTAGCTGACTAGCTTTTATATACCTTTATTTTGGAAAAAAAAAAGCTTCCTATATCAGAGAGGCATGTCAGAAATCTCAAACGGGTAACATCATAATAATGAACATGATCTTTAAGACAGACCACACTGGTGCTATGATGTAAAGATAAAAAAAAACATGGGAAGGTTCAAAAAAATACAAGACATGAGTAAACCAGGAGCACGCTTTATACCAAAGAAACTTATAATGCAAAGTGATATTGTGTGACTTGACAGTGTGGTCTCCAGCTATTCTGGCCTGAGCGTTTACTGTCACTCTATACTAACTGTAAATTACATGCTAGTGCTGCAGACTTGGGACATGCTGCTTGGTGCAAGTGCAACTCGTGGGTTTGTCATCTGTCATTAGTGGGCAGCACAGACCTCCAAAATCTTTAAATTGATATTTAGTGACATACAAACTTTAGTCATAAAAAAGGCCCTACTGATTTTTCTGTTCAGCCAAATTCCTATTCAATATGTAAAAAAAAATTACAGTAAGTATTAACTTGTATTAAAAAAAGAACTTATCTATACTATACCTTCTGATTAATACATTTCATTTCCCATGACTAATTGTTATATCTTTTCAGGTATGTATTTATTCCAAAACACTTTCTTTTAAAAAAGTGGTTTCTTCTAGCATACTTAAAAAAAGTAAATATATTACTTTAAAATATACATTACAAATGAAAGGAAATTGATTTTTAGGTGTATTTAAATAAAATAAATAAAATAAAAATAATGCATTTTAATGGAATGGATTTGGCTTTTAATATTCCTTATTAACAGCATATTGTTTATTCGTTGTTTCATAGGAGGAATCCATTTTCCCATTTATAAATAAAATGATAGTAAATTAAAAATAGTTAAAAAAAAAATAAGGTCTTGATCTCCATGATGTCACATCAGTCCACATTCATAAAGTTTGCACCTTTTTAAATATGTCCTGCTGCATTCTCTATACTCAAATCTACCAGCTGCTAGTTAGTCAGTAATGCCTGTTGATATTTATATTTTAGATGGATTTTTTAAGCTATACGATTTAATGCTAAACATGTAGATAACTTAGATTAAATGTAGTAACACAATGAAAAAAAGTCTTTTTGTGGAGTAAATTAAAAGAAATCTAAATTGATATCACTGCCCCAACTGCTCTGTGCATGGTAGAGACAGATTGCACCCAACCAATTAGTGCATCTTTTGTTGGACCCGAGTTAAATACGCAGTCCTCCAAAGAAAGCCAGCATCTTTTGATTTCTTTGAGTACTACTGATGATTGCTCTGGAAGGCTCTGTGCACAAAGACAGTCTTGGTGACATTGCACCAGGCTCTGCCCAGATGGCTCGGAGGCACTCTGACCTTGTTAGCACCTGCTCTGAAGGCCTTTTGTGTGGGCATGGCCGCGGGCACCGAGACGGGCACGCACCGGAGCCTCCGCTCCACCCAGTCTCCATCAGCCTTAATGAAGCAGCATTCTGCTGTCATTATTGCTGCCTCCTCACCCCCTCACACTCCGTCTGGACAGCCCCCAAAACAGCCAAACAGCAGAGACATGAATTAAAATGAATCAACCATCACAGGGCCCCTGAAATGTCATTATAATTAGATATGTAAATCTCCTTATCATCCCCCAGTGCCATGTATTAGAATGGCTGCTATAAGCCCTAAGGTTGCACTAAAAATATACAATTAATAAATGAATGGGTTTTGATGAACTTTGATTATTTTGGGCTGTCTTCCAAGTTTACCTTATCGGGAAATGTCACCTTGATCCAGCCCTCAGTGGTCTGTTAAATGGTGTCAACCCAACCGCCCCCATCTTCTTTATTTCTGTTTTAAAGAGCTCTCTGCATCACCGGGCTGTGTGTGAGATGGTAAGACGACTGTGTTTACACCTGATTAAGCTCCTCTCCATGACGCACACTAGTTTGCCTCAGAAAAGCAATAAATCATTAAGGTTTTATTAAAATCAAATCAAGGCATACTGCATGTGATGAAATTGCTGCATTTAAAGTATTACCCATAGATTGCGTACACAGTTTCTCTCCTTGTGGACCTTAGGCTCTCTCTTTCTCACAAACACATCAACTTGTACACATAAAATCCATATGCATGCGTATACAATCGGTAAACATGTAAGAAAATACTTATGGCCTATGCACAAAAAGGAAGTGGCCCTTTAAGACTGTCATCCAGAAATGTAGGGGAAAAAAAGAAGCAAATGAAAGCCCCGAGTGCTGGAGCTAATGTGCAAACTTGTTTCTGTCCTCTACGGCTCCATCATTTATTCAGGAGGTAGGAGCACAAGACGGCCGACTCGCATTTGCTTGATACTCAATTATACATTAGTGTACATCACTTGGCAATCTGTTCATATCAATTTAATTGGATTTTAATATTGCCTCTGATCTTGTTGTCCAATTAACAGTACTGGCTGGCAATAAAACAGAACCACACACTATGTGACACCTTTGATCCCTGCCATATGGAGCTCCTCCATTGATTACCACATTTTCAGAAATTTCACTCTTTCAGTATGGCCTGTGATGAATGGGAGGAAAAGCGCATCCCCGATGTGATAGAAATTTCACTTCCACTTGCAACTTCATTTATTTTGTTGACATTCTGCACTGATTAAAAACAATAAAAAAGGAGCGCCATGCCCTGAATATGGTATGCAAATAGAACCGGGCAGGCATCTTGTGATGCCAGGGGACTGTTGCAGTCACTGGCTTGGCTTCGCCTCAAGAATTCCCTTAAAGTGACAGCACCTTTTTTCCCCCATCATCCATCCCTCCTCTCGTTCTCGCGTTCCCTCTTTTTCTTGCTCAGAAGGATGCTGTGCTTGTAATGGCTGTCAAAACATGGCGATGCTGGGGAGTAGAAGAAAAGAGTGTTACTGAACATTTTCCCTTTTTTATGGGGGGGGGAGTGCAGAAATATGGTGCGAATTCATTTTTCACAGTGGCTTACACGTTTTTAGAAGTACGTCACACAAAAGATTAAGAAGAAAGAAAACGAGTGAAAATAGATCCCGTTTATGTGCGACTGAAAACGACAACTGTTTATACCATACTTAAACTATAGAGAGACAGATGCTATTAAGCGACAACAGTTGTGGCACATTTCACACCACAATTTGCAGGCATTGTACATGCTGAGGGTAAGTATGGAGTGAACATTAAAAATAGAAAAAAGATGAAATAAATAAATAAAACACAGCAGAGTAGCTGCAAAAATGGTGACAGAGTTCATGTTCGGAAAACTCTGGATTCACTGAGAGTTTTAGACCCCCAGCCCTCAGTCTCCTCTTCTACTCAGTCAGGATCTTTTGGGCATTCAGTATTCACTGCATGTTACACTTAGCACAAATCTCTGGATTTATTTTCCACCCAAGAGAATCAAATGCATGACTAATACCTGCTCAAAATCTACTTATGAGATCATTTACACATGCTGTATGTTGATCTTTAATCATACATCACTTTAAGATGGTTAGAAGTTGGGAGTGTTCTAGTGCGCAGTTTTAAAAACGGCGAAAGCACGAATAGGGAAAAGGGATCTTCTCTCTGAGCTCTTCTAGAACAGAACTTATGCCCCACTGCCTGCTTTGTAGCTTTATACTCTACATCCCTGTGTGAAAACAGCTCACCTCAAACACAAGTCGTATATGTGTCACTTCTAACACCACCGGGATTGACTGTAGTCTCTCTCTCTCTCTCTCTCTCGCTCTCTATCCCTGGCTCGCTCTCTCTCTCTCTCTCATCCACACAAGTCTAAAAAGCACTGTTGAATACTGGCCTATCATTATAATAATTAATTGTTCAGTGAAGTGGCATTTTCACAGGGAAGTGCTCCAGCGGATGCTGTACTACAGGCATTAGCAGAAGCCAAGTCATTTGTGTGAGAGACATTGCAGCTCAGTTAATTTCATTGGAGCAATTAAAAAGGAAATAAAGACAAACAAAGCAAACAAAAAAATCAAGAAAAAAAGAAATGACAAAAAACAACAACAAAAACCTTATAACAGATTGGAACATACAACATATACTACTACCATGCTAATGAATAATTAAATAGTGTATACGAATATAGCAAACAAATGGTGTTGCTCTAATGCTAGCCTTGTTTCAGCATACCTATTAGTCATGTGGTATATGATTTCTTGACCATTAACAGTTTTCAGCTTCATAGCTGTTCCCGAGGCGTACGTGTGTTTGTGTGTGTAAGGAGGGGGGCATGATAGGACATCTGCGGCTGCCAGATAATTCAGTTAATTTCTATTCCCTTGAACCTGGAGGTGTTAATTTGGAAGCGAGGCAGCCGAGTCTGAAGAATGCCAATACGTCATTTGAATGATTAATGCAGATGTGGGAATTGGGCCCCTTTGTTTACTCTTTCATTTTGACACGGCACAGCAAGGAGGAGGCACCATGCATGACGCCTAAAGTTAAGGGCAACTTCGGTAGTGTGCATGCAAATGTCTGTGGGAACATACAGTATGGTGAAGAATGTGTTCAGGTGTGATTTTATCTGTATGCCCTCCATGAAACCTAAAAAATCTGACATAATTAAAGTTTTTTTCTTTCTTTGTCTTTCAGATATTTTAGGTTCAAGCAAGTGATAAACTTGTGTGGTGTAGACAACTGTACTGTATCTAGCACTAATGATGCATAATTGTCTTTAATGTTCTGTAAATGCACTATTACAAGAGTATGTGTCAGTGCTTTTTAAAGTGTGGTCTCTGGAACATAGCCAGTGGGTTTGTGATTTTATTTTATTTAGTTACAAAGCGATTATGTTTTTATACTATCACCTGGAGTGAATGGGTTTAATGTAAAGAACTGAAAAACAAGTAGTGTTATAAATAATGTCAACTTGTGTGAAGGTGCTTAAAGGGGTCATCTGGTAGAAAAACCCACGGTGTATGTATGCGTGACAAAGATAACTGGTGTTGCTATGGAAGTTTGACTATCTCGCTACTTCTTTCATCGCAACTTTCAGTGTAAATCTTTCTATAAGGAGACATTCTTCAATTTTATTCATTTCTAGAACAACCGGTACACACAAGTTTAAAATCTTTAATTTAATATATGTTTGTTGCAGAGGAGACAACATACAGCAGCAGAGGCTAAGTTTGTATGTAAGCGAGGTTTATGACTGTTTCTTGTGGAAGAAGTGAGTTATATCTGTTAGCTTGTCACCTTATTTCGACTACAAACAGAAAGTCATGACCTGTCATGATGTGTGTAGCCTATAAACGTCATCAGCTATGTAATGATGGTTCTCTAGAAATACTTGCCAACCCGAGTGACCCAGTTAGCTCTGCTGATCCTCCACTCAGCCCTAAGACTCACAGTTACTTACACAACTTACTATTCTAGATCCTAGCTAGATCCTAAGTCATAACACGTTTCCAGACAATAACACAAACCATTTTTCACTCAAACTGTCTAAAGTCTAAAGATCACTTAAGCTGCTCCTTAATATTTTTAGCTAACTTATCACAGAGTACATGGGCTTCGACAAAGCAACCTTCATAATGTAATAATCTAATTAATGTAGTCAACTCTTTGTCACTGCTTTATGAGCTAATGGCCATATTGTGTTTGATTGCCCTTTAATGAAAGACGACACCTCAGGAACTGTGAGCAGTGAGCTGATCTGTCTTTATACAGCTGAGCCCCTTTATGGTGGCCCTACAGCACATAAACACCTGGCCAGTGACCCAGCAGCTGGTAGCCACCTCTGTATATTACTTGACAGTCGGGCTAGCCTGGGTGAATTCTCATCTTCAAGAACAGTTTACTGATTTATTTACTGATTTCTTTATCAGAAATGCTAGGTTTGATCTCAGGGTAACATATTTGTACATATTTGTACTGATAGCATGGATCATAATTTTCCTACACTGTAGTGATGACCAATAACAGAACAAATAAAGTGGATTCTACTTGATATACAAAGTCGTTCTCAAGTTTAAGAAAATTTGAATATTTTATGTAGTGAACCTTGACCTTTCTCCTGTGCACCTGAAGATAAATAAATGAAGGAAGCCACCAAACAATATAAAAGTGGTCAGTCAAATTCATTTGAAACTAACAAGCTAAGCTACTGTTAGCAATTATAATCATGGATGATATATTAGTAAATAGTTGAGTAAATAAATTGTAAGATATCATTTATATTTCTCCTGTGCTCCTTTTCTACTTTTAATATTAATCTAAATCATTCATTCGAATCCATCTCAAGACATCAGATGTAGCCATACAATGGTGTGCTGAAAATAGTGAAAAGATCCACTGATTCATTTCGCCATATTTACTGGATCGCAGGGAGCAAATAAAAAAAAAAATGGAGAATGAAATGAGTTTGAGATCACAAGTAATTATTGTTATACTGTGAGAAGAACATAGATGTCTTCTTAGAGGTTCTGTAGGAAGTTAGAGGGAACAGTGTGCCAGGGTGATTTCCCTGGGCGAGTGCTCTTGGGCAGTTTGTCCCTGCAGGCCACGGCCTGGAACCTTTCAAGATGTTCAGAGAACAGAGTGGCTTCAGCAGCTCTACTGCCTATAGAATGGCCAAATGTCCTTATTCCACATCTGCCTTTTTGCCTGATGGAGTGGATCAAGTACTGACAGGTTTCCTGCTCTCTCTTCCCATCATTCTGCTCTCCCTCCCGCTTGCCCTGTCCCTATCCCTTTCCTAGCCCCATCACTTATTCATGGAACACAGGCAGCTTCCTCTACTGATGGCAGGAAATGACACGTGGACACAAAAGTGGCAGTGGGTGGTTTCAACTCATCAGCTTGGCACAGAACAGTCAGCTTGGGCATCAGCATCAGCTCTTTGCCAGCTGAGGTGCTCAGGGTTAATTAACACAGAACAATATGATCAAAGTGCTTCAAAAAAAAAACATCTTCAATATATTTGAGTCACGATTTGGTACATTAAACTTCTTATGAACATAAATTTAGTGAATAAAATAACTATTCTTCTCACGTGGCATAAGGATTTTTTTTTTTTTAAACGAGGCTTTTACTGTATATTGGTAATACTTTTAATGATATATATTTTATAGTATTTATTCTGATTTAATCATTGTCTTTAATATATATTATTTTAGTTTTATTTAGCTTTGCATAAATATACTTAAAACTACTAATATCACTGATGTAATTACATTTTGCATAATTAATAGATTATTAATACATTCAAACCCAAACTTAATCTTGACACACAATGAAGAAACAGACCTGTGAGCTAACCACATCGTGGTCAATGTTGGT
>JAOTRN010000041.1:16131613-16145644 GCA_028566695.1 Bagroides melapterus | reverse complement strand
ATGTGGTGTTAGAAAGACAAAGGAGATTCTGAAACTCTCAGGAGAAATATGTACCAGTATATATTTATATATTTATATATTTATAATATACTGTTTTCTATACAATGGAAACACAATCACAATCACAACTCTTCTCTCTCTCTTCTGCAAATGTAGTCCCATTTCTGAAAGGATGAATTATACAGACTCAGAGCTTAATTTTTAAATTCCTTTCACTGAAGAATTCATGATTTTTTTTTCTCTCTCTCTCTCTCTCTGAGCATTTATTGACTGTCTTATAAAAGCTCTTAGAGATCTGAATAAGCAGGTTGTGTCTCAGTATGAGATAAGTGCTAAATTATTCTCCATGGTAATTGTGCATATGCTATAGATGTGGGAGATGAGGTTAGGGTTTTCTAAAAAACACTCGACTATGTCTTTAAGAAACAGCGTCTGAGATCTTCCCCATTCTTTATTGTCTTGCTGCTGTAAAGTTTTCCCTTAAGGTTGTGCCACAGATGATTTTGCAGCTGTGTGTTGTGACACTTTATCAAGGCTGAATCTTTCTGGATTAAGTAAAAGTGCTGGGATAAGGCAAAGAGAATTTTTTTGCTCTTAATATGTAATCCACACAGTGGGTTTAATACACTTAAAAATAAGTGCAGAGGCAGTGGCTAGACAAAGAGTCTGTGTGTTTGTTACGTAGGGTCAGCTGCAGAACGGCGATAGTCGCTCACATGGCTCATCTCTGGGACGGAAGAGGGAGTGCAATGAAGCTTAATTAGATTTCCCTGCACATCCCGGACACACTCTGCCCCTTGGAGCCTCACCGGTCTGGAGAGCAATGAGAAATTCTCACCCTAATCAAGTTAACTCGCACCATTTTGGCAAATAAACAATACTTATCTGGACATAGATCATATGGCTTGTGAAGGCAGACACATTGACCTCTTACTCGGATCAATAGCATGGTGCACCTCCACATGTGTTTCTCTGCAGCGATGAAGGGGAAAGAGAAACACAGATAAAGTACGTAAGCTCCTGATAAAGAACCTGATTACACACAGGACAATAATGACGTTATTGAAAAAAAAATAAATAATCGGTGCTATTTAAAAAGCTGGACCGCATTTATTCAGCCATATAAAAACCAAGAAACAAACTCCAGTTCTGATGTCTATAACGAGAGTAGAAATAAAAAATGGAAATGCGTATGAAACTGTGTAAATGTGTGGTGAGGTCTGTGAGGATAATAAAGCTTTTAAAATGAAAGGATTAAAGGATAATGCTGGAATAACACAAAGTAGGCCACAGAGAGGCCTAGCAGGTCGAGAGGTTGTGGCCGCTGCAGTTAACACAAATAGCCGTGTGTTTTGTGTGCGTGTGTGTGTGTGTGTGTGTGTGTGAGAGAGAGAGAGAGAGAGAGAGTGAGTGTATGAGGAATGTTTCATAGCATCACACAGGAGGAACGATGACCCTTTGAGCCGACTCTGACCAGAAGTGTGATGAGAGAACATCTGTACACACTCTGTATCAATAACTAAAAAACACTTACCACATCTGACCTAACTTTCATCCAGATTTTTAGCATTCTCACATTTCCCTTTCTCTCTGTCCATTTCTCTGTCCCTTCACAGAAAAGTTCATCTAACCCCCTCCTCGATGTTATTAAATATCCATCTCATTAACTCTGAGAATAAGATATCTGTCAGTAATCTGCATCTCCGATGACATCATCTATAAATGAAAACTAGATGACATTATCCAAAAGTAATTTTAGGTACGATTTTATTAATTCCCACGAGCGTACATCTCTCGTTCTCTTTTTCCGCGTGAGAGTTGGCAGTCTTATACTCAGAAATGATGGATCTGGATACAAGCTTTCTAAGCAGTGGACTCAGACGTCTTCAAGGAAGCCTGCTAATTATGGCACATTGCAAATCAATAGCTCTCTAAGAAAATATATTTAAAAAGCTGCCATTAGCCGTCCCCCTCTGTCGCTTTTTTTTCCTCCCTCGTTTTTGCCGTAGCACATGGAGCACGAGTGGTGCCCCTCTGCCGGCATTTTAATTGTGGCAGCAATCAGTGAGATTCACAGGAACTCATTAATATGCAGATTTATAGCATCGTTTTGCTGCCACTCATTTCCGTTTATTTTTTTTTTCTGACGGATTTCACATAAATTACCATCAGAGCTTTTTCTAATTGCTTATATAAAGAATGACCATAAATCTACACTGTGTGCTACTTAAAGTCTCCCCCCAATTTATGATAAATGATTAATGCATCAGGCTACTAACGTTTTTCCACTTCATTAATAAAAAAAGTTATTGTTTTATTTTTAACATTTGATATATCCCTACACAGTGTTTTGTACTGGGTTCTGTACTGTATAATGTACTGTACAATGTGCTGCTTCTTTTACCGACGTTTCGATCCCATCCAGGGAAAGACAAAAGCAATTTTTCTATGGAAACACTAGGAGGAGATTAAGGCTTATTTTTCCTCATTGTCTGGGAGAAGGGAGGGACTAAATTAGACTTGTCACCTGTGTGCTCACCACATTAACACTACATAAAACTTGCAGCGCTGCACACAGCCCATTGCAGTTTATAGACAGATAATTAGAGGGTGAAAGAATTTGCTTTTATTAAATCATTGTTTAATTCTTCACTCTGGAGGATTACTACTGTCTTGAGGTGTTTTAAAATGTCTCACTTTCTGCTGGCTCGGATAGAAAACATTTGATAGGTGAAAGACTGCCTTAAGTGTCGCTATAGTTTGGTTCCAGCTTCCTCCTCATCTTACCGTTAAATACGTTTGGATTGTTCTAGTTGCCAGTGTAATACAGGCATATGGATGGCTGTAGATGTGTTCCATGTAAAGTTTACTTAAATATTCTCTTTAAGAATCAGTATGAAATCTACGGTGTTTAAACAGTATGCAGGTGTATTGGAGAGTTCAGGAATTAAAAGAGTTGGTCAAGGCTTAAACATTCCATTGGGAACATTTTAATTCAACTTACCCGGCAAGCAAAGTGTACACAAAATGTGAAGCACATGTCCTAGTGCTCAGTGCTCGCAGAACTGAACTGCTCTCACGTGAATTCATTTCTCTACATGCTTAAGTCGCTACCGATTGCAGTACTCTGTAGGCTCCGAACGGCTGCCCTTGTGCGCTCTAATGAAGAACGTGCATAAACACCATTAAACGTGTCTTGAGCACGGTGTTAGACCACTATGAGCTAACCGAACAGTCTCAGTGTGCCGTAGAAGATCCTACAAGATTCTGGAATTGTACTGGAGAGATAAACATTGTTCTACTTCTTCTCCAAAAAATAATAAATAAATAAATAAATAAATAAATCCCACAATTGCTGTTTGGATAATGGTGAGGGAGAATGCTATCTGTCACTCCAAGTTCTCCCAGGGGTGTTCAACTGGGTTGAGATTTGCTGATGGCGAAGGCCTCATCATTTTCCTCGGCATCAATCCATTCAGTGAACTCTCAGGTCGTGTGGATGGGAGGTATCATGAGGACAGAGACCACTCCCTTAAGGATAGCCATGTTTCATCATCAGATAAAGGTGATGAGGTGATGATCAGGAATGGACTGAGAAATGATATTTAAGAGGAAGTATTGATAATGTGTCAAAATCTCAATTCAATCTAGACGTATCCAAGTAAATGTACTCGAAGAGAAAGTTAGACAGATATGAACACACTTAAGTATTAAAAGGTTACATTTTGTAATTGTTTACATTAAGCAATTACATGTTTTTAGGTATTAACTCTCTAAAACGTTTAGATCTTTTTTCTTTCAAAGTAATTATAGTATTTTGTCTGCAAGCAATTCTATTCTATAAGGGAAGCTGTTTTTTCCTCAGCTGTAACCTCCTTCTGTTTCTTTAGGGCAGTGGTGGATCAAGCGGTCAAAGCTGTGGGTTGTTGATCAGAAGCTCAGGGTTCGAACCCCAGAACTACCAAGCTGCCACTGTTGGGTCCTTGAGCAAGGCTCTTAACCCTCTCTGCTCCAGGGTTCTGACCCCCAACCTCCAAAAGTTGGGATATGTGAAGAAAGGATTTCCCTGTGCTCTAATGTATATGGGACAATAATAAAGTCTTCTATTAAAAAAACAAAACAGGCTATCTTAGTCAACAGTATCTAGTAAATAATATACCATTATGTCTTCTATAGTGGATAAAGCAGAGGTGTTCAATCTTACCCACATTCCAATTGAAGGGAGACACACCCGACTCCACTTGTATAATCAGTTGATCTTGGCTTTCAATAGACTCAGGTGTGGGTTCTGCTTCGGTTGAAATGAAAAGTCTGCACTCACACCGGTCCTTTCTGGATAAGATTGGACACCATGGTATAAATCTTTGCTTAGTCCCCTGTAATGAAATTATACTGAGGTAGTGCCAGTGTGCTCATCCTCAACTTCCACGCTGCAGTTCGATGGATTATCCATCTTCAGACATGTACACATGGCCGTAGTCATAGCAGATGGCAAACTGTCATGATTCTTGGATGCTAAATAAGAGAAGAAGCGAATTCAAACCCTGCCAGAAAAATACGAACGACAAAGCAGAAGCCCGTTTTGTCTCCCGTCTATATGTGTTTAAGAATTCACAACCTGGATGGACCTGCACAGCTTCTACTTGTGTTTTGTTTAAGAGATAACTGACAGCATGACATATGAAATCAACAACAATGCAGCATTTTCTATCTTCTTCCAGTTACCTCGTGTTGTGTGGCCACGTACTGTATTTCTCCGTATCACCTTCCAACATTCAGTATGCCATCAAAATGGCAGCAGAATTAACCTTTGAAAGGAGAGGTAATCGAAGTGTCCGACAAGCATTCGCAACTTCACTGGTTACAATAGTTGTCCTGTGAACACAATATGTGCTGTGAATAATGACAGTATGTCATTGACAATATTGCATTACGGCACACAACAGCAGGAAAACGGAGTTGTTGAATAGTTTGGGGTCAGGAATATTGCTTTGCAAACACCTAGGCACAATGTAGTGTGAAATGGGCACAATGTCCCATGACTCCTTTTACATGCATTTATACCTTAGACTTCATGAATGGATTCTGTGCATACGTATTGTATTATAATTTATTATTTGGCACATATTCCTGTATATTCATGGTGGTATTATTTGTGTCTTCTATTTCAGCTATACTCAGTTCTTTGCTGATATCCTTGCAAGTAATTGCTTTCCTGGTATCTGCCTGCATTATTAGTGAGCAATAGTGTTTACTGTAAATTGATAAAGGACATTATAGAGGCACATTGTGCTACGGAATGGAGCTCGTTGCCCAAACAATAAAACGTGGCATAGTTTACAGTCACATGATCTGCTCGTTCTGAAAAAGGGGAGGAAGATAACACCACCCCATCTGCCTACTGGCAGTCCAACCTGTACATGTCCAAACTTTCTCACTGAAGTTTGTATGGTGTGTATGTGCTGAATTCAGAATACAGAGATGTGCTAAAAAGTATGCGCTTCAGCAGTGATATGGTCAGTGCCTCCTGAATGTTCAAATAAAGGTTTGTGAGCAGGATGATGTGTGTCATTGTGTGTGTGTGTGTGGGACAGAGACCAGTGGGAGTGAGGGACCTCATTGGAGCGAAGCCTATGAATCCTGGCAGCATGAGAGCAAAGTCAAACTGCTGCTCACACATATTTGGGGAGATATTTAATTAAAAGTGGATTACAAGACTGTTGGATAAACAAAGATCAGATTAACAAATAACTGTACGCAATTTTCCCATTTGCCAATGCAAATTTGACTTTGTGGCTAGATCCATGACACAGAAGAGAAGATTTATGACACTTCCAGAATATTAAGTCTTGGTCTGGAAATAGGTTTAGGTGGCAAGGTTTCATAAAATCCTCCACCTACCAAAATAACCTTCAGGCACCCTGTTGCATCCGTTCGTCAGGAGTAGATAACTAAATGTTTCACTCTTCACGCAGGCAACTGTGGTGCCTGACTGTCTACCAGTCACACATGCAGATTTGTGCAAAACACAACTTCTGCTTGTGTGCTTTAACTCTAAGAGGTGAGGCACCCAGGTGGAAAACACTTTGCGCCTACAATCATGAACCTCCCTGACCCACGGCAGTGCGCATGCCTATGTTTGGACCATTCTAATTGGAATTTAAATTGAGTTGTACCAGGCTGCAGTGGTTCACTGAGGCCTAGAGAATAACAAGAAGGTTTTATTTTTTTTTTTACTAAGTTATACTCTTTTTTATGTAGAGTTTCCTCTTTCTTTCTCTTCCTCCTGTTCTTTACTTTCGACACCAGACGACCTTGCTCTGATAGACTGCTGGACTTTGTGACTGGGCACCGAGAGGTAGCTGGCTCTGAGACAGAGAGGAGAAGAAGAAATGGATTTATTGACTTGTGACTTTGACTCAGGCTGATGTATCAGAGCCTGTATTATAGAGGATGATTAGGTTGCAGGATGTCAGGGACAACTTAATATAAATGAACCCCAAACATCGCTCACTCCCCCACCCCAACCAGTCGTGGCAGATCCAGAGAGATAGCGCAGTCCAAATCAAACATATGAGCATGCTGACGGGATGAGGGAGAGAGGCAGAAGGCTGAGATTGAGGGATCAGACACCCAAAGCCTTGTATCATCAGCATCTCTGGAGAGTCTCGTCCGAATGGGAGGGAAGCAATCTTAACCAGAGAGAGAGAGAGAGAGAGAGAGAGAGAGAGAATCCTGAAGATAAAATGTGTGCTGGACAGTATGGAAGAAGGTCCTGTAGAAATAACTCCAGGTGAAGTAAAACGAAACAATATATAAGAAGAAAAAAGTGAAGAATATTTGATTTTTTAAACTTCCTTTATTACTTTAGAACATTTCATGTTGAAGTTCAAAGTCAAGATATCCTCATGACTCATCCTGGACTTTTATTTTCAGCTGCACTATTGCACTATTGATTGTTAAATGTGTTTCCTCATTCAAGATTTCACAGTGAAAAAGAACACAAAAAAATCTTGAGTTAATTTTACCACAACAAAATGTGCTCAAGATGCTTTAATAATAGTTAAGACACTATAACGGGAAACGTTTGGCACTCACAGAGAAGGGTCCATGAAGACATGGTTTGTTAAGGATGAAGTGGAAGAACTCGAGTGTCCTGCACAGGACCCTGACCTGAACTCCACTCACCTGACTGCACCTGAGGCCTCCTCAACTGACATCTGACCCGATCTCACTAATACTCTTGTTGCTGAGCAAATCTGCACAATTATACTAGCAAATGGAGTGAAAAGCCTTCCAAGAAGAGTGGAGGTTATTACCACAGCAAAGTGGGAATCTGTAATGGGCTGTTCTAGAAAGAAACACACCCACTCCAAACCACAGCAGGATCAGACAATGAATTATGAAGAACAGATGACAAATATAATTCACACTTAGACTTTTGTATGAGTACACTGTTAGCCCGTTCTAACGGCGTCATGTAAATTGAATTAACAGACATTTTAGCTTAGTTAGACATTCATTATGAATAAATAAATTATTTTATCAGCGCAGGTCTGATATAACATTAGTCAGTAGTGGTTGAAGAGAACAGCATCAAATTTTATAAAGAAGCGCTTTGGGTATCTCAGACAGCAGAAATGGGTCTCATGTCACCATTTAGTGTGAGGATATTCTGAATCTCTTCGCAGGAATTAAAAACTTTTCCTAGTAGGCTGAGTAAAAACAGAAAAACTTATAAAAACTCTTAAAGTCATGACTGTCTACATTTACCACCACTGTGAAGTGTGACATGCTAAAGAAATTCAATAGTGAACACGAGCACCCCAAAACTGTTGGAAAGTGACTAAATGAATAATCACTATCTTATATAATCAGTTTTTCATTCAGTCTTACTTCTGGTAATCCTAGTCAGGTTCTTGGTTCCGTGGTGGAGCCATGTTAACTTTATTTGTTGCATTACCTTCAATTTAGCTACCTTTCTGACTTTTGCTACTGTAACATTAAATTTAATTTAACAAAGACTTCAGCTAATGTTAGCTAACAATTCATGCTGTTGAAAGGTTTAGGTTTTCAGGCTGGGCTAAGATTAATTTAGCTAGCATTTCAGAAATTCTACACCGATAAATGAATATTTTGGCTAAATGAAAACACCACATCAGCACAATGAATATTATCCATTACCGGGGCTAATCTTAACGAGGATTTAGAATATAAGTAATAGTGGATAATGTGGATATAATTATTTTCTACCAAAAATGAGCACAATCTCGTTTGATACACGCAACTAATCTTTGTTAGGTGTGATATTTTGTATGTTTGGTACACATTCATTCTGCAAACAATTTGACTGGCTTGGTAGCCTTTTTAGTTCACTTCTTAGGTCTCAGTAAAGTTTTCTAAATATGGTAGCTGTAATTATAGTGATGCCTTGGGACAAATCCTCTAGCTGGGTGTTGTTACTGAACTTGTCACCATTTTCACTCGTCAGTTTGTCACACCTACTGTGTAGACACAGTTTACAGTGATAGCAAGGTAAATGTAAGCAAATAGGAATTGAGATTGAGCATTTTTCAGAACAGCTAATGTTATTTTAGAACTTTGTCTATAGAAAGTAACAAATTCCTTGTTTTAAGAAGAATCTTCAGTGGGACACGGCTCTAGAAATCCTCTGAATGCCACGTTTACGTTACTCCTATCCGATAAACTTGGTCAGTTGCTTGTGGAAAAAAATTGATGCTACCATGTGAATGTATGTTAGTATACATGTGAATGTACTGCATGAAATAGAAATAAAGGGTATGTTAAAATAAATCTTTGTCAGTTTGACAATCAAAATGTCCTTATATATGATGATGCCTGTTGGAAAAAGCCTTTATATGAGGTGATATAACTTTATTTTCAGTTACCATGAAAGACTTATGCATGTATCATGCAACACTGTGAACACTTCCACTTACTTTTGATATAATGTTATGGAAATATCTATATGAAAATCAAGAGCCACTGTATTGTTTTATCAGACTATTGAGGCATTGCTCTGAATTTACCTTTCTGCCTTGTCCTGCTTTCACCTGGCCTCTGGAAAAAAGAGAGAATGGGAAATGCGATAAGAGAAAAACAAGACGATGGATACATGAAGGAAACAGAGCAAGTGGACAGGCCAAGGGAAAACAAGGCAGTCTATGGAGTTTGTTTGCTAAATAATGCAGTTGAGATGCATGAGGATGAGAACAGCCTGCCTGAACTTAACATCCTTCTGTGTTTCTGTGGATTGCTCCTCTCAAGCAAAAATACATTTCTCATCTCCACAAAGTCTCTCTCCTCATGTGTACGCAGAACTTGCCAGGGTGGGTACATTGTTTTTAGTGGTGATCGGCGCTTGACATGAGGGGCCACATGAAAATTGCAGAGGGAAGAGAGGAAAAAAAAAAACAAATGCAAACAGAGAAGCATGTTAGGGATGAAATCCCTCTAGCCATTACTTGGTCATTTCCAAGGGAATGCATAATTTAGAGAGTGGGATAGTGAAAGAAAGGCTTCAGAAGGGAGAGAGAAAGAAAAGGACAGAGATCGAGAGAGAGAGAGAGAGAGAAAGAGAGAGAGCAGCCTGTCTATTTTTTTCCCCTGGAAGACCTCCAGTGGGTTGACAGAGAGTCGTTTTCAGTGTTGTGAGTGTCTGAGTCCCAGCTTTGTGAAGGCGAGATTGAGGTTCTCCAGTCTGTCACGTTTAGTAAAATCAGCCGTGCTTGAGCCTGGAAGTTAGGCTTAGTGCTGAAGGCTCGGTACAGATAGACAGGACAGTAATGTGTACTGCCATTAATGCACACCCAGTGATTGGGGCCAGACATGCTTTGCCAAACATTTGGTAAAGTTGTACAGCCACTTGGTACTTTATTTTCAAAAACTGCTTTACTGCCTGTAAGGCCTCTGATGCAGCTACATATATATTCCTGAGCTGTCTATCTAATCACTTTCTGTACCGCTTATCACACAGGGTCATAAGGGACCTGGAGTTTATCTATCCCAAGGGACTCAGGGCACAAGGCAGGGGACACTGTGGATCAAGAGTCGAGCCATCACAGGGCACAATCTCACACATTCTCACACACTATAGACCATCAAGTGAAGCCAATCAGACTACATCAGTGTGATTGGACTGAGGGAGGAAACCACAGTACACAGAGGATACCCACGAATAACAGGTTGTACCTGTGAATTCAACAGACAGAGGAAGACAAGAATCACACTCCAGATGCACCAGGCAATTCATATCACACATAGTTTAACTACAGTTTGACTGACATTTGGAATATGTGTACGTTTTTATTATTTTTTTTTTTAAAGTTATATGCTTGCTTTCATCTGGAGCAGACCAACATCCAAATGCACATGGGTATCACCAACTGACTCCTTAATTCAGGAACAGAAGGGTGTGCTTGGAAAGACGTGTCGGGGGAATTACAAAAAAAATCCTGTGTTTGTGACAGTGGACAATATTTTATCCTCCAAAGCAATTCAAACACTGACATACTTTGTCCTGTATGTATCCTACATGTGCATCAACTCTTAAGGGAAATACAGTGTACCGTCTGACAAGAGAGTGTGGCTGGCAATACTTATACTCCATCCCACCCAATCACAAGCATGCCTTCATAACGCGCATCATAGGAAATGTGTCTCAGCTGTCAATCACAGCCTATTTAGTCCCAGCCTGTAAGAGTTAGTGTACGACTCAGACCTTACAAATACAAATAAAACTAAACCCCATTCTCAGCCTAGTCCTTCTACTCCAGTCTCTCCTAAATCTCTTAGCCCTGCTCCTGTATTGACATATCCTCCTTCAGTACTGCAATCATTACTAGCTGAATCACTCTGATGCACACACACACACACACACACACACCAGTGCAGCAATGTTTATGAGAGCAGTGACTTCCACTCCATATATCAGGATCCATTAAACAGAGCAGAAGATAAAAAAAGGTTTTGCTGCCCTGGTAGGCCAATGGGCTGTGTATTTCTGTGGGTAAGTGTATGTGTGTGTTACTAAAAAATTAAGTTTAATGAGGTCAGCATTTTTAAATTTGTTGATGATTCTCTTCTCTTCTGTTCTCTTCTGTTCTCTTCTCTTCTCTTCTCTTCTCTTCTCCATCACGGAGGAAGCGTCACCCCTCGGCATCTGTGACTCCAATTTAAGAGGAGCAAGTGGAGGTCTAACACTCTGTCAGCCTGCACCCCCCCCAGACCCTCCCTCCTTTCCTCCCTCCGCTTCTGCAAACAGGGGCAATTACACACTGAACTGCCACCTTGTTTACACCTTAAACTGCCACCAATTACAGCAGTGTGACACCCGCACCAACATGCGCAACCTTACTCTGCTCTGTCTCGCTCTCCCTGAGCTGGCCGTCTACTGGGGAGGGAGCAGAGAGCAGCTGCTAATGGAGGGGAAGCTGGCTTTGACTCTCACTCGGGCTAGAGGGATGACAGGATGGAGGGAGATGTAGCAAAAACACACGCTCAGACTTTATGGGAGAATTTGGAAGCAGAGGAAGAATGCAAATTGCTCCGAACTCTACGGAGCTCATTGTATTAAAGTAACGGACATTTCAAAGTTTATTTTGTTTCGCGGCCCAGAATGCATCACCGTTCGCTTGCGGAAAGATTTTAAAATGCAAATAATGGAAGTGAGCTTGTTGAAGTCAGTAGAGAAACAACATGACCTCAAGAAACACGCTTGGCACTATTCAGAGCCGCACTACAAACAGTGCCATCACAGACAACATGCTTCTTGGGTTGTGAGAAAAAGAGTGTGAAAAAAACAATCAAAGAGGGTATGGGCTTGAGAGGAAGTGATAACATGGAAGTGTGTGCATATGTGTGCATGTTTGTGTGTGGGCGTGTGTGCCATGTGTGCATGAGCTAGTGTGTTAATGAACTGACCTGCTCAGCCCACCTGCTCTCCCAAGCTGCCTGGACCAAGATGGAGGCAGTAAATTCTGTAAATATCTGGCCAGTGGTCTACAGGGCTTTCTCTTCCTTTCCCTTACTCATTTACACTTCCATTCCATCTTCACTTTCTCGTCTTTTCTTGTATCCCCCTGACCCTCTCAGCATAGTCTAGGCCCTGAAATCAGCTGAATGTCAGAGGCATAAATCTTCAGAAAAGCAACTCCAGTGACTTGTGCTGTTACCCTCACACTGACACACTTGTTTTTCTTTGGAGCATGTTATCATGCACAAACCCATTTTAAAAAAGATGATCTCCAAGAAAATACTTTCTTCATCACCACATCAACAATAGGATTCTGTGCGCTAGCGGGTAATCCATTGCCATTATTTATATCTGTATCTATATCTGCATCTTTTAGGGCTATTTATATTCATACCTGCATGAGTATTTTTATTTCTTATTTCATGGGTTCAAAAAGGATGATGATGATGATGATGATGGATTTCTAAAATTAAAACAGAACCCTCATCAGCACTGGACTACAAAACCCATCAGCCCCTGCACATCACATGACCCTGCATGTCCCGTTCACACTGAGAACTCTTTTCGTTAATCATCCAGTCTTTCAGTGTGTTTGTCAAGATTCTGTCGATGTCATGTTTTGTTTGTCACCTTCCCGTCCCTGCCTTGTATTTTTTTATCCTGCATGCTTTGTTGCGTTGGTTTGTGCTTCTATTTCTTAGTCCTTTTTACAGCTTGTAAACCGAAGTCTGTGCTTCTACTTCTTCCTCTCTTCACCTGGTCTACTGTGGCACCAGAAACAGAAAAGTTGGGAAAATGAAGAGGTTGCTGACAATGTGAGCCTTTCTCTGTGAATTCTGGCTCTGACCGATTCTCAACCTCAGTTACATCACTTGAGGGATGTGTGTGGGAATTTCTTTTAATCCTACACAGGCATTACTTGTGTTTTTTTACTTGATTGTTATGTTTTCTAACAAATTCAGTTGTGTACACTGTAGTACCCTCATGTAAAACACCATGACACTGACCATGCGCCAAGGATGAATGAAGGCTAAATTTATTTAGCGACATATGCACACGTTAATGAATACAGCCTTTCTTAGTTCATATCTCGCTCCTCACACGGGCCCACAAACATCATATGTGACTTGTCATTCGTGCCCACAAGCTTCATATCAGTCTGCTCGTCTGCCTGAACACATCCAATTTCCAAAATACACTTTTCTTTTCAGCCAGAAAGCTGAAGCGTCAAGCTTCTGTTGTGTTAGCTTCTATTCATATCTACATTTGTATTTATTCTGTTTTAAGATTTCTATTTTTTTTCTTTGTGGTTTCAAATGGAGCACAATCTACACACTGTATGACATGATAGCCTCATTTAGTTCTGTAGAATTATTTCTTCTCTTTTACTCTAGTTGTCAAGTTTTGGATATTGAACTAAAGTTTAGAAGCTTGTAATGTAATCTATTGTTTTGACTCCAAACGTAATCTTCAGGTTGAACTTTCATTGAACCAGGTTGATATGTCTCACACTGCAGTGTATGTATCCATCAGGTTATATATACAGTATTTCTTCTTGGTTGGAATTGACTGGTAGTTAATGGCTGGTATGAGTCTCAAGTCACTTATTTTTTTTAGGGTTCTATGACCCAAACGCTATCATGCTCAGAGATGCCTCTGTCTTGATCCAAAGGCATACGTACAGAAGCTTTTTTTTTTTTTGCCTGGAAGTACATATTCAGGATAGAAGACTGCAGTGATGGATTTTGACAGTGTGCTAAACTAAATAAGTAGTATGTAAATAAGTAGTCTCTAGTAATGGTATGTGTAGTTACGTTATGGTACAGAATGTTATCTCGGAGATACACCGGTGGAGGCATGTTAATATAGTATCAATATAAGATATAATGTCATATGATACAATTGTTAATTGTTTATATTTCAATGATTCAAAGATAGTACTCTTTAATAAATAAAGTCAAAGCCATACAAGAGAGATTTTAGTGTGTATACTAGTTATAGGCAGGTATGTGAGTGTTGGTGTGTGTGTGTGATAT
>JAOTRN010000041.1:16078325-16091882 GCA_028566695.1 Bagroides melapterus | reverse complement strand
AAAGGCATGTATATACCCTTGTTTTAAAAGATATTCCATCCTTACAACTTAATGAATATACGTACGTATAGATATGCTTTTTTTTAATTAGGACAAAAATCATCTTCCTTCAGTCATTCAGTCAAATTCACTTCCTTATTCAAAGCGTGCAAGACAGATGTATTAAGGATAAGGATGTTCTTTCATTGATATTTTGGGCTATTTATCAGCACAAGGACATGTAATATGAATGCATATTTAGTACCAAGCAAAGAAAAGCACTTTGAAATTCAGTGTGATGGAACAGCCAGATTGACTGAGTGGATAAATGATGGAAAAACATCAATTAAACTGGGTATTTCTTTTCCAATTGTTGAACAGCAATGGATGTATAGCTGAGCTTTAATCCTCAGATTAGTCTGTTGGGTAACTGGTGGACTGTTGTTATATAGTACAATAAGGACACCAGTAGCTGCTAATTGCTAATTAAAGTTGTACTTAGTTACTGTACTCTCCTGGTTTTAAAAAATAGAATTGGTCATACTTCCTTTGCTCTTCTCGGTCCTTGCCTCTTCTCGGTCCAAGCCTGTGACAGGACTCACACATAAAGCCTCAATAAATGTTCAATAAATCATCAACCTGACCTTTCCTGGCTTGGTAAACCTCCAAGCTCCAAATGTTAAAGGCAAGAGAAAGATTGAGACTTACAGAGGAGTGATAAAGTGGACTCTGTAGAGTCTTCTACAGTTTCCCTTTTTCCTGCAATCCTGTTTCATCATTGTAGCATAGCCTTCCCTTCCACACTTCCTCTTGGTGCCTACTTAGCTACAAGAACATGTAGAGCAGCGGACATTTTACATATGTGATCTGACAGAGGGACAAGATTAATATTGCTTGTCTGCTCACAAACACAGCTTGTGGTGCACTGTGGGCAACAGGAAACTTGGCCAGGTCTGGCTGGCGCACGGCTGGGAGGGAAATTAACCCTTGGTGGCAAGAGGCTGGAGGCCGCCGCTCAGGTGTCCTTACATATGTTAGCAGTGTCAGGACAAGCCCAGCTCCCAGGCCCCCTGCAGGGAGAGAGCAGCACCAGTGTGCCTTCGCTAGAGGCTGGGGAAAGGGGGAGAGTCAGACAGAGGGTTGATGCTTGGCACGGGCCACAACCAATATGCTCAGTTTTTACTGCTGCCTTGTCTTAAGTAGTACAGAGCAGGAGCAGGCACTTATAACTAAGCAGCTTCTGATGCTTTTATACATTAAATCTCAAAGGAAAGCAGACAGAGGACATTCCATACATATACTAAACAGCATACTCTTTCTAATAATGATTTATGTTCGATATACAGGATAAACCATTCTACTTATTATAATTTTATGACTCTGTGCCTGCTGGGACCCAGGTGTCCTAGTGAGACAGCACATCAGGAACACACAGTGGGACTGACATGCTACATTGCCAATTCTGTAGTTACAGCCCAGTGTGGGAAGAATTAGAAACCTGCCCATGTTATTTTCTCTACAAATTAAATCATACGAACCTGAAGTATTCAACAATGTGATTAGTGTAAATGATTTAAAACAATCTTTGTTTTTCTTACACTTAGGCCACATTAAAGCCTCATTTTGAGGCCAGTTCACTCCGCTAGTCATTTACAAAAATGTTTACAGACTGGTCAAGAGTAATTATCTTTCCAAATTCACTGTGATTTGCAGTCCAATCCTAGCTTTGCTTATTTTAAATTATAAACAAACCTGCTGAGAAATTTGACGGACAACCAGATGCCAAAACACAAGCTGAACTGGTTAAACTGGTAGACCATTTTTACCAGATGGTAAGTGTTGGTAGAAAAAAAAAAAATCCTGTTATAATACTACTACAAGAAAAAAGCACAATATCAGTCTTTAAATGTCACAAAAACTACAGCACACTGAAAATTCTTTTCTTCACATATCCCAGATTATTAGGAAGCTGGGGTCAGAAATGACAAAGCACTCTGGACCACAGAGGTTTAAGGGCCTTGCTCAAGGGCCCAACAGTGTCAGCTTGGTGGTGCTGCAACTTGAACTCCAACCTTCGGATCAGTAAGCTGGAGCCTTAACCATTGAGGCACTATTTCTGTAGAGTGGGCTTGACAGCGATATGAACCCGGGCCAGACTCCGCTTAGCTTCTGAGGTTGGGAATTCTCTGGTATGGCTGTAAGTGAAAATAATAAGACGATGACGAATAATAAGACGAAATTTCAGACATTTTTAATCAATGTAGCCAGGGAAGCTGTAAAACAACTCAGCAGCTGGCAAAGATAGACCACCACTTTGACCACGCTGGCCTATATTTGGCTCAGACCAAGCTGGATATTTGTATAGTCATAATGATAACCATTAGGCTGAAAGAAAGGCAAAAAAATGCAGTGCCTGGCTATCGTCTCTATGCGAGTTTTTACCGAAATCCATGTCTGTTCACGATGACCATACGATTTGTGTTGTGTTTCAGAGAAGCTGAATCCTTTATTGTGGGTGTTTTCATTGCAGAGGGATAAACACTGACAATTAACTATTGAACAACGAGCATTAGCGAGTTTGCAAAGACTTTTTTTTAGCTGTCCTGTCATTACACAGTAAAATCACAGTGGGAAATAGGAGTAATATAGATGGAATGCTTAAGCAACAGTATCCTGTAGCTGCTGTCATAATATTGACCTTTACTGTGGACCAGGGTAACATATGGTTCTGCATTCAAACTTGCAAAATTGTAAACCTGAACACTGACATTTCCATGTCTCAGTGCAGGAGTCTTATCTTAGTGGAGATTGACAGTGTGCCTAACCTGAGTGGGAGCGGCCTTCTGACGTTCCTGAGAGAGAGAGAGACAGAGAGAGATAGAGACAGACAGGCAGAGAGAAGAAAAGAGAAACAAGAGAGGGGATTTTAATGTGACATTGCAAAACAAAACACTCAATCAGAGAAAAGTTGTCGTGAGTCAAGCAGAGGGCATGTGGAAGCAGCGAGGAATCCCCTCTCCACAGAGCAGTTCTCTTACTCAAGAAAACTCTTCCGTCTATGATCCACTCTCTGCCAATCCTGACAAGCGTTATCTGCTTGCTTGCTCCAAAGAGCCGGTGCAATGGACAAAAATAAAAAATAATCTAAAAGTCTCACCCCCGGGCTATAGCCGGCACCTGGGCTGTTTTTTTTTCCATTATTTCCAGTTGGGGTTTGAAGTTTGTGTTATCTTTAATAGAAAAAAACCTGCATATAGAAGACACGCATGCCTTAAAGAAAAGAAAGGGAGAAAGCATGAGAGGGGGGTGAGGAGGAAAAAAAAAAAGAACTGTGAGCAAGATGCTGGGCAGGGAGACAGGACTGGAGATAGTTCTCGTAGCCAGAGAGATAAAAGCTACATTACATGAAATTAATGGAGGCTCTATGAGCAGTACATGAATCACTGTTTCAACACTATGAAGCTGGTACAAAGCCATAGAGGAATTTGAGCACCAACTACAGCTTCAAAGGTCTCCTATTTAGCCAGCCTGTGCCTGACAGAGAAAGGGAGAGAAAAGCCAGGGAACAGGATAGCCAGTATGAAAGAAAGATACAGAGAGAGAGAGAGAGAGAGAGAGAGAGAGAGAGAGAGAGCATTAGGATGGGGAAAAAAAGAAACCCAACTTTAGTGGCATGAATGAGAGCAGATGAGCATTACCGGTCGGTGAAGTCAGCTGCGTTTCTCTCTTTCAGCTGATATCAAACACAGTTTAATGAAAGTTAAATGGTTTCTGAGGAGTGCACAGGCTGGAACAGATGAGATTGGGCTGTAAGAGCTGTCGGTGCTATTGTTGCCAACACTCTCTCTCTCCCAATACAGGGACTGCCACCAGCACCGCTCTTCTCCTACACAAAAGGGATATGCAGATAGCTCACACCAACAGCGGCTGCCATGTTGGGTCAGGAAAAAAAAAAAAGATAAAGAGACTTTTTTCTCCCTTCTTTACCTTTTTTGCTGCACTTGGCATGTTCATATGCAAATAAATCTCTGTAATTTGAAAGTGACAAGGAGGAGATTTACGGTGGAATGCAGCAATGGGACAGAGCCCGTGCAGGTAGAGATGTTTGATTATGGAGGGCAACATGACATGTCTGCTGTCTACTTTGATCTGAGGGGATCCTGCCCTCATCTATCACCCTCACAGACACACACATACACCCCAAAACCACCCACTCCCTCCCCTCTGTCCCTCACTCTCCCTTTCTCTCCCTGCAGACATTTTAAAGGGACATCCCTCCCACCCTGTGCATAATAGTTCTCCTCCTTCTGTCTTCACCCAGATGTAGATGTGAGACAAAAAAGAATGAAGCAGACACATCCTTTATTTCAGATATGAATAGCTAACCATGATAGATGACCCAGCCTACAGACATTACAAAAGAATCGCTGTTTAGTTTCTAAAGAAAGAAAAATCAAGCCCATTTTTGAAGGGTGCGATAGGATGTGATGCAAAAAAAAAATAAAAATCCATGGCCAATTCTTCCGAGGTGCGGGCAGAAGTGTAACGTGGCACCTGGATGCTGTAATTAATGCACGGTTCCAGTGGCAGATCATTTAACCTCTTCTGGCATGTGTCATCCAGTGGCTTCTCTCACTTCTGCAACAATAAACACAAACAAACAATTAGAGACGGCCAGCGGCTCAGCCACAGCCCCTCACCAGTTTCATTACAACAAGAGCCACCAGCACAAAGCCATCATAACACACAATTAGCACAGAGCGTACCTTTTTAGCCAAAATCTGTGTGTCTGTGATTTTACAATCAGTGGACAAAAGAGAAAGGAATAAAATAAAACCCAAGATAATTGTATCCCATTCACCTTAATGAAGAAGACACATAAAAGCAGTTTTTATTAACACAACAAAACGGGTTGTGATTCTGAGGCCCACAGAGGCAGCGGCAGTGTTAGGGACCTGTCAGAAGCGTGTTAGTTAAGGGGCAGCTCAGGACTGGGTTATAGTGAGAAGGAGTTATACAAGACACCCCCCTCAGCACCTTTCTCTTGCTGCCCTAAAGCTCTCCATCATGTAGGTCAAAGATCAACTGCAAAGCATGACAAGGAAGAAAAAAAAGAAAATTGTAGTTGGGCCAAAGACTGAACTTTAATTCTTCAAAAGGACACAGAGAGGCAAGGTCCTGCCTCGGGTGAGCAGCCTTGTGACTAGTATTCAGGCCCTTCACATGATCCATCTACAGGCTAGCAGTGTCATCATTAAGGCCAACTTTATTTATTTGCTCATTTTGAAAAGTAGAGCAACATCCCACAGAAAGGCCATCTCATGGTCAGAGGCCTTGGAGAAAAGTATTATTATTATTAGATATAGAAGTCTTTTTATTCAGCATGATCATGCCTTTGCAACTGCTGCATCTTTTGGGTGAAGTGTGTCATTTTATTATTGCATAGAAAGTGAACAAATTATTATTTTTTATTTCTTTTTAGAGTATATCAAGTTATCATTGCACGCTGCAATAGACGGGCTACAAGGCCACATCCAGTGTAGTATTATTAAGTACTTAATTTTGCTTGGTCCGTAAGACGTTCAGAGTTTTGGATGTTGCTGTATAATAGATGAGTCTGAAGGCTAAACTATCTTGTAACTATGTTTGTCTAGAACCAAATAACTGATACCTAAAGTCCATGACACACCAAGTCAATCTTAAAGAACTATTACGAACAAGAATGTTTTCATTCTGTCTTCTTTGGAAAGCTGCACTTTAGCAGCTTGCACACATCTTCCTGTATTAAAGGAAGCACTCACAATGTGCACAAAACACCAAAGGAATATAAAGGACCGAGTCTGTCAGATAGACATTACTAAAAATATGTCAGAATAGCACACTACTTACTAGTATGAACCATTCTAGTGTATTACTGCGTTTTATACCACAGCACTGTCGACTACTCAACTCTGCATGATCAGAGTGTATCGACTTCTTAACTGGACGGCTCTAATTCAAACCACAGGTTTATATGAATGTGCTGTGTGATAACATCTTACACAGAAACATGGCAGATACAGCACCATAAAAAAAGCAAAAACAAAGGTGTAATTGTTGATATGCTTAAGTTTTCTGTGCACTGACATTGATTTAGCATTTTTGGGAGGAGTCCATAGTGACAACACTTTGTAAGTCAGAAGTAAAGCTGTTCCTTTAAGTTTTACGATTATTGAAGTAGGGCAATTTCTCTGTAACTTGACAACCTGTGACCTTTGAGCTTATTGACTTCAAGAGAAATAAGAGTCCTCTCTTATTTCTCTTGAAGTCAATAAGCTCAAAGCATGTAGGGATGACTATTTTTAGCTGCTAAGTGATAAGCAGGACTGTTTTACAGCTTTAGACATAAATGTAGACTAATAAAACATACAATGTGATGTTCTTAATAAAGACAATTAATAAAATTCTGTTGGTGGTAAATGGCAATGAAATAAGAGAAATATAAAATGCATTAGGGTAACTTCTATTGGAAAATCACAAGTGCCCCACTGTTTTGCATCAGGCTACATCATAACACCTTGTTGTTAATTATTATTTTGTTTTTAGAAAATGTCATGTTTTATTCCTCATGTCATTCCTCAATGGAATACTCATTCCATTATTACATCATCTTGACATAGATAAGTCTCCATTTTAATAGCAACTGTGAATCTGTGGTTCATAGGAAAATCTGAAATGGGAATTTGTGCTGTCTTGAAAATGTCAATTATTTGCTTTGCTCACTTTGGTTTGTCTTCTCAAGTACTGGCTCACTAGCTGAGTGAAAACTTACTGAACAGCCAATCAATTATTTTCTTCTGTCAGCCTTCAACTATAACCAAAAGTAGAGGAAAAGTCTTGTGGTGATATTCGGCCAGTGGGGCTTAAGGGTGGCTTACAGCTGACAGGTAGCTTTGTTGTGACAGTTTGCTTGACAAAAGCTGAGCTTTTGCCAGTTTTATTACCACATAATAAAGCTGTGGTGACTCTTCTATCTGTCATTTAAAGCCTTCCCAAAGAGAAACAAGCAACCTCTGATAGCCTAAAAAAATACAGAATGTTTGAGCAATAGCTATGTTTAGAGCTAGATAGAAGATATATTTTACTAATTTCTTCTATCCTCAGACAGGAAGCTAAGGCCCAGTGCTTCACATTAGGCCCTGTCTTCAAGCATAATAATCCTGTCTCTTCCCTAAATACCTAAAACACACAAACTGCCAAAGTCATTTGAAAAAGACTTAATTAAGTTCATCTGTGCAAACATTAACCTTGTGAAGGGCTAAGGGGAGGGTGGGAGGGATAAAAGAAGGAGAAAGGGAGGAGAGGGAGTATCTGGACAGAGAGCAGGAGGAAGGCTAATGAAGGAGACCGAGTTGTGTTTGCTCAGACCTTCTTGTTGGAAGGGGGAAAACGAGATCTTTCATCGGGAACAGTGCACACGTCTCTCGATTTTACTGAAGTACTGCACAAACAGTCTCCAAATGACAAGGTGACACTGGGAATACACTGCTACGTGACCGCCGCTGGAATTGCAGTCATCCGTTTAAGATGACTACAGCCATGGTGGACACTGACATGCCATTAGTGAGATGTGGAGAATAAGCCTGTGACATAGAGGAGATTACTGAGACCATTGTCGACTGATGGCCCCAGGAGCACCAGCCAACCAGTATGGCTCTGCAAAATAAATAAATAAATAAATAATAATGATAAAAATAAAATAACTGCTAGAAACAGAGCATTATGTGTTATTAGAAGCACATCATTTATTGTTACATATATTACTACTACTACTCCAGCTACTAAGACCTTTGTTAGGGTTGTAGGAATCAAGTGCAGTCTTCTGTGTTTACTTTTTCCTTAACACTGGTGCAATGAACAACCAGCTAGCTTACCTTGCTTTCATGTAGACACAAACTTGGCCTCAACTCTCTTAAAGCTCAAGCTTGACTCTTGAGTAGTACTGTTGTTGTACTTGGTCTTGATTACAGTCTCTAACCCTAGGAATATCAATAATACTACTTCTGCAACTGTTACACTACACACTCGCTTTCAGTAACTGCTTATCCTGATGGAGAATGGCCTGGGATTAAGTGGGAATACACACTGGATGGGATGGCAGTTAATTGCAGATATCAAAGAATACACACATTAATGCACTATTTACTTACTGCCATTGTTTTAGGTGGTTAGGGTTAGTAGGGTTATTACTACTACTACTACTACTACTACTACTACTAGTAGTAGTAGTAGTAGTACTACAAATAATAATAATAATAATAATAATAATAATAATAATAATAATAATAATAATAAAACTTCTGTTCTAGTTACATAGAGCACTAAAGGCACCACAGACAAACAGACGCTTCAATGTTTGGCTCCTGTTCCTTTTCAAGCTATCCATCCCACTGTGTTCTCTTCTCTGTGAGATCTCTATTTCAGATTGAATGGTTACCAAGCATATTTTTTTTATCACCTAACATTTTTAAGCATATTCATAGCAAAGAAGGAGCACTATCTGTTTTTACCCATTATCCAAGAGAGAGCAGAACAACTCATTTCCATTTATTCTAATGGTCACTCTACCCTCAGGTCATAAAAAAATAAATAAGCAAATATGCAGAGTACAGTGGGGACTGCAGAATGGGCCTGCATGTCTGTGGGCTCTTTCCCACCTTAATTACCCTCCACATTAAAGTAGCTCCAGAAACGCAGCCCAGTAACAGACAGACAGGGGAGAGTGTTTGAAGTACCCTGGTAGCTTTTCCCCCCTTCAGCGTTCATTACTTTAAATGACACTGCTCATGTGGAAATGTGATGATCCAAGGCGGTGAAAGACCTGGGGTTGTGTGTAGAGTGAGTGTGTGTGTGTGTGTGTGTGTTAGAGAGAGAGAGAGAGAGAGAGTGTGAATGAGCTGGCACTTGGTCAGTGCTGATGTGTGTTATCCCCTGTGTGACAGGACAGTACGGCATTGCATATTTGTCCGGCATGTATCAGCCATTTTACCTGTTATTAGCCTCTCTGCTGCAGAAATGCCTTTGGCTGAATGGGATTCAAAAGCAGGCTTGCAGGAAGATGAGGCTCGGACCATGCGGGAGATGACATTTTCATGCCTGTTTGGATTAGAGGTGCCACAGACACACGTCTGTCTACCTGATCGAACTGATAGAATGAAATATCTCCACTAACAAACACTCAATCTAGCTTTAAAATTTTCATCAGTGCTTGACCATTACATGCTTATTAAGCCATTTTTTGCAGATTAGTTATATAGTTAATAAATGCTCCGAGTTTATATCAGTGTTGAGAGTAGACATGCAAAGTCTTTGTTCTTATGGTATTATCCTTCCTCTACAGTCTCCTTTCTCTGACATACACACACATAAGGACAGCAGTGCAAGGGTTAATGCTGCCGTGAGCCTTTGCCCAGTGGATTGTTTATCGACTGAGAGAGAAGGTCTTCTTTCTCTGGGCCAGTTAAGTCAGCCTCCCTTTTGTTTGACGTTGCCCATTTGAGGAAAGCTTATCCCTGACCTTCTGCCGCCGAGACGGATGACAAGGACAGCGCACACTAACCTTGACATTCAACGGGCTAAATGGCTTTTTCCACAAGCAGTCAGCAAACACGAAGACAGACAGCAAGAGGCCAAAAACTAATGAATCTCTAGCTGGGAGAAACTTAGCCGTAGCACATACTTTAAAGCTGAAGTTCCAACTAACATAATGGAACTAGATGTAAATTGTGTGTGTATAATTATAGGACATTAAGTATTAGCTACATTAGCTATTAGCTAACACAGGAGTGTGTCAGATACCTTTTAATCGAATGAAATGAAACCCTGTACATGCAGTTGCTTGTTACTAGATACACACAGAAAAACAAAAGGATGATGAGAGCTTCACATAAGCTTCTCTTTATGACCGTCGATGTTACTACGCGTAGCTCGGTGTCCTTTGTTCCTAATAAGATAAGAGAGTGTCAGTTTAAAACAGTACTATCTTTTCCTCTTGTTTACAGTAGAGTAGAGCAGGACGGGGGTGTGACCTCTCCAAACTTTACTGTCCATTCTACCAGACAGCTCTTCTTCTAATGAGCCGTCTTGAGGGAGCTCCGCTCAGCACCACTGTCCTGCACTTAGTGTCAGCAGGCAAGACAGGCAAACTGGCATGTCCTCTCTCTCACACACTTATACACAAATAAACCACATCCTTTAAGACAATCTAGAAAAAAAATTGTACCACAGAGTAAAGTCTGTGTGACACTGATGGTGGACCACAATTTTATTTGAATCACAAAAAAAACAACAGCAGGTAAAAGCAAATGATTGAATAGCAAAAGAAAACACACATAGCATGAGCATCACGCAACATGGCCTTCTTTGGATACTGTAAGGCTTGCTGGCAGTTCTCATCTGCCTCGCCACCCATGGAGCTCTGTAACCTTTGACACTGGCGCCAGAACACGGGGCGATAGATAAAATAGCGAGCAGGACGTGGCAAGGGAGCAGATGAGAGTGTCCTGGCAGGAGCAGGAAAACACTCATACAACATAAATACATTTCAACAACTCTCTTCTTTTCATTACTGTAATTTAATCAAGGTTCTACAGGCCAGAACCAGGAGCTGTGTGTGTGTGTGTGTCTTCAGCATGTTTGTCCAGCCATGTCTGTGCTCTATCTAAGTATGTCAGGGGCCAGCCTTTTCTCTTTATGAGGCCACGGTACTGAGACTCCACTGCACTCTAACCCAACAGGACAGCTGTTCCACCCTTCCAAATATATCATCCTGTCCTCCTGCCGGTCCCTGGATACCATACTATCCTCCTGACTCGCTCCCCTTTTTTCCCCACTCTACCTGGTGTGAGAGAGGACTAGGGAGAGACATATGTGTAGACAGAGAGTCCTTGTCCAGCAGAGGTCAATGGATTTAGCAGAGCTCTTCCGAGAGGGGCTGAAAGCTCTTCCACGGCAACTCTGTATTCCACAGCCAGCGCTGTGGGATGCCAAACTGAGTGCTGAGTCAAACATTTGCTACCTGTGAAACAATTTAAAATATAAGGTGAGTGGAAATAGGGCTTCTTTCCCAGGCACAGCGACAGCGTTTTCAAACTCTAGGTGAATTTCTACACCTAAGAGACAAATGTGCCTTTCTTGGGGTGGATGAGATCGGGTGCTCAGTGTGTGTTAACCTCTGAAACATCTCACATTATCAGCAGGGTTTTCATCTTCCTTTCACACCAGCTAGAGCTGTCAGGAAGTCATAAATACAACAAGAAAGGGTTAAACAATCACCTTAATGTAATGCTGTTTACTGTTAGCACAAGTAAATTATTTTACACAGGCTGCGGCCTGCTCCTCACATTAAAAAAAGCCGCCTTATCACTGACATGGCCATTTACGCAACTTTACTGTTTTAAAATTATGACTCATACTTTTATAGGGCTTTCTGTTTTTGATGGCCTTTTTAATCCCTGAACTCTGCTGATCTGTACATTTCCTTAATTGCAGCACCACTTGTAACCTCTGTAATTGGCCGCCTCTCTGCTTTACTTCAGCATAAAGGTGTCTAGACAGAAGAAGAAGAAAAAAGGATGAACGGAGATGGACAGTCAGTTTGAGGAAGGTGGAAGGGCTGAAAATGATTATTAGTTGACAGTTTGATGATTTATGACACCTCTGATAGAGCCCTAGCTCCATCATGGTTGCAGAAATCTGACAAATAAAGAACTATACTGGAAAATATCATATTCACATAAAACAAGCTGAGGTGTCACATGGTTAAAAGATGCAAAAAAAAAAAAATCAGAACAATATATTTTGTGACAACACAAGTTTTATTTCATCATTATAATAATTAATATTAGAGATAATTAGGGAAGTTTTCTGTAGAAATTAAAGAAAAAAACATGAAGAGGGAGGCTCACACACCCACGCACACAACCCCTAACCCTAACCCACACACACACACACACACACACACACACACACACACACAAAATCACATGTCTCCTAAAAGTAGCCTAAGAGTTTCAGCACAAACCAATGAGAGTTTGTCTTACTGGTTCTTGCCATGCAGACTCCTGCTCTGAGTTTAATGTGTGTGTGATATAAGCCAGCCCCAGGGCCTCGTCTCTGACAAGGCCAGCAGTGTGTTTACTCTGTGCTGTTGAATCCCCACATTGGCCAGAGCAGGGTCAGTAAAAGGCCAGGCCGCTCCGCCCCACAGCCCTGCTATTCATCCCTGTCACTCAGCACCCAGACACTCCACGTGCTCCCTCCATCCCCTCGCACTCCTCAGACAAACCTTGCCTGCTATCTCTGTTTATTGTCTTTCTGTCTTGCTCTCTTAAAATGTCCATCTGCCCCTTGTGCTTTTTGTTCTCTGGCTTAGACACTCTGAAATGCCCACGTTCCAATACTTTTGAAGCCACAACTCTTACAGTACAGAGGGTTTGGAACGGAACTCAAACAACACAAATGTGTAAATGGCAACTGTAAATGTAGCTATGGTGTACATTTAAAATGTTTAAGGTGCATAAGTGGACCTTTTAGACTATAGTTATATATAGCACCATATTCACGTTTGTAGGTAAAAGAAAGTGTACATATATGGACACAGCAGATGCTCAGAGGATGCATGGACTCAGGAACTGCACCCTCCTCACCCAGAGTACGTCTCAGGTGTGTTGGTCTGTGCTTGTCCTTTCTCATGCAATGTGGCATGGTTTTCAAGCTCCAGCCCATTGTCCTTCCCATCAGAGTAATCCAAGGTTGCCTATGTCATTTCCCTGCACTCCGGCAAAGCCAGGCTTTTGGGTCAGGAATCTGAGTTAGGACCTGCCTGTCCTATGACAAAAAGCAAGGTCTTTGATTCCAACATGCATATTTAACTCCCAAACTTTGGAATAGCCTTCCTGATAGTGTTCGGGGCTCAGACACACTCTCCCAGTTTAAATCTGTAGATTAAAGAAATATCTCTTTAGTCAGGCATACACATAATACATCACATAAACAATAAAATCTAATGCTGGTTAACATTATGAACAGCTGCTATGCTAATTCCTCTCCACAGTTTCTCTTTTTCCACCCATCCCGATGCATTAAGAGATCGCTCCATCTCCAGTTGTGTGCCACTTCATTAAGATTTCGGACCTTCATTGAGAAGCGGCCAACCCTGCTAGGATCCTGGGGCATCTAGAGACGTACCTGCTCCAGTTGGATTCCACTTCCTGAAGCTTTCAGACATTCTAAGAGGACAGTCACGCTATATGTGCCAGCTGTCACCCATGAACTAAGCCAAGTTTTCAGCAAAGCCTGTGCATTCTCCCTTCTCCCACACCATTCTTATGTTTGGGCCATCAACCTCTTGCCCAGCTGCATACCACCCCATGGTTGCTTGTACCACCTGACTGGACTCAAAAGGCATGCTGTGACCAGGTATATTTGAGAGTCCCTTGCCATGTAGATCATCTGCCCATCTTCTTCTTCTGTGGGAGCTGGATTCTTCTTTGTGGAGAAGAAGGATAAGCTTTTGCACCCCTGCATCGACCAAGACCA
>JAOTRN010000041.1:16040367-16052276 GCA_028566695.1 Bagroides melapterus | reverse complement strand
TATAGAACAAAATTTGTACTACAGATAATATGGTGCCTAAGACTTTTGCACAGTACTGTATATATATATATATATATCCATTGTTAGCAAGCAGAGTGATTTTATGTCATAAGGCTAACTTCTCCAGCTTATTGTATCATCATGCGTGTAGTGTGTATGTTCTGAGGTTAAATACTAACACACACTTTGCAGTGTTTGTATATAGAGTGTATTCCATACGTTATATTATATGACAGTGCTGACGGCGTTCTTGTGCATCTTTGACAGGTTTGAAATCTTTCCCTGCACTCATATCTTTCTGGCATTAAAAAAAAAAATCCTTTTACATCATCAAAAGCACTCCCATTTTCAAAAAGCTGGCCTATGCAGATAGATGACAGTGACAAACCTTTAATTTCCCTTGACAAGCTGTCGACAACCCCCTTGTGGAAGACTGGTGACTTTTCTGAAAATTATTTACATAATTGTTTATTTGTATCTCTAGCTCCTTTTCCTGTTTCATCCTCCCTCCCTCCCTCTCTCTCTCTCTCTCTGTATGTATTTATGTATGTTGTAATTGGAAAGTCACATCTTACCCAGCCTTGTAGAAAGCAAAGCAACCATGATGTTTACAGATTTTTGGAAAAATAGGACTGTTATACTAAAACTATACATACACCCTAATCTAATTATCATCATCATTATCAGAATTTTTTTTTTTTAATTTTTACTCCATTTACGGTGAATCTGCTCTGAACTGAAGGACAACACTCTGTCAAAATGTTGAACATATACAGTTTCCTTTAGAGGGATGAACCAAATAAGGCATGTTGCTCTGTTGAATTTACCTACTGACATGTTATTAGACATTTCAGGTTGGTGTTGGCCATTTTGTGGATTAAAAAAAAGAGACAAAATGATGAGAGACCTCTAGAATGTAAGAGGATCTAATAATGTAATACACAATAATCATGTTTGTGAGAAATCATGCTGACGACTTCAGATGCTGAGTGTGTCTGAGCTGTTGCAGGAGCGACTTTGTGGCATGGCATCCTGTATCCACACGTATAATGCGTGATTAATGTGATTTAGTCAGGTTTATCAGGGCTGGGCTGTGCCTGATTAAGGCCTGTGTGCTGCTGCATAGAGTTAAATGTGACTCTTTATTACTGGCCTTTCTTACAGCCATGTTTCATAATTCCCTCTTTTCATCTCCACCAATCGCCTTAAGTACTTTGAAGAGCCTCTGAGCGCAGTTCAGATATTCCCACTTAGGGACCGTATCAAGTGTCAAAAAAAAAAAATCAAGTGTCCTATTTCAGTTCCTCCTTCCCACCTAAAAAAAAAAAAGCATCTAACTTTGCACTAGGTTCTTTTAATGTACTTATAAAAAGTATATGGTGCTTACAAATAAGCATATGGACTTCCACAAATCAGCACTCGAGTACTTAAAGTTTAGAGGCTACGCTTGTCCAGCCATTTTCCAGTTTCGAATGAGTCAGACATGGAAGACATGGAATGGAAGGTGAAAAAAAAAAAAAAAGAAGGCAGATCTTTGATTTGATTTGAAACACCTGACCTCTCAGTTTAAATAATATGTGCATATCAGCAAAATCCTGCCACACTGTGTTCTGTGTGAGAACACTATTGTGCATGTATGTGTATATGTTATCATCTAAAGAAGTTTCTTTGCTGAGCTGTTCATTTATGCAGAAGTTTCTTTCTCCTCAGAGCATCGCCAGGGTGTCGTGGCTGGCCCACGCTCCCTCCTTTCTCCATCTTCTCCACTTTTTAATTTTCTCTCTCTCTTTTTTTTTCCCTTTGACTTCTCCTTCCCCTGCCCTCACACATGGAGGAGCATCATCTTGCATACATAGCACTGAGCGTGATGAGGGACTCAAGTATTACAAGTGTCTGCTCAGGGTTTTTCTGTTCAAAAGATTCAATTAAAAATAATTACCAAAAGATTAGTAGTAGCTGAACATGACTGTACTGTTTGAATTGATGTTTCCTTTTCATCTGGTTTAATAATAGAATGCTTTCTTAATTAAAAAAAAAAAAAAAAGCTTTGCCTTGGTACACCCTGAATAAAAGTTTGTTTGATGTGCAGAAAAATTAAATATTTTTTTGATCTAACAAATTAATTTTTTCCTCCCCTCTCTCTTTTTTTCCAGCAGGAGATAAAGACAATTTAATTTAGATACCAGTGGCTAGAACAAACCGTTCCCAGAGCTTTGGTCAACGAACAAGCTATAAAACCAAAACCCAGAACAATTAATTGCCATGGTGTTCATCTATAGTGTGGGGTTAGCAACGCAGGAGCGTGATAGCGCATGTTTGGGCGGTAATGATATCGGAGCGAGAGAGAATCCAGGAGAATTTTCTCCTTAAATTACATTCTCGGTGGTGGCTCTCTCTGTGTGGCTAATGCACAGCTTACAAATCCCAAGCGTGTATGCAAACACAGCAGGAATCTCCAACACCGCTGTAATTATGCCTCCATTTTAATCTCGTCCAGCCTTATGTAAGATTACACACGTTAGATTGTGTCTCTGGGCCAAGCCTGACATGAAGAAGTGAGAGAAAATGACCGTATTCAAGTAAGCGGACTGGGACTATCTGTGTGGCTTTGTTATTTCCATGCTCCACAGCACAGAAATGGCATAGACCTGCCCCTCTCTCTCTCTCTCTCTCTCTCTCTCTCTCTCTCCCCCTGCTTCATTCCTTTAATCCACACTGCAGGTAAAGCTGTCAGAAACCCCACTACCTGTCACAGTACTGACCACTTCATCCTCCCTCTCTCTCTCTCTCTCTCTCTCTCACAGCCACACAGGCCTGCTGCTGTTTGACCACACGTTGACCTCAGCCTGGTCCAGGTGGGAGCCATCAAAGAAAGAAAAAAAAAGAGCTACAGAGTGGGAGAGAGAGATACTGTGGCAAGTCAGGTAGACTCTGAGTTCATACCTCTGTACTTGCCTTCCTGCCTAATTTGTTCTGTATTGTGAATTATAAATGACTTCTGTCACATTTTTTAAACATATGCACGACTCGGATCGAGTGTGTCGCTTAATGTACACAAAGGGGCTTTTCTTGAAGGGGAGAGATATAGAGCGAGAGATGAGAAGAGATCTTTCTATTCACCGAAACAAGGAGTGAAACGTACGCAGAGTCGCTTTATTTTAATAAAGAAAGGATTCGATTCTTTTGCTGTTCATGTTCAGGTTCAATCGGAAAGAAAATAAACCGGCTTAATGATTTTCCCGAGCCTTATAGACGCAGGACCTGAAATATTTCATTTTTCTGGCAGAATTCCCTTTAACCTGCCGTGTCTCTCTCGAAACTAAACTTGACCTGCGTTCAACAAGTTTAATACCCGGATCATGATTCTTCTGAATCCATAACATTTCCATTTTCCCTGCTAAATTATCGTTTCGTGATTTTTTGAGTAATGTCATAGGTCAAACTGTTTTGTGTACGTTCTAAGAAGAAGCCAGGATGAACCGTTTAATATTACATTAACAATTACGGGATGGGATGTTTCTCAGTGTCCAGTCACTACAAGCCCTGAACCTGTAGGTGTTAAAAAATATTTCATTCTTTTAATTAACCGTTGTACAAAAATGAGGATTAATTCTATAATATTAATTAGTATGACTGCATTATTAATTAGTGACGATGTAATCTAATTACATGTATTCTGTAGTATACTGTTTATGTTTACTGTAATTACTGTAAATGTTTATGTAAAAAAGACTAATATCTAAAGCAAAGAATCTTAGTAATCGATCATATTGATCAAATGATAAGCTTCAGGAAAATAGGAATCATTTACATTTCTGACAAAGAAATGGCAAAAAAAAACGTGTTGTAACATGTTAGACGTGCAGGATAATATATGCTCACACAGGTAAAAGACAAATAAATGAAGATAAATAAATAAATAAATAAATCCATGTATAACACTTATATTTAACTAATGTGATAACTTAAAATGAAAATATTCCAAAAATGATTTATTAGTTATTGGTCTTATAAGAGCGTTTTAAAAACCAAGGTGATCCATTATTTATTATTGTTTATTTTTTTAATTGTGTATGGAAAGATACATTCTATGGATGTTAATTATGTCCGGAGGAAAAAAAAACTAAAATAAAAATTGAAGAACAAAGGAAGGAAAAAAAAGGAGGGGTAAAAAAAAAACCGGATTTTTCATTCAATAAAATAATTTCCTTTATCTATGAACTCTGAGCCTTTGTCTAGTTTGTCTGTCCCTGAATATTCAAGAAATGAATGTCGGCAGGGGGAAGAAAAGATATTAATTAAGAGTAAATTCTGCATTGACTCAGACTTGTACATAAGACAAAAGGTTAAGTAAATGCCAGGGCTGCTATGTCACTTCAAACAATGAATATTAGCTTTGGAATCATTAATGTCTGCTGAGAAAACACAGTCAAATTGGACTCTTGATTGCCAGAAAATGTGAGGCCAGGGCTGTTTCATTTCAATCTATAGCTAAATTAGCCCCCGACAGCAGGTTGAAAACACACAATTAACTGAGCTAGGTGGGGCATAGGGGAACAGGACCTCTTATGTGCTACAAGATTGAGATTGAGCTCAGCTCCTGAAACAGAATCTTCTCATTGGCTTTACAAATCAGAGCTGAACATCTCTGGCTTGTGGTCCCTCTGGTCTCAGTACCTGCTACCTGTCTATACACACTCGTAGGCTATATAGACAGTTCAACAAGATTTAAGGATGTTACGCAAATAAAACACAGCATGCGCTGTGATCTTGTACTTTTCTCTAAGATTAGTTGACGTTTTTTTTTTTTATTCATTAACAGCTTTATTCTAATCGAATCACTGATATTTCTCTTAAAAAACAGAGATATTATCCTTGCGATTCGGACAGAAGTACGAAAAGCAAGTGTGCAAATATACAAATAAATCCATGTGGTATTCACAACCATGGTCTCTTTGTAGTGGGAGAAATTGCAAAAAAAAAAGCATTTGAGTAGTGCCAAGGTAGCATTTCAGAACATATGGCATTTTAATTCCTGTTTGTCTCATCTGGGTAACTCTGGCCCGTTGAATCCTCAGCTTTATCCAGGGAAATATGTGAAGAAGTGAAATACTTAAGAACAAAGGACTTCAATTTCCCCTGTAATGGGATTTTTATTCCCCATATTTTCCACAGAATTATGAAACTGCAAATTCCTGATTCACTGAATTATTTCTTTTAGCCGTCTCTCCCCTCACTTCCTCGCTCGAGCCGGCTCTTTTGCGTTCTGAGAATTAACAGACAATCAAAAAACATCTCCTTCACCTCCAAACAACTCCATCAATAAAGCACACAAATAACCCAACATTTCACTTCTGACACTCAGCATGAGAGGACGCTGAAGATGTGCGGGATGTTCATTTTTAATCACGAGTGGGCTTTGTGCCTGTTGACAGCTAGTGAAGTATGACTAATAAGTCCGGTGTTGCTGCTTCCCCGCTGAGGTGGAATGGTGTCGCCAGACACACAGCCCTGTACATCATAATAAAATTCATTGCAGGGTGGCTAATAATCTCACTGTTTTTCACTTTGGTGGCAATCATGGCTACTGGAACGAGCCATGATTCACCAATTAGTAGGCCATATTTCTGCAGCCTGCTAGTTTAAATGGACAGTGTCAACAGATCTAGTGAAGGCAGGAGTGAATTGATTGCACTAAGCAGAGATCAGCACATTCCTCATTGTGTAATAACGCACACTCACAGAGGTGTTACCGTGTTACTACAGCCGCCGTTGTGTGTTATAATATTCTCTTTAAATTAGTATTCAACTGATTAGAAATAATCAAACAATAAACTTATACTTAATATTCTTTGACTTTTAGTATAATAATAGTTATGCATTGAGCTACTGATAGAGATATTCATTGAGTCATAGCTCATGGCTCATGGGTTATTCTTGTCTCTGTGTTCATTTGGGTTTTGGTCTTGGATATCTGACTTCGTCTCATCTGGTAGCTTTCTGTCTATTCTATAATAAAAGTTTTTTAAAGTGGTCAAGATTTGCAGATTTGCATTTGATATAGTTTGCCCAAATTCCTTGAACAAGAGATGTGAATGAGTGTGTGAATGTGTGTATGCTTGGTGCTCTGTGATAACCTGGTGTCCAGTCCACGGGGTACTCCTGCGCTCCCGGGACCTGCTCTGGATCCACCAGTCTCTCCGCCCAGGATAAAGCCGAAGCTTACTAAAGAATGAATGAATATGACCTTAATGGATGGCACTGTCTAAACTACAAACAATTCTAATATTCTGGACGATATTTAACGTAGCCAGGCCAGACGGTCTTATACAGCATGGGTTATTGACGGCTTAACAGCGTAGACGTACAGTAGCTAGAAAGAGCACCCATGGAATCATCGAGCACCTTGAAGAGGGTGATGGGAAGTTGAGCATTGTGTCCTCATTACAGAGAGCTCACGCACTGGCAGTGCCCCCTGCTGCTTTCACATGCTGTATGGCCCCCACACATATCCACCCCCTCCTTTACACAGTAATACACACAATAGGATATGACACCAACCCTCTGCTACAGTTTAAAGACTGCAGAGAGAGGAGGGGGGGACGTAGAGAGAGAGAGAGAGGGAGAGTGAGTGAGAAGGGAAGAGAGAGGACACATGCTGCTAGTGCAATTCAGTTTTATGATTATGAGGAAACAGACTAAATTCCTCAAGAACCCAGCCTACTGTTGCGTAGTGTATCTCTGCCTGCTACCTATAGGGAAAACCCACCACTGTTTAAGTGTTTAGGGAAACAAACAGAAGGCAGAATATTGTTTATTCTGCCTGTGATCACATTACATGGCAGCATCAATTACAGTATTTTGGCTATTACTGCCAGTATTGTCTGCCTCCAATGTGACAGCTGTTCTCAGTTTTGCTTTAAATGCTCGCAGGTTAAATACTGTGTTTTGGATAATGGGAGCGATGTGAAAATGGAAACCTCTCGGGATACTCGCCGCTGCCGGGCATTCTCAGAGCCTGCCTAGAAATAATGCAGCGGGAAGAAACCTACAAAGCGTGGAATTAAAAATAAATAAATAAATACATAAATAATAATAATAATAACAAAACAAAAAAAAATTGGACAGAGAAGAGTTGACCTCTGCTCTCCATAGAGCACATGCATCTCTGATCAGCGTAGAATTTGAAGTAAAAACAAGGCCCTGAACCCTAATCCTCAGACAAATAACAAAGCACACTTTGCAGCTGCCATGCACAACTATCAGCTCAGAGGCCTGAGAGAGTCCCAAGACAATGCCTCCTCTATCAGCCCCAGGACAAATATCTAGACAGCAATATTTTCTGCTTCAGTGCTTGCACTGCACGCAACTCCTGAGTAAGAGAGAAAGAGAGAGAGAGAGAGAGAGATGAGAGTGTTTGCTGAGTGACTATTTTAATTTAGTACCTGATGTAAATCTAAATGAAGTGACATCAGGGCATGAGATGGACACAACCCAATCACAAGCCCTATCTTCCATATGCCCTCCGAGTGAGTAACCTTAGCAACACTACCGACAGCATGGATTTTAAAGCCGCAATTTTATTTGCATCACTTTATCATATGAGGCACGGTGGAAAGATATGCTGCTGCTGCTGCTGTTGAGTCCTGCTGGACGTGACACGTTCCGAGACAAAGAATTTTTAAAAATGGAAACAGGCATTGGAAGCATTCAGTGACAACTTAGATTATATTCATTTTTTATTAAAAAAAAGAAAGAAAGCATGGACTAAATAGAAAAAAACAGAAAGAAAAAGACGCATTTTTAATATCTTCAAAGGAAATTCTCTAGAAATGTCTTAACAGCAATAATTTCTTACGGGTTGCAGCAAATACATTCAAATAAAAATAAAGAAATAAATAACTAAAAGCAAGCAAACAAAAAAAATCAGTCAGTATGATTTGTCATTAGTATGTCATTTCTGTATGTCATGAACAAAATCCAGGATAAATCACGAGCCTTGAGGAACTGAACAATGAGCGATAAGTAAAGTTGATGTGATGATGTGATGAGTTTTATGTTAGCTATGATATCTGAGTAGACCTGATAAAATATTTGAAGCTTTAAACTAACAGAACTCACTAAAGCAGGTTGTCCATCGAAAGCCACTGGAGAGGTGGAAATAGGCCAGACCCTAGCTGTGTGTTAATGAGAGAGAGAGAGAGAGAGAGAGAGAGAGAGAGAGAGAGGGCTGAGGGGTGGATGGGTGTAGAAACCTCTGTCGAGTGCCAGCTCTGCCCAGCCTCAGCCCCCTGGCTCTGGCCTAACTAGCCATCCATCACTGGCATGCAGGCCTGCAGTCTGGCTCTACAGGAGGGCGGGAGTGTGTGAGTGTGTGAGTGTGTGAGTGTGTGCTGACTGCCAGCAGGCCCAGCCAGGCGTTTCCACAGCTTCACTAACGCATGAGAACAAAGCACTGCTGCAGGACTTGACCTGTGTGTCTGGCCTTCACAACCCTACAGCAGAACGCACTCAGCACTCTAGTTATTTACACTGACATCCAATGTTTAATCAAATTCTTTTTCATCATTAATAACGTCTGTGATACATGGTAAATAAACTCCCAGAAAGCTGAAATTAGCGCCTGGTCTGTTACACCTGCATTCCCTTGTTTACTGAAAGGCTCCTTTGGGGGAGAAAGAAATCCCTGAAGCATAATGTTTTGATGAATCTGGAGAGATATCTAGCACAAAGAATTACAAATGGTTATGAGTGTCTGAATGTGTGTGCGCTTAAGAGTGTGTGTGTGTGTGTGTGAAGCATCCAAGCCTTGTGGAAAGAGCAGGGGGAAGGAGAAGATCTTCCACCATATGGCAGGGACTAGGATTCTCTAGTCTGTGTTCCCTCTGAAACAGGCTAAAACCACTGGAGCATGCTTCACATCGTTGCCCCCACCCTTTCTCATACCCACTGCTAATTGCATGTTGTTTTTGTCAATCAAAGCATACAGTTTTCTCTTTATCCCCCTCTTTTGTTCATCCCTTATCTGTAATTTCTCATTTCTTATTTGCAATAAATTCTTTTTTTTGGCAAAGCATCTTTCCTAAACTGTAAATAATTATGATGAAATTTGGCCTACTTGATACATCGTAGAATTATAACGTGTCATCTTTAGAACCTTTAGTGACAGGCATTTTGGACATTTTATGTATTTGTTTTATTATTTATTAGATATTACACTGTATGTGTTATGGGTTGGAAATATTAATGAAACAAAGCTGTGAGGAGAACGAGAAAACCAGATAGGTTTAGGGGTGCCAACACATACGCATCTCTTTTACAACCCTTATATTACGTATGGTATATAATAACTCCATTTTATTTTAGTGTCACAAGCCTTCAAGTTATATCAATGTATTTGAATATACATCTGAGTGTGTGTGTGTGTGTGTGTGTGTGTGTGTGAGTGAAATATAAGCATTCGATCCGGATACATGTTTCAGTTCATTCAAAAGTGTTTTGATAAACATCAATGAATTGAAAAAAAGAAAATATTTCTCCATGTCTACAGCCAATATCTTGAATAAAATTCATTTTCTTAGTCATGGTTAGCCATACTCTGTTTTTTTTTTTTTTTTTTTTACCCCTTTGTTTGACAATACCACCAATCTGGGAGGACAGATGTACAATTTTAATTATCATGTCTAACTACTAGCCATGTAGCATTAGTGAGCAGCTCAAGAGAAGAATGCAAACAACTGTGATCTATGTCTACATAACCAGGGAGCAGGAGGTACATGAGCAGTGGAGAGAGGAACCTTGTCATCCATCTCAGCCTGGTGTCAAATCTGTTGCTTGTATTATTAGTGGAATATTATGTATCTGGATGGCATGTAGACCTGACGTCTCCGTCATTAGGTCTGGATCTACACTATATAGATGCTCTCTATACTGCTTAACATCATTTCATGACACTTTAACATACCGGTATTATAATAATAATAGAAATAAATATTAGGGATTGTCACATCATTGCATGTGAGATCTGTTGAAGTGCCTAAGAGCTTGGTTTATTTGGCTGAGCCTTGCATCGCAGTAATCTTTTTAATACACCTGCAGTGCATTCAAACTCAAACATCTCCTCTTAAAGGATGTGTGTATAAAAAAAACATCTCAATTCTCCTGCACACCCTTAATAGCACTTAAAAGAGGGTTCATGAATATTTGTAAACAGGCTCGTATCAAAACTATGCTCAGTATGCGGAGAAATCAATTTCGTCACCTTCTGAAGCACCACTTGAAGTGTGTGTCTTTGGAAACACAGAATGCAGATCCGAATCTCTAAATGTCAAAGTGTAATACCACCTAGCTCGACTAAAGAGCTCCATAAATGTACACTTTACTGCCCACAGGACGTGGATTAAAAGACGACGTAATAAAGGCGATGGTCATTACTATCGTAACTTTAAGGGCTGAAACGTTAAAGTATGATATTAATTGTAACGTTCGTTTTCATTATCGTCCAAGTTCAGCTTACTCAGTTCAGATACGACCCAGATGTCTAAATGTCAGCGCACTATTGCTGTCTATAATCAGGATTATTTTTCATTTCCATACAGTATATCCACAACTCTTTATGCGGAATGCTACTGACAGCGAGCAAAAGTGCTAATCTAAATAATCAATAATAATCCGAAACAATTCTGTTGATTTTAACCCCGAAGGTTATGTGTAAATGCATGCGGCGATCGTCCCAGCGGATATTCGGCGTCAAAGCCTGCGTTAGTTTTTCCTGTAGCTCGTGCATGTGACTATACGCTGTGTTCTGAGCACGGTAAACCTTAGCCTTTCAGAATATGTGAATGTTAGTCTGTACTGTCCATGTGGTGCGGTCTGATTAGAGGTCAGTAGTTTCAGTCCTCTGTGAAACAAATGACAGAGATCAGACACACAGCTGTCCTCTCTGACACTCAGAGCGGTCGGTAATATGCGCCGGCAGCCTGTGGCAGATCAGCCTACACACCTCACACAAATTAGGAGCTATTTATCTAAAGCACTCTGCACTCAATGGAAATGATTACCAAGACGGTCAAAACCTATTTAGCCTCAATGAATAGCACATCTTCATTAAAGCAGGAAAAAAATGAAATGATATATTCTATTTCAAGGACTGTATCAAAACACCAGGAGATTAAAACACATGTCACATGTATTCAGCCATTTGTGATATTTGTATTGTAAAGTGTTATTCCCCCGTCAAGCATTTCATTGACTGCGCCGTATAAACCGGCTTTTCAGGAGAACCGAGCGAGCCGAAATGAATATGTGTTTAAGTCACTTTTTAGCTAAAGACTCCTGCTAACTTCACAGCAAGTAGTGCAAAAAGAACACACTGTTATTGAACAAACTTCAAGGGTTCCTTGAAGTGATTCGTTTTTATTCTTTCTTCAAGCCCGATCAAAGGAAAGGATTAAAACCAATTATGGAGTTGAAGCCATTTTAGAACCATTTTGGATCTGAAAGAAAGAAGAAGAAGAAATAGTAATGAAATGAATAGATAAAGCTGCAAACAAATAAATAAAGTACAGACACAAGGGAGCCTTAATGATCATAAAAAAGATTTTTCCCCTTGAATTTCCTACTCTGCATTTTTTTCCATCCTAAAACTCGACGGGGCAGATTCAATTAAAGACTTCTTAGTAGAAGCCGGACGTCTCGCTAGATCTGCTCCTCCAGCAAGGTTTGGGGTGGAGGAGGGACCTAATTAGCTGAGAGAGAAGAACAATTATCTTATTTAAATTGGCCAGACTTAAATATGCCGTGATAGGCCTTCATCTGCACCCTAGCACAGGAAGTTGAACACTTTTCCTTTCTTTTCTTGCTCAGTAGATCTCTTTCTCTCTCTCTCACACGCACACACACACACACAC
>JAOTRN010000041.1:15983135-16000635 GCA_028566695.1 Bagroides melapterus | reverse complement strand
TGTGCAGCAACCTTCTCACACACACTGAAACAGTCATGCATAACGCTACACCTGAATATGCCTCTATTAGCTGCGAATCCTATATCTTTCCACCAGCCTGGCCTTTCTATTTTATTTTTCTCCCTCTCCCAGTAATTACTTTGATTGTAAGTTGTGACTACACTCGTGCTTCCAGGTGTGAGCCTACGCAGGAACATAACACACTCAAAGCTAACTTACACATCAACCAGTGACTCCACTCATGTGGTAATGAATAGAAATTCAGCTTTCAGGAATACGTGGAAAGTGGGAGTGTGTGTGTGTGTGTGTATATGTGTGTGTGTTCACCATGGGGGGTGGCAGGGGTACAGGGCAAGCCATGCAGCTCCCTTCTCCTCCTCGCTGTCAGAAAATATAATTTGCGCCTTCAGTGATTCACCTGGTTCATATGCAGCATGCAAATTTATTTCCCTAATAATCAGCACAGGAGATTGCCCAGGAGGATTAATGGCATCATTCCTTATGCACCCGCAGCCTACCGGACCGCCAGGATATTACCCACCTCTGACATGGAAAAATTGTGTTAGTTCTACAGAGAAAACGCCGGGATATTTGTCCTGCTCGACAATATAATGGGATGGCGCATCATCAGATTGCAATGTCATTTCAAAAACCTTGAATACAAATAATGTACAGAGGGAGAATAGATGGTGTGTTCGCTAATATGGCTGACTAGTTATCCTTCATGCATTTATAAAGGCGGCTCTTTGACGCCAGACCTTATTTAAATGAAACTCACCACTTCCAGCGGCTCTGGGCTCTGTCCTAGGACGGATCCTTCTTGCCCCATTTTTAATTAATCTTTTCCGCTTCCCGCCTGTTTCTTTTTTTTTCTCCATAGAATCTCTTTCAACCCTCCTTCACCGTTTTCAAGCAAACAGCATGAAATATGTATGGACCGGACATATTAATTATCCCGCTATGTGGGGGGAAAACAATGCGGCGATAGCGCGGCAGGCTCAGGGAGCAGATCTGTCACCAGGGCATGGAGATAGAGAATGCTGGAAAAGGGAAAAGCTAATTAATAAGATAAGTGACCAACAGGAGCCCTCTATCAGGAGTCACCCCCCCACCCCGGAGCAAAGCGGCACAGGACGCAGCACTATCGCAGGATGCCCAGGCAGCCATCTTGATGAAGCTAACCTGTTTCTGCTGTGATCTAACGTGGCGCAGCGTTCTCCTCTCCATGAACACCTATTCCAACACCTAAGATCTATGAGAGGGACGGCTTACGCTGTACGTGGACCTCATCCTCGAATGAAATATACAGGAACTCCAGCCATCGTGGCGTGAGCTAAAGAGGGAAGCAGATCATCTTGTAAAGATTAGAGGAGTTAAAAAATATATATATATGAATCAATATTTCATCATGGGGAGGAATCCATAACTACCCTTTGTTTAATTTATGCTTGACACAGTAGATCGCGTTTCCTTGGAGGTTGGTCATGGGGTTTCCGGAGGACTGTGGAGAATTCTTCATCAGCCCAGAGCAGACTAATCCTGTCTGTCCTGTCGAACATCTGCTTAATGCATCCAGCTCAGGTCACGCGGCCCAGCACAAAGAGAACATCAGCGTTAATGGATGTTAAGAGGAGAGCAGGCCAGGAAAGGAAGCCCTCATCATAAAGACATCTCTCTATCATACTCTTACGTGCTTTTGTTCTTCTCCGAGACCGTGGGGTGGCCTGAGGTGAGGCCGAGTATTTTCTCTATATGTCACCCACTCATTACGGCCTTGACGTCTCAAACCCCCCTTCCCACCTCCACCTCCTCTGGCTCTTCATCACCGAATTATAGGAAAGAATTTCTCAGTGAAAAACAACAGTGTTCTCACCCTACTATTGTCCAGTGGATGGAGCCAAGAGCAACAGTGTGGAGGAACAAGTCCTCTGACTTCACAGACACTACACAAACACTGCATCAACTCAATACCCAGTACATCCAACTGAGATAAAAGACTTACTCGCTTTCCAGGCAAACCTTATGTATCAGAAAGTCCTGTAGGTTTAGTGTTTGACAAATTCAAAAAAATCCCAAGTTCTTCAGTGCTCTTTAATAGATATTACCACCATTATAAATAAAAAGCACTGAGGTCAAAGGCATGTTTCCCCAAAGAGGAAAGAAGGCCACTCTTCTCCATAATGTTTGTTTGTTTGTTCTGCTTTGATTTTTTTTTGTTTTTTTGTTGTTTTTTTTTTCAGAGATCAGAGATTTCCTCAATGATCACTACACATTCAGACAGGAGCATTGCTTCCACAATCACCAACTTTACAGAAGAAAGAAGAAAGTACTGAACTCACATGTGACCAATTATCTCCTAGTTTAATGCACCTGATTGGACAGTCAGGTTTGTGTGTCCCTGCCCTGTTAGAGCGCTCTAAAGCACAAAAGTCTTTTTTTTTTTTTGTTGTTCTCTTCAATTCTTCAGATCTCTCTGGAGTTTAAGCAGCGAAAACAAAACCTGCAAAAAAAAAAAAGCTGCAACAAACAAGCAAAAAATAAAAATAGCAGAGGTACCTAAGAGAGGGCAAGCCTGGTTACAAGGTACAACTGTTTGTATGCGAGAGAACACAGCATTACACACAATAAAATGAATTTGAATACTGGTGAGAAAAGGCATGACTTGCACCTGATCTATTTTAAGAGGCATAAAACAATAAAAATAAAAATACGTCTCACACAAGAAAGAAAAATCCAAATCCACGCAGCCCCAAAAAGATCACACGAAGCATTTTGAAAGCACCTTTTTTTACGTTTTCATTGAGGTGAGGAAGAAGTGCTTTGAAATGACCTGTCACCATCCAGTGTGGCTAATGATTAAGACATGCACACGTTTGCTTAAAGTTATAAATGACTCTTTTCATCTAAAATGGGATTTATTCAAATGAACTCATAATTAAATTTAGTGATGAGCCACGTTGAACAATGTCAGATAGCGGCTACTTTGATTTAGCTTTAAAGTAATTATGCTGAATTGACATGAGTGAGTGTAGTGCTGTGGCCTCTCCTAATGAATTAAATAAGAAAAATAGCCCAAGTTTCAGAGTCTGGCAGGAGTTAATTGCACTGATATGATTGTTACTCTGAATGCTGTCACTTGATTTTTTTTCTTTTCTTTGGCTCTCAACTTCTTTCAATAGAAATTACCAGATGTGTTCTCATTTCTTTTAATCACCAGGGAATTTCATTGCTCCTGTCATACCTGAAAGACTAGATTAACCCCTTTGTGATTAATTTGGCATTGTTTCTCTCATTTCAAATACAATTTGAAATAATTCACCTAGACAAATGTATATAATTCTGTTTATTACCTTTCGAGCAGGCCTGTCACCTAGAAATGACATGTTTACTGGAATAGTAGAAACAGCGGGAGGCTTGTGTACTTTATTTTGAGCTTGATTAGACTTTATTGCTGCTAAGAAGTGTTAGACATGAATGTATGCTGTAGTCCATGAAGGTCTAAGAATAAGGGCATTCTAGACTATTATAGATTCAATAAATCATTTCAGAATATATGAATCTATAACTTATAAAATGTTTTGTTTGGTTCTTTCATACCTCTACTTTATCCTAAAAAAACAAACCATATTTGCATCACTTGGTAATTTGATTTAATTATCATCCAAGCCAATATAACACAACTGGAATAAACCCAAAGCGAATCTAAACCAAGAAGAAAAAAAAAGAAAGACAACTTTGTAGTTGTCTAGTCAGGTGTATTTTCAGTGCATGTGTGTCATTTACCATTTGCATATTCCCAGGATCGTGAAAAGTGCTGATGCTGCAGAGGCAGCTTCCTTCTCGTACGCTGTCAAAAAATGGGAACAGAAAGAAAAAATAGCAGGAGTGGCTTTGTGAGAGGCTTAAACCCTAAACCCTACAGTGAGTTCAGCCTTCTTAAAAACCACACCATAGAAAACATTGAAACAAATCTGCAGGAAGACAAGCAAGGCTCAAGTGCTCTCCTGCTACAACCGCCGCCTTCACACTCCAACATGCCCAAGTTTACCAAAACATCGCCATGGAGACAGATCACACAAAGGGCTTAATTTGGCCCCTTGGCCACAACAAGACGCTGACTGAATTGAACTGTATCAATAGTCCAGCGTGAATATAATACAGCCTCCTCCACAAGACTCACAGGGAACAGAAGATCAGTGATGCACTAGAAACAAATACGGTTTATAAACAGTGACTTTCATTTGCAGTGAGGAAAGGCTCAATGTCACAGCCTTGGGTACATCCTGACACATTTTAATTCTAATGCCTGGTGTCCATTACCACATCTGTTCGTCTGCTCTGCACATCTGCAAAAGATGGGGATTATATTCAGCCAGGGCAACCCTCTTTGTTACAGGGTCCACTCATCATGTTCTTTGCACCTAGTGTCCATGAAATAAATAAATATATAAATAAATAGAAAGAAAGAACGAACGAAAGAAAGAGCGGCTCGCTGTCCTCTGGCTCCCAGTGGAAATTGGCGAGCCCATCTCAGTGCTTAGCAACCAACCCTGGGGCCTATTTTGCACAGCTTAATTCAGATGTGAGTTAGAGGAAGTTGATTGGCTGTACTGCCCACTCCTCCCTCTATCTCTCTCCATCCCTGTCTCTCTTTCTCTCCCTCAATATCTCTGATGCAGAGACTCCTGCGTGTGACAGTAATGAAGGATGACTCGGACATGAAGAGGGTTGCACAGGGACTGTACTCGCAGGAGATAATGGTCAATGTTCTCTAAGTGAATACCATTTAAAAAGTTGAGCTGTTCTATAAGAATCAGTTAACAGTTTAGGCCAGCTTTGCTAGACTTTATTTTAAGGTAGAAATGTTATCTAGAGATCTATAAGAAACTTTACACTTCTGATACTGATAATGATCTAAATATTGATAATGCTGATGATGATGATGATGATTATGCTAAGACACGATTAACACATAAATGGACTTCTTCATTTTTTCGTCATTATCAGTCTTTCGTAAGCACTTTATTCTAGTCATGGTGGATCCAGAGTCAAGTAACATAGGGCACAAGGTGAGAGAATTCAGCCCAGATGAAGATGTTAGTGAAAATGTATACAGGGATGTAGTTATACATTCAGGAGCTCATTTACAGCTAGGGACAATTTAACTAACCCAAACCTTCCTGCATGTTTTGGGATATTTGGAGAAAGTCTAAGAACCTATATAAATAATGGGGCAGTGGTGGATCAAGTGGTTAAAGCTCTGGGTGATTGATCAGAGGATCAGGGTTCAAGCCCAGCACTGCCAAGCTGCCACTGTCGGGTCCTTGAGCAAGTCCCTTAACCTGTTCTGCTCTAGGGTTGCTGTATCATGACTCTGACTACAACCTCCAAAGTTGGGATATGTGAAGAAAGAATTTCACTGTGCTGTAATGTATATGGGGGCACGGTGGCTTGGTGGTTAGCATGTTTGCCTTACAACGCCAGGGTTGGGGGTTCGATTCCCGCCCTGCCGTGTGTGTGTGTGAGTGGAGTTTGCATGTTCTCCCCGTGCATCAGGGCATCTCAAAATTGCCCATAGGAGTGAGTGTGAGTGTGGCCCTGCGATAGACTGGTGACCTCTCCAGGATGTACCCTGCCTTCGCTCGTAGATAGCTGGGATAGGCCCCAGCTGACCCCTGTGACGCGGGTATTCCCAGAATAAGCAGGTATGGACAATAAATGAATGTAATGTACAGTATATGTGACAATAATAAAGACTCCTCAGGGAGGTTTACTAGCTGCACCACTGTGATAACCCACACTTGGGTACTTCATTATTAAAATCTCAACAACACGTCAATAAACTCTGCAGCATACATACAAAGAGCAGTCTAAATATAATACTGTAACAAAGATGATACAACACGGTACGGCATAAAAGATAACTTCCCTTAAAGGCAGGTCTTCTCGGTGGGCTTCTTTAAATAGCACACTAATTGTTTGTATACGAATATTTCGTTTGATAAACAATGCCGTGTACAACATGCTTGCGACTGCTTGCTCTAAATTCAGGTAAACTGTGTGATGTGAATGAACAGATTCATTTCATTTGCGCATATTACTATGAATTGGGGAAAATAAACATTCACACATTGAGTCATATTACCTTTAATGAAGCAAGCAGGCAAGTAGGATTACACTCAGACACCGAGTTGACGTCGCTGAAAAAGACGTTCGTTTCCACACAATTTGAATTACAGTGGTGTTTTATTTGTGTGCAGAGTATAGGAATAATGCAATAACTCTAGTGCCTCCCACTGCTGCTCGCATACTCAAGCAATGTGTGTTTGTGTGTGTGTGTGTGTGTGTGAGAGAGAGACAGAGAGAGAGAGAGAGAGAGAGAAAGAGAGGAATGTGGAATGAAATGAGCTCAACATGGACTCACACCACTGAGGCACAATTTAACATCTTCACTGATAGCGGGTCAATTACCTGTGTGTAATTGCAATAATTCCAATAACGTTGCAGTCATGCTTGACAGTTTCCAGACCAGGTCCAGTAATTGCAAGGTGATGTATATGACTGGGAATCAAAGGAGCGGCAGTGGATCTAGGCTTTGCCTTGCACAGTGGAACTGACAATACTTAATGCAATAAAATCTGGGCTTATTAGCATTGCTCTAAATGGCAAATTGGTGTGAATACAAAATTGTTCAGGTTATGATTGAGGACAGGAAAGTTGAAGAGGAGAGCCTCAAGTGAGAAACGGAGTGATATTTCAGCAAAAAGGCTTTACAAAAACTTGGAATTAACTTAATTTGCAAAATGTAATGCAATAGCATGCACTTACAGGATGTTCAACGAGAACAGAAATTGCTTTGTCACTTGATTGTGTGTCTTGCATGATTTCAACCTGGTAAATACACAACCCTAACAGATTTCAGTCTACTACAATTCTTGATCCTATTAGGCAAAATGTAAATGATGTCATGTAAATGATGTGCTTTATTAATCCATGTACTCCGATGTAACGATCTGCTCTTTTCATTTCACTATCAGTGTTCAAAGAAGAACCCAACATTGACGTGATATTACCAGGAAAAGTAGCTCTGCTCCCTGATAAGCTCTGCACACACTAGGACACTCAGTAACATGGAGCAACAAGAGGTTAATGTGACCGGAGTACATTTACTGAAGTAATTAAACCCCAAAGCAGAGAGAAGATAGGCAAGAGAACTGCAGGGACAGAGAAATATTGCCCAATAGTGGGGCCATTTTGCTAATAGGCCCTGCATGATGATGGATCTCACAAAGTGGCCTCTGCGCATTAGCAGGAAGGCATTAATAAACAGGAATGGGTTAATAGTGCAGAAAAAAAAAGCCAGAAGTCAGACCACGGGGGGGTGGAATATTCCTTTCTTAAGTCAGCTGTAAGTAATTACGCCATGGTGCGCTTCTGACGATTACCATAACAGAGCAATTGGACGTGAAAAATGGATAATAGCATGGACATGGAAGTGTGTTTAGAGAGCGCCTGGGAGAGTTGGTTAATATGGCGCATTCCTCTCCTCTCCCAGGCCGTGCACTCTGGCGATCCGTGCACATGGGGCTCTCTAGCGCTCGATAGGGCACCCCTCTGAAACTTTTCAGGTTTATAAATTGTGACAAGGCCTCTCTAGCAGTTAACTCCAAATTCTGTCCTCTGTATTTGGCAGCTGTCCATTCCATACATATATAAACGGCAAGATATTTCACAGCCACACAAATGAAAGGCGAGAACCTTGAAAATCTATAGGATCTTGGCTTTGGCCCATTAGATTGCAGCGTGTCATGGAGACACATGAAATGCTCCTGCTTGTGTTTAATGTTCATGCCTTGGCATTAGGCTGCTCAAATTATTCTCCCTTTAGATCCCAGAATAGCCTTTAATCAAACCTACTACTCAAGCAGAAAAAAGTAGCTCTCCTATTGGCAGCTTCGTTGCTCCTTAATCTCACATTAATAATGTTCATATGGAATGATGAAAATATAATAGAACAGACCTCCATCATGAACAGATGGCTGAGAAATGTATTATAAATTCCTAAACTCCAGAATAGACTTCCTACTGAGCTCTGACTTCTCTCCGGACCAGGTTTATCCCTGTAGCACTGTAAAGTGGGATATTGAGCCGTGACTGGTGGACACAACACATTAAGCAGTCATGGACTTTATATATAAGGGCTTTATGTTTATATACTGTCATGATTTAAATGAGTGGAAAATGATACGATGAGAACAATTTAGTTAGTCCAGGTGGTGTGTAAAACTATTAGCGTCTATAAACGTTGAAATATTACAACACATCATTAAAGGCTAAGTTACACTACTATTAAGCCTAAGACACTTGCAGAAGAAGATATTGAAGAAGAAGCCTTTAATAGTCACATATACATTACAGCATTAGTGAAATACTTTTCTTCACATATTCCAGCTTAGGATGTTGGAGTCAGAGCACAGGTTCAGCCATCATATAGCTTCCCTGGTGCAGAGAGGGTTAAGTGCCTTGCCAAAGCGCCCAGTAGAGGCAGCTTATTGGCAGTGCTAGGACTTGAAAACCCCAACCTTCTTTTATTACCTAATTAAATGTAGTCAAGAGAGGAGTTTAAAACAAAAATAATAGAATTGAATGGGTGGGACAAGTGATGGTTATCAGTGATTATTTATTAGGAATAATGGTGATCAGGAGCAGGTTGTTGGGAACGGAGGTGATCAGTGATTAGTCATGTCGGAACATGCTTCCTTGTTCTCCTTCTCAAGTCTCTCTATATGTATAACTGCAGCTGTGATGTAAGCTAGAGAGTCATATCAGGTACAGGACTATCGCTAACGTCTGCAGCAAAAGTTGCTAAAATTGTCACTTTTCAAACTCAGGTCGCTAACGAGGTCTAATATCCAGCAATAAAGCAAACGGTTGCCAACACTGAATAAAAAAACATATTTTAAGGTGCAGTTTTCACCTTAAAACAGGAAGTGAGATCACAGGTTTGTTTCTCTGAAGCTGCAGCGATTGAAAGCATTGTGTTTTTCCTCACATACACGATATAGCTGGTGTGATGGTTGGGTTTATTTTTGCTGAGCCATCAGAACAGCTCACACAATGCGGACATTCAGATCTGACACCCAGGACGCATGTCTGACATTTTTCTTGACTTTAAAGGAATGACATAAGAAAGAGGATGGAAAATAAAGACTATTTAAATCCAAACAATCCCAGTAGCTACAAGCTGACAGCTCCCACAGCTGGACTAACACTTCACTCTGGACCGCTGAGCTCCAGGATCAGAGGTCATTCCGCAGGGCAGCGCTTCCTTTGGGAGCCTCAAAACATCCTTTCAATAACAGCGTCATTCTCAGACAACTGACAAAAAACAGAGAAGCCTAAATAACAAAAGATGTAAGAGTAGACTATCTACGGCAATGCATTCGTTTAACTTACCTTCTATAGTCTTTAGCTTTTCAAGCCTTTAGAGATTTACTGCTTGTCAGGGCAGACATATGTGGTAGATCATCATCTATCTTATAAAGAAAAGGGCAAAAAAAAAAAAAAGCCAGGAATACTAATCTTTTCATCACCTCCCTAGCTGCCATTTTAGAAGGTTCCTCTGGCAGATGCTCCAAAAAATGGAGCCAGAAACAATAGCTCATCTCCAGTGGAAAAGAGCACACTCTTGCAAAAGCTTACCCAGCACTCCTAAAGAGGCCAAACTCGGAGCCGTTCTCGCATGGCCATCATCCAGTGCGTTTGCTCAGATATATTTATGTGCATTGCATTAAAAAGGGGGGTTGTATTTGGACCGGGCTGTGAGCTGACAGCTCAATCTGTCGTGTGACACACAGCCAGTTGCCTGATTCCTCCACGTCTGCCTGGCAGACACGGACCTCTCCAGACTGGCAGCCGCAAAGCCTTCACCCTGGCTGCCCTGCCAAGAGCCCCGGCCACCTCATACAGCCTCCGCTCACACTCCTTCACTTAAAAGATTTACAACAGACAGGGGTATTTTCGATACTCGGCTGCGTTTCGCTCTATGTGTATACATATGTGAGATCAATGCAGTCAGCTAGAAAGGCCTGCGCAAGGTCAAAACTCTGCAGGCTCGCTCTCGCCACCGAGCTTTCCAGACAACCCAGAAAGTTTCACTCTCAAAGCTCTGAATAAATATTTGTTGACACCGCGCCATGCGACTCCGTGTCCTGGACACGCTGGATCTAAAATAAGGCTCTATCTAAGGGTCTTTCCAAGGTTCTGAACAGAAAAACAAAACAGAAATTTCTCTTGGAAAGCACCATTAAATGAGTCAGTGGCCGTTAAAGCCCACACAGGGGTATGGACACAGAGACAAGAGCAGGTGACACACAGCTTCACCTATACAGCACAGCATATATATTCGATTTATAACTGTTAGTCTATTTATAACTGTTTAGCTTGTATGGAAGAAAATGTTTATTTTAATAAAAGTACATCATTTAATAAAAAAAAAACATCAGGGATGTGTACAGTATGTATGAAAACATGAAAACAACCTCCTAATCAACTGTCACACTGTATAAGACTACAGAAAGGACATTATTCCTTTATAACAGTTTATAAACACACCCTCCAGTGTCACCCAGATGAGGATGAGGTTCCTGTTTGAGTCTGGTTCCTCTCAAGCTTTCTCAAGGGAGTTTTTCCTCATCACAGTCACCTCAGCTACCTCAGGCTCGATCATTGGGGATAAATACAAACACATTTACATATAAGTCTAATCTTAATCTTAAACTTTTGTATAATAATAATCTTTGTATATTGTTAAACTTTTTATACTCTATTTCTTATGTTCTGTAAAGCTGCTTTGAGAGAATGTCCATTGTTAAAATAAATTTGAATTGAACTGAATTGAATTGAAAAGTACAATATCACTCCACAGATATCAGATATATCAGATATCTTTACCACAGAAAGAGAATGCTTGCCTACGTGATGTGATGCACGTTTGTAAGTGATATCAAATTAAACGACAAATCACACTGGAGTTTTGTTTTTATTTCCAACATGAACGAACATATATTTAATAAAGTAATAAACATTGACCAGCACAGGTATCACTGCAGCCTCACAGCACCTTTACTGTCTGTGAATGTTTTCCTTTTGCCTACACACGGGTTTCTTCTAGGTTCTCTAGTTCACACCCATCTCCCAAAACAAATCTCAAATGAGCGTGAGTAAGAAAAAGAATCCGCTATGAATCTACTTCACAGGTCTAGAGCGAAATCAACCAACAGTTGAGTTACTTAACGCTGAAGAGTTCAAGGTTAAGTACATGAGTGTAAACGTATTTACAAGACAAAGAATTATTATAAAATATCAAATACAATTACAGTAAGTAAAAAAATAAAAACAGTATAAAGTATTAAATTCCAAGGCTGCAAAGGTGCCAGCATCAGAAGTGCAGTTAAGGTGCGGTGTAAATATTGCACTTACATCATGTAATTAATAAATAATAGAAATATGAACGTTCCACGTGTTCACTGACAGTAAGTGTATTGGTCGAAAGAATCTGAACCTGCAGCCAGTACAAGAAGCAAACAACTAAATTATTTATTCATCACAAAAAAGAAATGTTCCTATTCATTTCATTTATTCTAATGATTTCATTTGCAATCGTATAATTGCCAGGAACAAACAGTTAAATATTTACACTGCAAAAATAAGTCTTAGGAAGTGAAAACAACATGAATGTTAGAAAGCTAATTAAGGATTCTGTTAATTAATCTGCTTTCTAATTGATTTGTATTTGATTATGACAAAACAAATATTAAAAGCCAATAATTCTAAACATCTTACTAGTTTACAGTTCAAGCTTGAACTGGACACATTCCAGCAGTTGACTTAGCTAATTGTCTAGAAATAAAAGCTTGAGATAAGCAAAAAAAAAAAAGAAGAAGCCCAGCTTGTAATTACTAAATAATAACAAAATAAATTTGGTGCATGATTGTGGAGCAAGTGCGTCGCTGCCTCACAGCTTTAAGGTTCCTGATGCAATCCTGAGCTAGGATTAATGTCTGTGTTGTGTTTTGCATGTTCTTCCTGTGTCCATGTGGGTTTCTTCAGGGTTCTCCGGTTTAATCCGTACTCCTTTAAACATGTCAGTAGGCAGACTGGCTACTGTGTGAATGAGTGTGTGAATGTGTGTGTGTGTGTGTGTGTATACGGTGCCTGTAAGCGGACTGACTTTCACCTAGAGTGTATTTCTGCCTTCCTGGGACAGGCTCTGGATCTGGTGACTTTCATCAGGATAAAACACTTACTGAAAATAGATGAATGTCTAAAGCTAGGCTTAATATTTATTTGTTTTATAATAATCTCATCATTATAAAACTCTTAGGATTCAGCCTTTATTTTAATCGTATAGATTTTTAGTGTAATGTGTAAAAGTTTAAGCATTAAACTGAACATGAACTGTACTTTTGTACTAGCGGGTTAGTGTGCAAATGGGTGTGTGGCTACAACCTTTTTCAGCTCTGATTAACTTCTATCCAGAGCAAAAGTATGTAACAAATCTAGCAAATTGTTATAAACAGACTGAACATGAAGTTTTATTAGTTGTATTGAAACCGTCAACAAAGATTCGAGCGTTATGCTGTCAAAGTCAAACAACACGAAAAGGAAATGACAAACCATGAATAATGCATAATAACTACACACACACACACACACAAACACACACACACACACACACTTTATTTCCTCTAACCAGCACTTCTGACCACTGACCATTTATTTTCCTGTCTGCATGTGTTGTACAGCGAGTGAAGGAATGAGATTTAAAAGTGGCCTTGGCCGACTGTTAGTGGTCAGCCTGAAAGCTGAAGCTATTGTGTACTAAAGAGTCAGCATAACACACACACACACACACACACACACAATTCCATACACCGAGAGCACAAAGCATGGCTGATTATCATGGTGATGTATATGGTTAACCATCTATTAAAGTACTCACCACAAGCAGGCCGCTAACTGCTCTCCGTTTTCCATTTAATATTGAAAACGTCTTTTATGTTGATTTTTAAAGGCTATACAGTTCCATGGTGCTTTCTACACAACACATAAACAGCAGGCCTTGTTAGCACCATGAAACACGAATCTAATTAGGACATCGTGTTTTGGAGTACAGTGTAGCTGGAACTTGTGTTCCCAGTTCAGATAGGAAGAGAATGAGAGTGAAACAGACAGAGTGTTGGCCTAAGAGGCTTCAAACACTGGCACTGTGAGCATGCTGCCTGGCGCAGGTGGACACTGAGGGGCTGAGTGTCGCTGCCTGCTGCCCCCCAGCCTCCAAAATCCTGGCACAAGGAGTCCAGTCCCTCACCCACTGAGCCTGGACAGAGATGGCCGACGGGGACAGGCCCAGTCCTGTAGGACAAGCGGGCAGATGGTGTCTCCACTGCTCTGAGGAAGGGGACACACTCTCACACACATACACACATGCATGCCTGGCATTTGGCCCAGCCTTTGCCTATGCTCATGCAATTGCTAACTCTAAAGTCCAAACCTACAGAGACTTAAGGAGAGCTCCAGCCAGCCAGTCCTCTTCATCCAGTCAATTACCCCTATCCACTCACACACACCATGCACACCTCGCACACACACACACACACACACACACACACACACTTTTTCCTCGCCAGCAACAGGCAACTTCACAGACCAGCGCACACACTCTTAGCCCACCCATCAGAGCAGCCTGGGACTGGCACTCTGGCACAACAGACTGTAGAGAGGAGTGTTAAAAGTGAAAAAGAGCGAGAGTTTGTAATGAAACAGATGTGGGAGACCCAGCGGTCCCTTCTTTGTGTGTGTGTTTGTGTGTGGTGAACTGAGCTGCTGCACGTGTGTGTGTTACCTGCGGCTGGTGTGCAGATGTCCTGGGTTGATCCTCTTTACATGCCTGCAGCCACAAAGGAGGAAAAGGAAGATCTCTCTCTCTCTCTCTCTCTCTCTCTCTCTCTCTCTCAGTCTCTCGCTCACTCTCTCTCGCTCTCTCTCTCTCTCAGTCTCTCTCTCGCTCTCTCTCTCTCTCAGTCTCTCTCTCACTCTCTCTCTCTCTCTCTCATTCTCTCTCGCTCTCTCGTTCTCGTTTTCTCTCTCTCTCTCTCTCTCTCTCTCTCTGTCACAAACACACATACACACACACACACACACACACACATTTGTATTAGTACTTTCTGTAAGGTAAACCTAACCTTATAAATCTACCAATAAGCCTAACCTCAAAAGAATACTCCAACTTCTTTTACATCATAATTTCTATGACCATATCTGTAGCGACTATATAAGTACGACTCCAAATATCTATGTTTTAAGAATACAATAATTTACTTTTTATTTAATAAAATATAAAATCATACACACACAACTTACTATTTTTGTGAGAGTAAGTCATTCTAGAGACATAATTATTAATGTAACTAATTAAGGCCATGCTTACACCCATATCTAAAATTCTAACCTTAACCTCAGCAACCAAAATCAAACCTTTTTTTAAATGAAAGTTGGGGTTTCTGAAAAATAAAGAAATAAATAAAATAAAAAAATTGCGACTAGTTAAACGTCGCTGTGTCTTAAACTGCCTTCCTCCAATTGCAGCAATGTAAAACAACAACAACAACAACACAAGCAAACAAACAAACAACATCTTATTTTATACACCATACATCTGAATAAATCCAAGTATAGGTGCCTGCTTATGAGCTATAAAATAGGTCACACTATATATACGCTTCTTTGTTGACCTGTATATGTACACAAAGCCAGCACACTAAAAGTCTCTGTCTCTCTCTCTGTCTCTGTCTCTGTCTCTCTCTCTCTCCCTCTAACATGCACACACACACACACACACACACGCACACACACACAGTATCTTAGCTCAGGAAAGGTTGGGGGTGGGAGATAAAAAAAAAAAAAAGCAGACGGAGGCAAAAAGAAAAAAAAAAAAAGAAAAAAAGTTCGACTATCAGTCGCCATAGCCACTCGCTTAAGACAACATGACAGGTGTAAGTTTCACGAACTTAAATGTCCGGATTAGCCACTAGTGGTTCTCTTCGTATGCATTCCTTATGGGAATTGATTCCATTTGAAATGCAAGGCCAAAGGCAAGATTACAGAGGCAGAGCCCCGTGGCGAGGTGTATGCTGCAACTAAACGCCCGGATTTAAATAATTGTACAGGCTTAGTACCCAAATCAGCACAGAACAGAACGAATGGATTATTGCAAGCAACTTTGTACATTTCTGACTGCTTCACTCACTGAAATACCTTCTGCCCTGAAAGTGAGTGTGAGTGCATGTGTGTGTGTGAGTGTGTGTGCGCGCGTGGGTCTGTATGTGTGTGAGTTGAAAGACAAAACAGGGTTTATTTCAAGTAAAGAGAATGAGATCATGAGTGAAAACAGAGCAAGAGTGAGAGAAGTGAGAGAGGAGAGCAACGGAGGAATATATATCCAGCAGAAGTGTGTGTGTGTGTGTGTTTGTGTGTGTGTTAATATAATGTGTGTGTGCATGATGGGAGGGATATAAAGGTGTTAAAAGGAGGTGAGGAAAGAAAAGGAATAGCTAATGAGAAGAGGGATAAGGATCGTGTCCTGACTGATTCGTCAGATTGCTGAAGAGGCCAGTTGAACAGATTCAGGCTGAGTAAAGCACAGCTCAGGGAAAGAGTGTTTAGCATGAAAGGCCAGCCTCACCCTCAGGAGACGTAAAGATGGGGGAACACTCTCTTACAGCCTGCTGAATCCTCACTCCCTCATCCACAAACCTCGAAGGGAAGGGAAGGCGCCCTCGCCGACGCCATGTTTATTTCATGCACCCAATCACTGTAATCTGATCATTAGCCTTCTGCTCCACCTGAGCGGGGCTCCAGACGGCCCGAGCCAAAGTGGCTCTACACACTCACGCTTTAATCATTGCCTTCTCCAGTTCGTCCCGTACACAAAGCACGTTTGAGCAGAGCTGCTCACACACGTCGATGACGTGGTGAGGAAAAGCACGGGTTGAGGTGAGTCTAATTGCATTGATGTGGGCTAGAGTTCATCTAAGCTAGGCCACTCTTGTTTGTTGTCTCCACATTAGCATACAAGGTGATAATTACAAGAAGCATTAATATTAAAGCTCCAAGAGGGAACTGACGAAACGACACTGCAACCATCCAACAAGCTCGAAGCTTACTAACCCCACACGGCAGACAATAAGTGCGTTTAAGTCTTTCGCTTTTTCTTATGTGTCTAACCTCACGTCTTTAAAGTCTGGAAAAAGTCTAAAATCATCTAAAATACGATAAATACAAACCAAGCTTTTCTCCAAAGACCACTATTCTATGGGAATTTGTGGGTTCATCTGGGTCAGCAGCAGTGTTTCAAAGAAACTGAATTGGCATTATGGTGAATATTTTATTTAAAGTTTTAGCAGTAAAGGTTAAGTGGCTCTGCAACAGAAGGTTCACTCTGAAATGTCTGCACAGACGTCTGAAGTGGACAACGTAAGTACGACAAAAAAAAAAACCTGAGGCAGACTGCAGTTTCTTTTATAGGGTCATGCAGAGGCACTAAACCCCTTCAAAAATAATTGTTATAATAATGTAAATATAAATTGCTTATATAAATAATTGTTATAATAATAAAAATAATAATTATTATAAAAATAACAATTTCGCAAATGCGTTTATTGATCATAAATAGAAATCTGAAATTATAATTTATCAGCATTTGTGAATAATTGCATGATTTATGTTAAAAACTTTACACACATTACATCAGACTCTAATCTAATCTAATCTAATCTAATCTAATCTCCTAGTTTTCGCTGGACTCACCTTCCCAGAATCCACCTGCACTCCCTCGCTCTCAGTCAGCATCCTTTGGATTGTTTTCACTTGTGTTTGTTTCCTACGTTGTGTTAAACACCTGTGTTTAAGATGCTTTCAGAGGCAAAGGAATTGTTCTGTTCTTGTAACGTTACTGAGCCTGCTGTTCTTCTAGACATTCTCACTGTGCACTTTGTTTACCTGACTCTCTGATCTTTCCTAGTTTATCTCATCCTGATTGATAAATGACCGAGCTGTGCCTTTTCCTATCCAAAATTTTGTCCATCAACTTTTTTTTTTTTTTGATTGATCGTGGGAACAGTACCTAATAAACTGACCTCCATTTGTATCCATCCACATCTCTAAGTCTCTTTTTACTACTACAACATTTACGGCATTTAGCAGACACCCTTATCCAGAGTGACTTACATTCTGAGCAAATGAGGGTTAAGGGCCTTGCTCAGGGGCCCACCAGCGGTAGCTTGGTGGTGCGGGGAATCGAACTCCAACCTTCCAATTAGTAGCCCAACACCTTAACCGCTAGACTACCACATCCCTACTTCCATCATCATCATCATCATCATCATCATTATTATTATTATTATTATTATTATTATTATTATTATTATTATTATTATTA
>JAOTRN010000041.1:15959560-15969804 GCA_028566695.1 Bagroides melapterus | reverse complement strand
CATCATAAACTTATAGAACAAAATTTGTACTACAGATAATATGGTGCCTAAGACTTTTGCACAGTACTGTATATATAGCCACAAACCTGCTGCATTTCTTTGCATTTCTACTTCGGGGGAAAAAACAAGTTTCATTATACGAGGCCAATGACTTTACAAATCTTGTTTATTTATGGCAAATACTTTGACTAATACATTGCTGAAGCACCTTTTGATTTTATTACACCACTCAGTCTTTTTGGGGTAAGAGTCTATCAGTGCAGCACATCTTGACAAGGTCTTGACAACATCTTGACTTGGCAATATTTTTCCCACTGTTTCTCGCAAAAACATTCTAGATCCATCAAATTGTATCTCCTGTGCGCAGCCTGCTTCGGGTCACCCCACAAATCTTTAGTGAGATTCGGGACGTTGTTCTGGCTAGATCGTTCAACAACACTGCGTTCTTTTGTTGGTTTGCTGAAATGTGAAACTTGGCTTCATCTCCAGCAGACACCTGAAGGTTGTAGTGTTTATATCTATTCATAATTCCATTCATTTTCATTAAAAGCCGTAGTTCTGGCCCTAAAGCATGATGCTGCCACCACAGTGTTGCACTAAGGGTATGGTGCTCTTCTTTTTTTGCACCAAACATAACTTTAGGAAATATATAATTATTTATACCTCTTGGAATTGGGCTCATTGGTCTCACAATAACACATTTGGGTGATTTAGTTGAGCTTGGATGATTCTCGTGAGGAGCTGCTTCCGTCTAGCTGCCCTACCTCAAATCCCAGACATGTGAAGAATATAAGAGATTGTTGTCACATGCAGAGAGTAATCAGTACTTGTCAGATATTCCTGCAGTTCCTTTAATGTTGAAGTCAGGCTCTTGACAGCCTCCCTGGTAAGTTTTTGTCTTGTCCTTGTATACATTTTGGAGGGAAGTCCTGTTCTCGGTGATGTCACTGTGCTGCTCCATTTTCTCTATTTCTTAATTATGGCTTTTATGATGTTCCATGGTATATCTAATGTTATGGAAATTCTTTTGTACCCCTCTGCTGTTTGGTATCTTTCAACAAGTGAGAAACCGCACATGCTTTTTGGAAGCTCTTTGCAGCACGTAGCTTCAGCTCTCCGATAAATCTGAGAAGATGTTCAGAAAGTCAGAAGTAGCTGATCTTTATTTGGGATTAATCAGAATAATTTCATTGCTGAAGCTAAGATCCAATGTGATCGGTTTGTTTTGAACACAGCCGTCTCCAATTATAAAAGAACGTTGCTACTTATGCAAATAGGTCCTTGTTTTTTTTTTTTTCGTTTTTTTTTTTTATTAATTCATTCATTTATGTTTGTATTTTTCCATAAAACTGTACCTTAAAAGCTTTTTCCTTACAGATTGGTATGTGCTGTAATTTCACATAAAGGGTGGAAAAAGTTCTGACACTAACTTGGTTTCATTTTTTTTTTACTTCCCGCAATTTCAACAGTGACTGATCTAACACAAGTGCTGATTAACAGCTTTTATCGAATTAAGATATATCGCAAATAATGATACACTGGAACTAAAGCACAAATGAGTTAGTGGCAGTTTGTGTGAGGTGATGCTTGCTGCTAAAACTATCCTATTCATCATTTTACACCATTGAATGTTTGGTCATCTCTTCCTCTGGGATTTTTGCCATGCTTTCATTGATTGTGCCAAGTATTTCTGTGAGTGATTTTCATTTTTGAATAATTTTTCAGTTGATTAAAATCAGATTAGAAGCTTGGAGTGACAAATCAACAGCTGCCATCCTGCTTCACCTTCGAAACGCGAGCTCGCCGTGGGGGAATACGAATGAAAGGTATGTTTATTTTTTGTTTGTTTGTTGCATTGCTGTGTGCATTTCAGGCGTTACGTAAACAGGACTACTGAAATTTCTACACCTCTGTATGCTAAATAACGAGGACCACGTGCAGGAAGAAGAGTAAATGAACAAACCTCCAGCTTTGATGGACTTTTGACAAACATTGACGCGGCAGTTTTTAATGAAAATTGAATAGCGCGCTATTACGCGAGGTTGTAAAACATCACTTCATTCAGACACACATCAGAGTGTAGTCAGAGTATTTAAAGGCCGGAATATAAACAGCACTGAGCATCTCTGCTCGCTGCGTCGCCCAGGTCACGTGAGACCCTGCGCCTGAGATGAATGTTTTTGTGATGATACTGATGCCGTGGCAAATAAAGTCTGCCATGTAGTCCTTCAGAGAGTGTGTGTATGTGTGCGTGGAAGTGTATTTGATCTTAATCATGATATATTCTCCATCAGCACTGTCACGATCCATCACTTAGCCATGGCCGCCCAGCCAAGGTGTGGCTTATTACACCGCCCCAAAGCTCATGAATAATAAACAGGGGTGAAAAGGCATCCAGACTGCGGCCCGCTGAAGCAATATCCCCACGGCAACGTCCCCTCGCCCCCCAGCCCTGTGTGCCCCCTTCCATCACCACCTCCATCACCTCCATCTTTCCCACTCCCATCCCCCGGACCCCATGTTTATGCATGATGCCTGTTTCATATGTATCAGCCACATCATTTCTGCTGTTGTCCCCGGGACTGATGACACACTCTGCATTAAGAGTGATGACCTGCACACAAGGGCCCGCCACTTTCCCCACTTTAGTGCTATTGTCAAAACAACAGCGCATTTTCCATACACACCACACGAGCAGATGTTGTTTCTCCTACCTTGGCATCATCAGGAAGATGGAGAGGGAAAAGCAGGGAAGAGCGAGAACGAGTAACGTGTAAGGATATGTGGGTGCCATATTCACAGTTTGCCAGCTCGGCGTCTATTTGTATCTTATTACGAGAAACATGAAACAGAAAAGAAAAAAAATCAAATAAAACAAAAAGAAAGGTGCTCTCTGCAGCTCAATGCCTCGTAATTAAGTTTGCCTCCCTTTTGGTGTCAGAGAAAGAGATGTGATTTGATTCCTACCTTTTTATGTTTTTGCTTTATGTTATTTTCTTCGTTTCTTTTCCCTCATCCTCTTCAACTGCAAAGATCTGAGTGGGTGAAGAATACATAATGCATATGACAGACAAGTAATAAATAGGATTTCATGAATATTTAATGACTGTGAATGCACATATCTGAGTACATTCCCACTTCAAAATAAATATTGTATTTAGTTTAAAAATCTGTTCATTTTTCTATTTCATCTGTAGACATGCTTACCAATTTCCACTATGATGTGAGTCTTCTGTATTGTGCCCCAATAGCTCTCAAATAATTTTTGTAAAGCAGGTGCTTGCATATATATGTGTGTGTGTGTGTGTGTGTGTGCGCGTGTGTGTGTGTTTTAAGATATTTCTCTCATACCTGCTTGATTCCTTTGGACTCTCTGGTTGCAGGAAATGGAATCCAACAGGATTAAGGCAGCCTTTTATGCAAAAAGAAAGAGAGAGAGAAAAATAAACAGGTAACGTGACTGAGCATGCTTAACTGATGCCACACGTTTCTTTGCCATCCGTGTCTCCGATTACAGGAAGAATTTGAGGGTCAAGATGTTATTTTACTTTAAAATCGGCGACGTGAGACACTTTCCCTTTTGATTCGTAATCCGTTTAACTTCGGTGTACGCTGAAATATTAACAGCGTGCCCGCGTTCTACCTGCGCAGCACTACTTCTACTGTCCTACCTGTCGTTCTTCGCTTGTCATTGGTTCCACTTTGACCTTTCTTTCTTTCTTTCTTCCCAGCTTTTGCCATCTGAACATATCCCTCCCCTCTTTTCACACGTGCTCTCCCCCCCGCTCTTTCTACCTTCCGTCTTGCAGCAGTCTTGTCCTTAAGCATTCCTTCACAACCTTCCTCCTGTTTAAGATCAGTGAGTCTGCGCTGGCCCTGTGCCCATACACACATTTGTGTCTGTCTTTTGAGTGTTTTCAGAGGCCCATTAAACAGCACCTTGGCAGGACCAGGAACACTCACCTCACTCCTGAAGATGTGCAGAGAGAGAGAAGGTTATCGTATTCCCTTATCTACGCCAGACACACACAAACATATACAAGTACACAGGAGGCTGTAGGTAGCCATCCATGTGAAGGGAACCATGCTTTCTACAGCCAAACTCAAGATATTGGAACTTGTAAACATGCCACAGTTTTTTTTGTTTGTTTGTTTGTTTGTTTATTTGTTTTTTTTCTCCTGTATTTCAAAAACTAGGTTTGGTGTTTGTCTGCCTGGGGATTGGACGTGAGCTCTGTAAAGCTGTAGAGACGGCAGACTCAGGGGGGTTGAGCTGGGACCAGGGCACAGGGGTGCTTTCCTTAAATTTGGGTATGCAACAACTGTGCCTTCTGCTGGCCAGTGGAAGAACATCATTGCAAACGCTGTTCGTGTGTAACTCAACACCCCGGTGTCAGGTGCAGAGACACACACTTCCAAATCCTGAAATATTTACCATGCTATTAGTCAACAACAACATCCAGGCTTAGAGACAGCCGAGACTATAATCTGAAGGTAATTAAGTGACGTAGTAGAAATAAAAAAAAAAAGACGAGCAACAGAAACCTCATCACACTTCCGATTTGGATCCATACTCTTACATACATACTAAATACCTTCTTGTCCTATTTGGGCCAAATAATAATAATTATACCAGAGCATGGGAATATTCCAGAGGAAACGAGCTGTCGCTCCTTTTTTTTCAATTCTGTGAGCTGGACTTAATGGGTGTCAGAGAAGAAATAATACTAATTAGCATAAAAAAGAGGCTGATAGGTAAATATGGAAGACTGGTGCTCCAAGTAGCAGCCATTTCATAAGACAATACTGAGACATGCCAGAGTTAATTATCCCATTCTCTCACACCTGCAAGCATCAGGCAGGAAGAAAGTGACGGAGAGGTGTGTGTGTGTGTGTGTGTGTGTATGTGCATGTGTGTGAACGAGAGAGAGAGAGAGAGAGAGAGAGAGAGAGAGAGAGAGAGAGAGATGGCTATGCTGAAAGGGGACTTGATATTTTGACTTGTGAGCTTGATGACTGCCTCCCTCTGCCACCTGTGAAGGTCTCTGCTCCATCAAAGCACATTAGAGATATTAGGCCCGTTCTTACTTATGAAGCAGATGAAAAGCTGTGGGGCCTCTGGCTTCTCAAGCTGTGACTGGAATAGCTTTGCAATTTGCCAGCTATTTCAAAAAAAAAAAAAAGAAAAAAAAATCAGCATTTTGATCTTAATGAATATAAAATGGCTTCCATTAAAAGTAAAACAGATTATTTTGGGTTTTACAGGGCGTGAGGCTCACTTGACGGTCTTGGAGGGCTACTATGATCTTTCATTAAAACCTCACAGCAGGGTCCCCTTCATGGCCAGACGGGCCTCAACCCTCAAAGAGACGCTGTGTTTAAAAGCCATTTTCATAAATCTACACAGATTCCCCAAATTTAGTTAAGGCAGAGGTTTAGTGGCTGCTGTCTGGTGGCCGGCCGTGTTGGTTAGGCAGGAGAGATAGTAGACCCATCAGCATCACCCCCACCATGGCACCGTGCCATATGAGCTTCTGCCTAATCTGTGTTTGTTAATGACTAGCATGTGCTAATTACTGTCAGCATCCAGGCTCTGGTTTGGCGCACGGCAAGCGCCCCAGACCAGGCTACCTGCCCAATCAGATGGCCTGGACACTGCACATTTTTAATCGCATTAAACTTTGCCTGGTGATTTGTTGCACTGGGAGTGAGGGGAGGAAACGCACAGGAGTGGAGAGGACTGACAGCTGGCCAGCTCCACTAATGGACCTTTAGAAGTCAGGCAGGCTGGGAATTTTTTGGTCTGCCTGTTTTCATTCATCTGTGTGATCTTGACACAGCACTAAGACACTCTAAAATGTCTCTCTCAGCTTCTGGGACTGGACTCTGCCAAAAACACAACTGTTTATTAAGCTGGTCATTTAGTGGGCCAAGAAATAGGTTCAAACAAGACTAGTGGAACTGATCTGTGTATTTGAGAGCGATCCTAAATAATTGAGAAGATTGCTTTCCTCATTCTGATTTAAGCGGTAAAAAACTTCAGAGATGAAATTTAGACCCTGTTGAAATATGTTGCTGTAAGTATTTTGTTTAGATACGAAAATGAGGACTCGTCAGAGCAGAACTCTAGAGAAGCGATGGACAACTTTCTCTTTTCTTTTTTCCGCACTAAATTAACTTGGATGGTGGGAAGGCAGTGATCTGTAGAAAATGCAGAGTACATGGTGATCTGGGTCAAGCTTAAGGCTTTTCAGGCAAAAATTATTTACCCTTCTCTTTCATCCTCAGAATGCCACCGCTTAGATCTCGGACTTGGACACATCTGATGCTTCTCTACAAACGGAAAACGTAAGTAACGTACTAAATATTTAGAGGATGAGTTTAATAGATGAAATATACAGTATATATAAACCATGAAGACTGTAGTGGGCCATCAGAACGCATATACGATATATAATAACGTGTAAACAGCTGGACTTACGGGACGAGGGGAAAAAAAGCTTAACTGGAGCTTAACACTTAATATCACAAAGGAAATAAGTGAGCACTTACAGTATGTCCAGGGACGGTGTGTGTTTCTGCTGGGATTTAAGCCAAAAAATGGTGGAACGTGATGGTGGTGGTCACGAATAACGGCGGTGGTTCACACATCACTGCGTTCTGTGCAGTTTAAGCCGATTTAAGCCTGGTTTACATATTATATTGTTAGCTGTTGCTTCGGTGTCATACATAAAAAAAAAAATCATACATACATTGTGACAGTTGGCTTCTTAACCAGAACTGAGATACACACACACACACACACACTTTCAAGAACAGCAAGACATTACACCAAAAACATCTAACACCTAGGTAGAATCATGAGAATGTGTTAATTTCTTTGAAAGTTTGAGAGAAATTATATACCACGTTGCAGTGAGTAATATTTTTTTTGGGGGGGTGGGGGGGAGTGGCAGATATTTGTGGAAGTAATAAAAGTCGACAATGTCGAATCTCATCGTTGTTAAAAATGCACTACGGTTCTAGTGCCTTAGCCATGGTGTGTATGGAGCAGACAGCATTGTATTAAGATGCACAGAGCACACCGTTCCAGGCCTGGCACAGGATGCCATGAGGCTCAGGAGCTGCCCTCAATGTTCCAGGCATCTCTGCCGACCAAACTGTTTAGCGCCCACCGCCCAGTAGTAATTCCATGTTTATCAACTCTTTATTATGGGCGCATCATCATTTACAATGGTACCATCTGCTCATTACCTTCCCTGAGTATGGGGCAAATTGCTTTCACAGGGAGTTAACCAGGAGAGGGAAATTGTCAGCAATAGAGAGAGAATCAAGAAACCTGCTCTTGCCTATTTGCAGAGGCTGTTAGCCACACAAGAGAATCTAAAAAAAAAAAAAGAACGTTTATTTTTAAGGAGATCAAATAATTAGCCAACTCTGGTTGTGTGAAGAGAAGCAACGAGATTGGTAAATTAAAACGAGGGGCCTTGGTCGAAATCAAATACATTTCCAAGCGTTTTATGGGTACCTGCAGCTGTGTAGCAAAAACAAATATCGCATATGACCACATGACTCTAATTTATCTGCTTCGCTCCTAAATTAACAGCCTGGGCCTGGCAATGGGAAAAACAGTAGGAAGCAGAAAATAGGAGAATTCCTATCTCCGCTCTCACATTTATTTCATTAACTCCTCTAACAACATGGGATGAAGAGAAGCGCTCTCACTCACAAAAAAGCACCCATCAGGGAAAAAAAATGCCTAACACCTAAACCTTTACTCAATATGGAGAATTAGACTGTCTCTCTTTTCCAACTGTGAATATCAATACTGCAGGCAGCACCATTTTCTCCCACGTACATGGCGGAAGAGAAGAGGGGGAAGCATGACCATCTGTTTCATCTCGCTCTACAAACGATGTACAGAGAAGCACAACAATGATTTAAAAAAAACAAAACAAAAAAAAGTCAAACTGCAAAACGTATAAAGAGAATAAAATCACATTAGCAGCGGACTAATAAAAAATATGAACGGATCACAGGAGGACTGTAGAAGCTCACAAATTGTAATTGGGATTGTTATTACTCCCTGGTTTGTTCAGGGATCTGATTCATCAAGTGATATTTTCTACCTTGTTTTATTACACCGAAAAAGTGCACTTCTTTGTTAATTATACAAATCGGATACGTGGGTATCGGACATAGAAGAAGGTTAGCCGAAAAAGAGAAGAAAAAAAAAGCAAGAAATGGTGGAAATGTAAAGCATGACACCGTCGAAAGTCTGACGTTACTCTGGGAGCGATTCCACCTGCCACAGTTTATATTAAAGCTCCATATAAACAGGCTAAAAAATGTCTGGAGTCGCTGATATAGAGCAGTTTTCTGTGAGAGTTGGTAACTTTACTGTGAGGTGCTGTAACATTTTAGTTCTGGCCCAAGAACTATTTTTCTCTCTGTTAGCTTAAATACAGAGACGCTTCACGACATGAAATAAAAAGCAAACTGTGCCATTCTTGAATGAATAAACATGTAAAAGTGAACAAACTGCTGAAGTATTAGAAGAACAAAAACACAATCTACTTCGGGGTAGTAACACATCACACCAGAGGGGTAGTAACGCATCACACCAGAGGGGTAGTAACGCATCACACCACCAATAAATAAAACATGTCCATGAAAATGTTTTTATTTGTTCCTTACTATAGAACTTTTTAGAATGAAGAGTGATATGTTTGGATTTTCTTAAAGTCTTGACATTATGTTGAGGACCTTATAGTGTGTCTACAATCAGTGGTCATGTACACTGTTCACACACACACACACACACAGCCCTATCAGAGCGACTCACTCACACCCATTAAACCTCTAAAACTCTATTATTAACATTCCCTACTCAAACATAGACCCAAACACATTCACACTCATATAACCACAGCTCTTGGAGTGATTGATATGCTCATATAGCTAATTCAGACATATTCAACCTCTCCTTATCGCATCCTCGCCACCTCAAATCACATTATTTCTGTCTCATGATACTCCTTCTGATGAGAAAGCAAGAGCAAATAAAAACAAAGCTCCTGAAAAGACATAAAAGATGGAAAGAAGGGTGCATTATGTACTCCACCTCGCAATATTCTCATATCTTTTGAGGCTGATTTACAGTCCTCCTTCAAAGGTGGCACGCCGCAATGCCGGAGATTTATGTAGCGAGGGTCACATCGCACCTAGCTGCAGCCATATGCACGTCTCATTTCCATATGCTGTATTAGTGTCATGTCAGACAGTGTGCTGAGACTGGGGCCTTATTAGGTGTGGGGGTCCCTGCTGCAGTACAAATCAACACCGCCGGGACCTCTGCTCATTCTCTGTCACCAACTCCGCCAAACACATCTCCATATGCACACACACACGCACGCACACACACACACACACACATGCGCACGCATACTCCGTCCCTGTGCCTCCTTCCCCACCTCACACGTCATGAGCGTCTGGGGAGAGGAAGACACAGAGCGTGGGGAGCAGAGGGGAGGGATGGTGGGTTTTGGGGTGCCGTAAAGTTGGCAGCGTGTGATTGCGACAGCTTTGATTCCCAAAAAAAAGGGAGTAAATAAACAAGATCCCCTGTGGTTTTGGCAGTAATGAAGAGAAGGTGCACAAGATGGAGGGACAGAGGAGATGAAGAAAAGATTGGAAGACAATTGTCGGGACACATACAGTGTTCTCCCGGTGGCACATGAAACGTAGAAATACAAGAAATTTAAGTGAATTTGTGCAATTGTCTCAGACCAACTGAGGAGCGCACATACACATTCCTAGGACGTTTCATAACAAAGCCAGGCGTTCACTTCCAGTCGAAGTGCAGGATGTGCAGGATGTCAGTGAAATATGTCTGAAACGTTGCCACTCATCCTCAGTCTTTTCCACTGGCTGTATGTTTCACCTGAAGCACTTTAACTTACAACACAATGGAGTCGAAGAAAGTCCAGCCTTTGATGCACATGTCATCGCTGTAATGCACCGTAGAGAAGAATTAACACTCAGCAGGTATGAAATATGTCTCTTCAGTAAACAACAGAGCACATCAAATGTCCTGAAAAAAAGCAGATGAAGATCTATGAAAACTGTCAAACACTTGTCCTTTCATGCCAGTGTGAGCATTCACTTTCTCTCTCTCTCTCTCTCTCTCTCTCTCTCTCTCTCTTAGACACACACACACACACACACACATAAGTCTAACTTTC
>JAOTRN010000041.1:15940227-15950388 GCA_028566695.1 Bagroides melapterus | reverse complement strand
GTGTGTGTGTGTGTGTGTGTGTGTGTGACTGTGCCCAGTGATGAGTTGGCACCCTATCCCTTGTCCCTTGCCTTGTACCCTGAGTCCCCTGAGATAAGCTCCATGTTCCCTATGACACTGTAGGATAAGCAATGCAGAAAACGAACGAATGGATGGAAGTGTTGTCAGTAAATTGTCGTAAATTGGACATTTTTACAGTGTATCAAATCCCACATACTAGTTCTTGGCCATTAGATTCCCATTTCCTGTCAGTAAGGGCATCTGAGAACACGGCCCATTCAACATTTTACTACTGTGGAAAGAAAGGGTTTCAAAAACAGCCGTACGAAGCCAAATAAAACACGTTCCATCTACGTGCAGTTTGTTACGTCTGAATGGTGCACTCGTTGTCATTTTTCTCTCCCTCCTTCATTCCTTCACCTTTTCCCTCTCTGCCATTGTCTGTAGCCCCAAATTGATCATCTTAGTGGGTATCACCCGAACTCCCTAAGTCACAGATAATTATTCATTTAGCTGCTTTAGAGAGCCCTGAGAGTGATAAGCTCTCTATTCATTTACGCAGGGATAAAGCCTTTCCTTCATCTCTGCATTTTTCAATTAGCTATTACATTGGACGGCGATATTTATTTTAGCCTGATTGCTTGTTAATTAGAAATCATGGGACATCTTTAAACGATAGCTCTTCTAGCCGTACACCTCGCAGACATAAATCCAGGTAATGCTTGATTATATTCTCCGTTCCCAGAGATCTTGACATGCCAAATGAGGTAATAAAATAAGACATGGTGACTGTGATTACTAATACACAATAGTACAGTTGTTAATGTGTTTACTCTGGCACTAATGTCTGCGACGTAGGACGCAATAAAACGAATGATTAAATCAGCCACGGACTGTGATGGAAGACAGACGACCACCCAAGAACAATCATATACATGAAGAGCAGTCTATAGACTATTAATGTAATAATAATAATATAGATGATAAATACTAATGACAACAATAACGTTAATAACATCATAGTTAAGGCTTATAAGAGATTTTTCAACTTATCTTATGTCATTTTTTCTCCCAAATTTTAATCGCAGAAAAATAATAGGTTAAGAAATGAAACAACAAAGGTTTTATCACTAGCTTTGCAGGTTTAAGCACACAGTGTATACTTTCATGTTCTGAAAGAAGTATTACACCCATTTGGCCCCAGGCTTTGCATCACCTTATTTCAGAAAGAACGGCTACATTATGTCTCAGAGCAGACATGGCGTTTACCCAAATTGGCAGGTCAGCAGAGGGCACTTCAGTAATGTTGCAAAGCACTTCAAAACCCACTTTCTCTATTCCTCTCGCCTCTTCTTTATCTCTCATTTTATTTCAGAGGAATCTCTTTCAACTAGAGTGGGCTTAGGACAACTGCAGAGTTTGACATAATTATGTCTAGGCTAGCTTTAATCACTCTGGTCCCTCACTCCTTGATGCACATTATCTGACTCCAAACATGTCAGATCTTATGGCTGAAACAGGCCAATTTAGCCTCGGCACCGAACCCCGTCTTTAACTGAAAGCCACAGAGATGTAACTGTCTTCCTTGTTTTTCATCCCTTTTTTGAACATCACTTGTCTTCCAAAGAAAAAAGTTCAAATCTGTTACTTTTCTGCACTTTTAATAGATTAAAAAAAAAAACCTGCCAGAAATGAGGTTAATAAGGCACTGATGCTGGATGTGCAACAGTGTGATAGGAAGATCTGATAGCAAATGAAAAAAAAAACCTGTCGTGTGTTGATTTTACAGAGGGCTTACACCATTAGAACATTTCACTGCAAAGACAAAGCCTCCAACCTGCTTAATGATTCTTGTGTTAATTTGTGGGTAGTGAATTTGTTATTCCTGTCAGAGTTTATCAGTTTGTGCTGATGTCACTCGGGGACATTGTTAGTGCAGTTACAGTGTGCTTAATTGTGAGACAAATAATCTACAACCTCAAACATAAGCGATAATGGCCAGGTTTTTGTGTTAGCTCCCATAAACAGAAGAGCAAGAGCTTCTCGACATTCTGTGTCATATTACTGAGAAGTACAATGTAGATACTGCAAATGTTGGACTCCAAGTTTCAGAATGTACTGCATATACTGTGTGACACAGTTGCACTCAGTTACGGCAGACGCTCGTTTCTGCTAGCTCAGCTATGTCTAGAAGCTGGCAGGCAGGGTGGCATTGATGGAGGTAGTAGCATGAAAGTTGAAGCTTTGGAACTTTGTCTGTTTGAGCAGGGTGTACAGATGAAAAGGTGAGAAACAGCTAAGTAGACTAAAGGATTAAAGCACTGCTGCATTGTTAGTTTAGGTGGAAATGATGCAACAGATATGTTTTTCCTTTCAGGACGATTCATGAGTTTTATTCTATTTTATTCTACAGTGTTACAAGATGAATGATTTCCAGCCCAACTACAGCATAAAACCCACCTACTAAATCAAATACAAACCCAGCAGGCATCCTGATAAAACTGATTCAGTAGAATATTATCACCTTTAAAAATGGAACAAAGCCGTCACAATACAGTATGATTATAATACACTATAGGAGTTTTGGTTTATGCTTAACGGAGACTCACACACACACACACACACACAGAAAATGTTTCATTTCCTTAATTACCAGATAAGATGTTACTCTCTTATGATACCACTATATATATATATATAAGGGCTTAAAACAGAACTATTATAAGGTATATACAGTGTGTATATATAGTGGTAGTGTAAGCGGTTAAAGCTCTGTGCTGTTGATCGGTGGATAAGGGTTAAAATCCCAGCACTGCCAAGCTGCCACTGTTGGGCCCTTGAGAAAGGCCCTTAACCCTCTCTCCCACTCCAGGGGTGCTGTGCTCTGACTCCAGCCTCCAAAGTTGGGATATGTGAAGAAAGCATTTCACTGTGCTGTAATGTTCATGTGACAAAATAAAGTCTTCTACTACCTTGTCAAATAATAGAAAATAAACTGTGTAGAGTTACAGCCAGATTGATTAATACTCCATTGAGTCAAACCTCTACAAACTGCAGATGAGTTTGGAACATTGTAGATGTCCAGCCATTTTCTGGGAAGGCCGGTACACACATCCATGATGATGGATAGAAGCGATAGTCCCATGCTGTACTGTTATTGCTTAAAGATGCTGACTGAATACAAACACCACCAACACAAGCCTGAAACATATATTAGACTGAAGCTTAATGTCTAAACTGTACTATATCACTGCAATGTTCCCACCCAATGGAAATTCTTTTCCAGTCCTACTTGATCAAAAAGAGCCCAACTGGGCGAGAACCCACCCGATCTGTCAGCATTGATAGGGCGTGCCAAAAGAATCCTGTGCACACTTCACTTCACTTCACATGCCGCGCATCTTCACTTATATAATATTATAATGAAGTGTTCTTGTGAGACTGCTTTCAGCTGACAAGGCCATTAATACACAGATCTATTGTTGATTGGCTAGTTTTATTTTATAAGCACACCACGAGCCTGACCAAGACTCAAATAGGTCAGAGAACAAAGCCACATCAAAGCCACAGAGACAGATCATGCACACACAAACACTAATGTGCTCCCAAGATACGGTCTTTCAGCTTAAATCCAGGACCTTTGATGATGCTTTGATGAGCATGATGGACCGCTGTTAAAGAGAAAACATCAGCCAATATGGGCAATACTACTCATAGGAACATGCAGCCCTCAACTACACACACACACACACACACACTCAAACGTCAGGGCTTCGCGGGATGGCAAAAGAAGACAAGCATGTGTATAGACAGATCAATGACTCAACCATACTGATGACCTTGTATAAAAATACAAATGTGCCTCAATTCCTGTGCAGTTACTTTGAATATATAGCATACCACAACTAATTTCATATGCTTGTACCTATCCTTCATATATATTTCAATATTTCAGCTCTGCTGAATCTACAGACTTTGTATTAGTGCCAGAGGATATGAACCAGTCACAGCAGGGCAAATGAAAATGCCCAAAGAGAAAAAAAGTGACACAAATTGAGATATAACTGGACAGAGCACAGGAGCAGCAGTAGAGCGTTTAGCAGCTGTGGTGAATTTCAGTTTGAGGGGGTTGAAAAGGGCAGAGCTGGCTTCTTCTTCACATGGCCTGAGTGCTACACAGAGCCATGAGCCAGCAGTCCCAGTGGAGAAAACCACTCTCCCCACACTTCATTCCTCAGCACCAGGCCAGAAAGAGAGCTTCTCACACTCTCCAGAGGCTTTGTAGCTGAGACCAGGCCTGATGTATCTGTCAGAGTGAGAAAGGAGGCCAGAGGAGACACATGACATGAAGGGCAGCAGTCAACATGAGAGCAGCACTGGGAATAACTGGTCAACTCAAAGAGGAGAGGAGAGGAGAGGAGAGGAGGAGAGGAGAGAGGAGGAGAGGAGAGGAGAGGAGAGGAGAGAGGAGGAGAGAGGAGGAGAGGAGAGGCGAGGAGAGGAGAGAGGAGGAGAGGAGAGAGGAGGAGAGGAGAGGAGATGAGAGAGGAGGAGAGGAGAGGACAGGAGATGAGAGGAGAGGAGAGGAGAGGAGAGGAGAGAGGACAGGAGATGAGAGGAGAGGAGAGGAGAGGAGAGGAGAGGAGAGGAGAGGAGAGGAGAGGAGAGGAGAGAGGACAGGAGAGAAAAGGTGCATCAACAAAACCAACAACAACAATATTATTATTAGTAGTAGTATTATTAGTATTATTAATCAAATTGTGTTCTCCTCTTGTTTTTGGTATTTGTATTTATTCAGAACACATTATCTGTTTGTAAACAACACATTTGTGTTCAGTTCCATCTCTGATATCCACATTAACCCTTTTCTCCATGCGCTCTATAAATCTACTAAATCTTCCTGTAGTGCATCACTTTTCAGTCACTGGGAAGTGACCACCGTATGACATCACTGACCAGATAGAAATCAGGTGCTAGAACATTCTCAGCACAGCAGTGCCACTGACTGGTAAGGGCATGTTAGTGGGTGTCTCTGCTATGTATAGATTAATTATTTATATTTTTAGCACTTTGTATTTTTATGGATTCTGTCACAATTTCATTAGACACACCTATACTGCAAAAATACCTAAGTATTACGCAAATATATTATCAATAAATGTAACTTATCCTGCCCTTTATTTGATTGATATTTCTAAACAAATATAAGATTATGAAAATATATTTAAAGACTAATTTGAAACTAGAAATAGTCTTCTTCCTTTGGCAGATAATTCGGTAAATTTTAACAAAAGAAATTCAATTCAATTCAAAATCACCTGCCAATAAAATAACATTTTATAACATAACAGCAATTAATAAGAATGTATAAAAATAGGTTTAATAATCGTGTCTGTTGATTGTAACCGTGTAATATTCTATCTAATAGTAGAAATATTTGACTTTTATGCATTGTATATGTTCAGATGGAGAACATCACTAAATGTTCTCTTGCTTCATTTGTGTTAATCATTCAGTAATCATTTTTTGGTTTATGGACTAGTTTCAATCCAGCAGTGACACTGAAGTGTTTAAAAATACCACAACACTGCTGTTCCTAATCACCTGAATTCATCCACAACCAAGCTACAATCACGTCAGTGTCACTGCTGGTGCTGGAAATGATCCACCACCAAATCATATCTGGTTAGTGTTGGTTTAATGGCGCTTTCTTTTGATTGACAAACGGAGCAGACAAGGCCAAACAAACTAGGTAGAAATTCTATAGCATTTTATAACAAAATCACCTACAGAATATAGAAGGTGATCTGAATGAATAAATAAATTTATCTCTTTTAAATCCAGTCAAAAAAAAAGGAATTTGCCCCTGCACCTGTTTTGTAGGAGCCCGTGTTCAGCAGTGAATTTCTTATGATAATGACCCATGTGAAAGTAGACACTTGTTGAATTTAAGGTTAAGAATTCAGGCAAAAGCTCCAAAAAATAAAGTTGTTGTTTTTTTTTAAAACATAAATGTTTCTATCTTGAAAGTAAATGATGATATTAAACCCATTTCTGCTCTCTGTGATGCCCCTGAACTTGTTTATAAGCATCTACAATTTGAAGGAATTATCATCATCCGTTATGCAAGAAGAGATCAAAACCTCTCCTGCTAAAAGCTAACAGTTTCCTAACTAATCTTACACCAGACTTAAAATAAATAAATAAATAAATAAATAAATAAATAAATAAATAAATATCTGATAACTCTATCTCCTTTCCACCAGTAAGCAGGAGGTTTTCGCTATTTAGCTGTTAAGATTTCATCAAACCGCACACAAAATGAAGAAGTCCCCAGATGGATGAAAGTCTAGCGCTGCTGTTATCATTCTGGAACTTTCTGTATAATTGTCTCTCTCATTTCAAAGCAGATCTTCGCTCGTTATGATCTAGCGTATATTGTTTTTAATTCCTCCAGCTACCTTTTTTTATTAGTTGTGCTCCCGGTGTCAGCCTCTAATTTCTGTGGGAGAGAACAACAGATGCAGCTGATTATGATTATTGAGTGTGTGATGCTACATAAGTTAAAGTTATATTGCAATAAACTGATAGATTAAGGTTGAGAGACTGCTCATTTAGATTTACACATATTAAGAAATCAGGTCTGGGACCAAGTAAATAAATAAATATAATTTTCCAAAAAATATTAGATATAAGAAATGCAAAGGAAGAAGCAAATGTGTGTGTGTGTGTGTGTGTGTTGTTGTTTGAAGTCAGAAGATGAGCTCCATATGTTCCCCTTAATAGAAAATGAGCTGAATTCATAGCTCATAGCTTTATTGCTTACCCTATGTTATGACATTAAAAAAAAATGCAGTCAACAAGAAAATATTGGCCTTCATAGGTAGCATATATGGTCAAAACATCCCATAATATCTATCCATGTAAAGAGTAGCGCATATTAAACTGAAAGCTTATTCTATACTGAATTGGAAGATACGGCTGGTGTGGAATGATTGTCAACACTGAAGAGAAATATCTCGTGATTGACATAGTAGTGGTCTCTTTGCAAACCTCAAAACTTCCTCTTGCCTCTGCCTCAGTCATGCTGAATTAATGATAACAGACAGTTATGAATCATTCACATGCCTGTCTTTTAAAAAAGAAAGACTAACAAAGGAAACGCAAGTATAAAAGATGAAATTAGGCATAATGATATAATGGCACATCATCCAAGGCTGACATTATGACACATTTTCCAACCAGTCTCATTGCATTGATTTTCATTAAGCCAGAAACTTGATCCTTTCTGTAGCCTTGTAACCCACTTATTTTCAATGATGCCCCAAGATATGTGTCTCTTCTGTCTGATTCCGAAGAGGGTTGAGTTAATCAGAAATGAGGCCCGGCAAACTGGCGAATTAGTATTCATAAAATGAGATCGACAGAATGTTAGTGTGTGGGTGTGTGTGGGTAACAATGGCAGCTGCAGCCATTATAGCAGCCATATGTATGAATAAAGGCAGTGTGGATGTGGAGGTATGCAGTATTCAGGCTGTTTCACACTGAAGAGAGAAGAGCACATGCTGATCACACATACTAACATCTAAATGTTCGATCTAGTTCTCTGAACACAATGACGACAATCAGGTCAGACCAACAGCGACTGCTCTAAAGAACCAAAAACACTCCACAGTACGCTAAACACTCAATTCTCTCACACACCTCATTCAACACACTAATTAGCTGATAAGATAAACTGGCATACTGAATATAGACAGACCTTCACCAGTAGAGCCTGATATCCTGACTGTATAAGAACATAATCTGTTAGAATAATAATAATAATAATAATAACAATCATTATTATTATTATAGCTATTATTATCATAATAATATTAATAATAACAATAATTATAATAAAAATGCAACTACTACTACTACTACTACTAATAATAATAATAATAATAATAACTATTTAAAGTTAAAAGAAAAATACTAAATTAAATAAGATCGCCATTTTATACTATCTATAAAATACATTAATAGCAAAAAAACAAATGAAAATAAGTTTAGTCTTTAGACTGCACCTGACATAATGCACATATGGGAATCAGTTCAATCCTTGTGTACTATATAAACTATGATCACTTACTAGTGTACTTTCACTACCTAGAGACTGTTCAGTACAAATTCATACAAGTACATAGAATGGAGAAGCTACTGTATAGAAACCATAAACTCAACCCATTTACATCAAAAATAGAAACGTTATTAAGTAAATGAATAATTTATTTGCTTGTTTGTTTGTTTTCACAATTTGTAGCAAAAAGCTCTCACAAAATGTTTAAGTTAGCGGTTGAAATGGCTAGTGAGAGAATAACGGTGCAGTACATTTTTATATAAACTGCAAATATTGAATTTACTTTTGCACTAATTTATTTGGACTTTTAATGTTTTGATTTGACTCACCTTCATGTACCTAAACACAAAAGACACAATGTATTGCATGACAATTTACCAAACCTAATTAGAAAGCAATCAATTTTGGATTCATGGAACTATAAGAAATAAACTGTTCTACCATAAAATTTGAAATCAAATTAAACTAAATCCTTCTCTGCTCATCTGAAGTGAATATATATAATACAAGTGAATATATATATAACATATTTAATTGACAATTTTTTTTTCTGCAATTGAGGTTTTAAATAAGTTCAAATATGTTCAAATCTGCAAACATAATAAAACCAAAAATCTATTTTTATCTTCTAGGTATTAATATAATTATTTGACTGTGAAAACACTGTAGATGGATTTTACATAAAAGTTTACATAAAATCAGTTTACTGCTGAAAATATCATGCACCATTATCAAACAAACATTTTAATATCAATTATCAATATCTATCATTAATTCACAAATAATAATGAACCTGAATATATATAACGGTGGACAGTGGGTGGAGCTTCAGCTCGATTTAACAAGTTTAAGTAATTAAATGGTTCTTAAGACCGTTAAAAAGAGTAAATGTACGAGCAGATTCTTGTATTTCTCTCCTCACCAGCAACATTGTCTCCACCCCAAAACCCCCTGAAAAAAAATGCTAGCACTAATATATTATGCCTTGAGGTCAGTCTGGCCTCACAAGCACTACTGAGATAAAGTCCTGTTCTGTGAATCTACTCAATGAATTACAGTTGATTCAGTCGGACAGTGTGTAAGATATCATATATTAATCTCTTCCATTTCATTTTTTGAGGCTGCAAGTATAAAATTGGTGTGCAGCACATCTAATTTTCTCTTTTTCTTTTTTTTTTAATTCTGAATAGCTGATACATCTCTTCCTCAGAAGCTGGAGTGTGGTCGCCGTTGTGGACCCTGTGGTGCATTCACAGCCAGCAACATCAACTCTCAAATCTTATCTTGTTAAATCAGCCAAATGCGGGGAGCTGTGAGGGAGAGAATTAATGGGCAGAATGCTAGAGTGGGAGAACAGGTCGTTTTAATCCACGGAACAAGGGTGTGTGTGTGTGTGTGTCTGGGGGGGAAGGGATGCGACTGTGTGAAGATGAGTATCTGCTGTCAAGGTTGCCTTGCGCCGTTTGCTCCACAGGTTCACGTTCCTCTCCTCTTCCCAGTTGAATACCGCAGTGCTGGAGTTATCTACCTCGTTTGGGAGATGGGACGGTGTAAGATACATCAGAGCAGAAAGAAGAGAAAGTAAATGCCATAAACCTCACAACTGTTTAGAGAGAAAGTGTGTAAAATGTCTGGGAGATTGTCATTATTGTGGATTGTCAGGATGTGCTACAGATTACGCAATAGCATTACTGGTTAGAAGCCACTCTGATCATACACAGGAATAAAAGGATCACTCTGATACTCGGCTGCAAGTATCAGCTTCTCATTACACCACCACTCATTTACGTGTTACCAGAAAGCCATCTAGACACTGAGGTCATAAAGCTGAGCCTTATTGAATGCGCTAATGTGACTGTGGCAGAACAATGGCACTGTAGCCTTTCTCCACTGAAGACCATACTAATTACACACACTGCCCTTGATCCTGACCTTGGTGGGTCACTTAGCAGTTGTGATCTGTCTCTGACTCTTAATAAAATCCTGTTCCGCAGGGTGATCCAGAGTGGCAGCTCTCTCTCTCTCTCTCTCTCTCTCTC
>JAOTRN010000041.1:15809734-15829739 GCA_028566695.1 Bagroides melapterus | reverse complement strand
AAATATTGACTTTGCTTAATTTAGCACTGATTATTGCTCTTTTAAATCTGTAATGGTAAATAACTACATTATTTAGGAAGGAATCGTTGTTTTACAGCATTTCTTTACACTTTTGCCCTGTACTTCATTCAATTTACTAATTACTTCATTTGAAGCTGAATTATAGATAAACGTGACCAGATTGTGTGTTCCCACTCACACTTCCTGCTATTGCAGGCTGATCTTCATCGACACTGACTTCCACACTCTTAAGCTGAAGGCAGAGGACTCGTCTCATCGTCAGCATGTCTTTACAGTCAAGCTTAAATCAAAGGTGAGGCTGCAGTACAACCTGGATCACATGCATTTCTTCTTTACTCGTCGTTCCTCAATCTTTGTTTAACTGATTGATTTGTCTGAAAGTGAACGGTTTTGTTATCTAAGCTGTATCTGACAGGTGCAGTAAACCCTAGATGGCAAATTAAAGCACTATATTATTCATATTTCTTGTTGTTTATATACGTTACTTTGGATTACGTTTATGTTGTCTCGTGACTGTAAGACTCAAAATTTTGATAACCATTCCTAGGTGAGATGGGAGAAGGTGAGCTGTGCAGAGAGAGAGAGAGATAAGGCTATAAATGATCTCTATAAACTGATTACAGGGGCCACACCACAAGCAGAAAATTGAGCTGTGTGTGAGATACAGTAAAGGCAAAAACAGCATTTCGGTGAGAGAAGCCGTGTATGGCTGAGACAACTCTGGATTTGGAGAGATAGTGGGTCAGAAATGCCAGCGGCGGGTCGCTGGCTCCGTGCATGGTCCTGATGAGATTCAGCAGGGCGTGAGGAACGCTCCATGCCCACCTGCCTGCTGAGGGTTAAAAATAGCAGCAATGCCCCTGCCTCACATATGCTCACCCTCCCATGGGAAGGTGTCTCTCTGTCAGGACCTCCAGAAGTTGCAGCTATGCTGTTGACATGGATACACTCTAGTTTAACTTTAATGGCGAGGGAGTTGCATGAAAGTGCTTGTGTTATGCAACACATTCAGCCAAGTTGTTAGATTACAGTTTCTTTTGGTTTCTAGAGCGTGTAAAGAATATTTAAGTGCATACAGTGTTTATGTCAAAATGCTCAATGGACTCCAAGAAAAATTCAATGCCAAATATGTGGTCTCTCAGACTGTTTTTACTTTATAGGATCTTCCATACAGGAAGTCCGTACTGTTTATTCTAGACGCGGCATTGTGACGAGTGTCCTGAGTGACCCTAAGTTACAGGAGTGGGAGTGGAAGTTTTTGCATAAAACACAAGAAGCATAGAAAGGCATTAATAAGGCATTAATATGAGAGGTTGCTCCCATGGTGCTGGATGACATCACATTACAGCATTCATTCACTCATTAGTAAATACTTCCTGGTCAGACTTAGGTGTTGGTTGTTGTGTGTGTGTGTGCGCATGCACGTGTGTGCAATGTTTTTTTTTTTTTTTCTTGTTTTGTTTCGTTTTGTTTTTTGGTGAATCACACCCCACCGTTATCAGATTTATTGTTTATATGACCAAGGCCATTTTATCCCTTTTTTTCTGGTCACTTGAAATGAAAGGGTTTATTGGACAAGTTGGACTATACAAGATGTATACTGATGTATGTGTGTACATGAGATAAACACTATTGTACGCATTTAAATAATGGATAGTGGAGTGTTTTATTTAAACAGAGGAATGCATTTTGAGAGAGGCAAGAATTTTCAGAACGCTAGAAATAGAACAGAAATTAGTTCATTAGAAAATATTGCGGGCGGGTGTAAACAAAAATAATAACAGTAGGAGTAAGTGCAGTATTGATCATACTTTCTTTGTGTGGGAGTGGAGTTAAAAAAAAAACACACTCCTACATACACGTCTAATTTATTTGACTGTCAGTCATATAAAATAAGAATGTTGGAGTAATGTTGTTTTTCTATGTTCTGGTCTTCTCAGTACCCAGCAGAAGCTCCAGAATGTTCTGCAGATCTGCCTGTCCCACCGGTCATTACATGGAACCCACAGGTACCAATGATTTAGTCACACACAGGATACTTAAAATGCTTTGGTTTTTATTTGATGTTTGAGACTCTGGCACTGCGGCTCATCCACACCCTTCTGAATTCTGCTAAGATTTTTTAATTGGCCTCTTTTTACTCAACAATGCAAGCACAATGGTGCTAATTACTTCAAGGTTCGCAGTTGAAGACATGTTTGTGTTGATGATGAAAGGTGTTTTTGTACAGCATCGTTGCTTCTTTTTTTTTTTTTTTCTTGGAGTTTGCAGCTCTCAGAGCCTTCAGGTTTGCCAGATGAACTGAGAGGACAGTGATGAGCCAGTGTGATAAAGGGAAAAACGTTAATAATAACTACCTTTATGTCTCCAAAAGTAGAGAAGTTTGCAACCCCATGCATAAAACTGAGGAAGAGTTAGACCACAATAAGATAAGTATTTTATAATCAAGAAACATCTAAGAGTATACAGTACTACTTTAGTGTAGGTGGTTAGCAGTTGTTTCTAGCTGGCTTGTTCTGTTCCACGTGTAGCGTGGCAGCAGTACACGGCTCTCTGACGGTGAACGCCAGCTCAGCACCTTCTGCTTCCTGCTGCCCTGCTGGGATGCTGATATCTTGATGTATCTTCTCTGTTCTGAGAAAGATCTGCCCCCTACCTTTCCAGCTGATTTAGATGAATAATTATACGGCACGTCATCGCAATGGCCGTAACACGTGCTTGTGTATGCTAGATATACAGTCCTGATAAGAGGTTTTTGCTCTTCTGGGCTCTCTGTATGACGGCCCATGGAGCAGTGCAGGTGTGGCTCTGCAGGAACACAGCTCAGTCAGTCACCCAGCCAGCGTCCTGCAGACTCGTTCATCAAACTCATCAAGCCTGAGTGCACACGAAATGTGCCATAATTGTGCATATGGTAATAAAGCCCGATATTAAAAGTGAAGCTTGTGCTTTTGCCTCAATTCTGAGGCCACGCATATACCCTTTCTTTGCTCTAGAACAGATTAATCTAGCACGCTCTTGGGTTAAAAACATAACTGTATGTCAAATATTAAAGGGAATGGTTAGGTAAAACTTGTGTTTATCTCTAGTGCTTTTAATTCTGAGTGCTCACACCCAGTATACGAGTTAAATGATGCACTGAGCTACAACTAATAAGGAAGGAAAATATACCCAAGCTGTGACACATAAAAGAACTTAATTGGCCACTACTAAGAACATAGAGATTGACAAGATTACATAATTACTGTGTGGATTTGCTTCTATCCATGAAGCTTAATCATCAAACACTGTGCTGACTGCTTTTTTAAAAACATACCATTAGGGTCGCTATGGCATAATTTAAAATTTGTATTTTCCATCATGGCTCATCAGCTATTTCTTTCATTTCTTTCACTTGAGAAGTCTTTCTGTACGAATTTGTGTCTTTTACTCCTCGAATACCTTTGCCACTAACACAGTCAGCTTATTATTATTATTTATCCATGTAGAAAATAACTATGATAAACATTTAATCAGGTTGGTGCAGGGCACGTGATGGCATCGGGAGTGAGGAAGCATTTTCATTCGAGGCTGTTTCTTAATTGTATATTTAAATTCAAATCGTCATAATACTACTAAAAGAAACATTACACAAAACAATCACAATAAGGGGGGCCACGTCTCAGCGCTCAGTGCTCGCAGAACTGAAGGGCTCTCACATCCGATAGCTTCTCTGCATGCTAACTTCACTGCTCCATGATCCTTTGTTTACAATTCACAGCACCTTGCACTCATTTTTAATGACCACACTCACGCCTACTGTTCTGCACATCTCATGGGAAAGCTGCCAAATGACACTTATTTATAACCTGCAGCTATTTTTTGATTTAATGGAGCAGTTTACAAAACATGATCCTTTTTTTTTTTTTTTTTTTTTTTAACTAGTAAAGTTAGAAATAACCTTGACTTGGTGTCAATGCTATTTATTTTACATGTTGATGAATGCAAGTTAATCTGGAAAACAAATTCTGCTGTCATCATTATTATGAAGATGATCACACCATGTGATGAAAACAATTAAACCCATGCTTCTTGGATGCTTGCCCGAATGTTTGAAATTGTTCACTCGTTTTGGGTCAAAGACCAAATATTACACCTTTTCTTTCAAAATTAAATGCCATCCATTTGTATCTATCTGGAGTTACCTGGGGAGTTGACGAGTCTCTGTACTACTCAAAACACTATTTATTTATTTTTTTTGGTTAAATATTGTGGTACTAGAACACCGACGTTTGCCGACACACATTATGGTGTGTGTTATTCACATAACACACAAGTTTGCAGAGTAGCGCTACAGGGAGTAGATCTGACACCTCGGCCATCTTAAATACACAAACCTCTGGATGAATATCGGCGCCCTTTCCAAAACCCGTTCAAGCAAATTAAAAGAAGACATGATTTTGAACCTCTGCTCCATTCCAGTCTGTGACAAACCCAGTCATCACATCTATAGCAGAAAAGACAGAAAACCTCATAATCCTAAAAAGACCAACTCTTCCTTCATGATATTTAGTGTAGCCTTGCGTTTCCTCTATACACACACTTCTCCATCATTAACTTGCTTGAGAAAACTCATTAAGGGTTTTAAGAAACATCATGTGGTTCCCGGCTTGTATTTATTTATTCGCCTCACACTCATTCTCTTTCTAAGCAATTTTAGAAATATGCATTGTTGGCCATTATGAAGAGAGACTTAATTAGAATAGTTAACAATGTGGAGAGCCGGCTCACCCTGTGAAGCATGGATCTTTGTGCCACTCTGCATTTTACGCTTATTTCCCGTCAGAATTCGATTACAAAGACGTTTCCTTTGGACCATATATTGATATAAAAGCGTAACTGAAGTCGCACAACTGGCATTAATTGGAAAGTAATTGTAGAGTTTTTGCACCTGTGCAATGTTAAATTGTGTGCACTCTGCTGGCACAGTGACCCATCATTTCTGGTTCGTTTTCTCTCCGTGTCAGGATGCTTTTCTTTTCTTTCCTTTTCTTTTCTCAGGTGGCTCCTTCACATTAATGTATTCCACCGTATGATGTCTTCTTCACCTGAACTCACACCACAAACTTATTCCTTTCTTTCACACTGCACAATCACTGTATTCTTCTCTCCTTTATTCCCTCCCCTTATTTGTGTAGTCTCTATAATTATATAATCATTCTCTTATCATATAGAATAGAAGCCTTTATTTTGTCACATATACATTACAGCACGGTGAAATACTTTGCTCCATGGGTGCTGTGTCATCTCTGACCCCAAATTCCAGTGAGGGTGAAGGGCCTCGCTCAAGGGCCCAACAGTGGCAGCTTGGCAGACTTGGGGCTTGAGAGCCTTAACCACTCGAGCCACCACCGCATACGTGCGTGGATGTGGGGTATTTTAATCTATCTTGCTCAACATGAAGTCACTGTGAGCTATCAATTTGTTTTGTTGTGGCCAATTACAGGCTTGTGGGGGTTTTGTGAACGTTCTGTCCCTTCAATTTAACATGTACAGAAATGTATGAGGGAATCAAGCACATAATCAACAGCAGCTCAAATACTCAAATTATGTAACAAAAGAAAAGGAGATGCACAAAATTACCTCTCTAAATATGGCTGTACTTCTCCCTAAAATCTTTCTAAATTGGCTGCTTTATGTGGTCAGAGGTATTACAATGGAGCAAAATGAGGCTACTGATGACGAGGGTGATTTAACATTTACCCTTGTGCCTAGGTTTATACTCAAGTCAGTATGCTTTTGTGAGGGGTGGTTTTTATAATGTTTTTGATCATAATACCCCGGGTACATATTTCCTTGTGAAATTGATGCCTTAAACATCATAACTGCTTCTCTGGCATGTAGTCAAAATACCTCAGGAATAGCTCAGGTTTAGCTCAGTGCACATTGTCATTCATTCATCTTTTATTAAACGTCGTATCCTGGTCAGTGTCATCATAATATAACGTATTCTAATAGCTTTTAGTAAATTCATGGAAAACTATGCACAATCTCCATCATGCACAAGTGGTAATTGTATGTGGGATTCCTATTGCATATAGCCAACTTTTAACTATCATTCAGGAGTAACAGATAAACACGTACAGCCTCAGAAGACTGAACTTCTACCACCAAATATACAGATAATGGAAAAGACCAACATTAGTTCTTTGTTACAAAGCAATTGGTAGCAATTACAGCTTTAAGACTTCGGTGAGGAAAAAGTTAGCGGGTCTTTACAAGCAGCGTGATTTTGCAGCATTGTCGTTCCATTTTCAGCCCATTCCACTTCACAAATTGTCTTCCATTTCCCAAGGTTACGGGTCTCTGATGGACTGGCAATTTCAAAACCCTCCATAAATAAAGTCAGCACTCTCACCATTTTTAGAAACCATTCGAGTTCTTGTGGCTATATGAGTTGAGTTTTGTTGTCTTTTTGAAAAGTCTACAGATTCATTCTTGACCAATGAGATTAAAGTCCCACTAGAGATCGGATCCGTTCTGTGACGTGTAATGTAATTTGCAGGGAAGAAAGCCTGCACCTTGTTCCCACCTCTGTACTTCACTGTAGAGTGTTCTTGGGATCAGGTTTGCAACACTTCTTTCTCCAAGCACGATGAGCTGATTTATTGCCAGAGTTTTTTTATTTTTGTTCCCTTTTGTTCAAAGTTTCTGATTATTCTAACTGCATCGCTGCAAATCTCACATCTCTGTATTTCTTTGTGAGAGGTGTAGGAACAGATCATTCTGTAGTGCACTTCACTGCTTGTTGTTCTGTCTGTAACTGTTCTTCCTGCTGCTTTCGGGTTATTCTGCAACTCCTTTCAAGTGACTTTATAGTGTCTAAATACTTATTACACCCCTTTAATAAAGTTACGAGACATTGTGTGTAAGCCTGAAGTGGATATATGCACTGCAAGTATATAAACTAACCAAGACCATTTCATTATCGAGCTATGATTGGCAGGCACGTCCACCGCTCAGCAGGAGCAGGAAGTTAAACTGGCATCTCCATTTAGGACTGTGATGTAAAAGTGAGCAGCGTGCAGAGGAAAAACAGGCTTGCACTGCACAAACCTCACCTCATGTGTGAGATACAATGAGAGAACGGTGCAGTTTCTCTAGACACTTTGTGTAGTTCTACTAAAACTTTCCCATTAAAGTGTTAAAATGTGGCCCGAATAAAGTGTGGCCTGTTACTAGAGATAAACCAGCGGTCTTGTTTTTTTTTGCAAAGAGGATCTGGTGTCCAGACCAAAGCTTTCTGTGGGTTGAGATTAAAGAGCGTGCAGTGGAATTATGATTCTTCGAGCAGATCGCCACGCTCAACCTGCGTTTACTCACACTGACAGCACAGAGTGAAGCACGGCCAACCACCATCAGCTATCAATCAGCAGCTATGATTTATGAGCTGCCGTCCTTAAACTGTAACTTCTGCCTCACAGCTGAGCAAGCTCCACAGGAATGAGAGCCCCTAGTGTGTTTGTGTATGTTAGAATGCAGAAAACTGTAATGTAGAACCTTAAATGAGCTGTCTGGGGTGTGCGGTAATTAAACACTATTGCTCAGCTTCACTTGTTTGCTATTGCATGGGAGGTGTACTTCCTTTCTCAGTCAGTATATTTATTAGCGGGTTTCTCATTTTGTTCTCTCATCAGTAGGTTGCTGATGGGTTGATGGAGATCCAGAGTGACTTCAGAGACTTGTCTTTTGTTTTGTTCTTCTAAACATGATAGCTGTTCTTGGCTAAAGTGTTCTTTTGAAAGCGCTTACCCGAAACCAGACATACTGGATTGTATTTAGGATGGAAATTTAAGTACTGTAGATGTATCAGCTCAAAGACTTACTCATGGTTCATCTCTATAGTTCTACCTGAACGCGACCTGCTAAAGAACCTTCCAGAAACTACAGCTACCTGGCAGAGTCGAGCAGCCTACAGCACAATCAGCAACACTGTATGGCCAAAAGTATGTGGATGCCTGACAATATGATCCATATGTTCCTCCTAAAACCATGGACAGAAATACACAGATGTATAAAATTATCACTATTTGGGAAATGTTTAGGATATATTTTTATTGTTTTGGGCTTAGCATTGAGATCACTATCCCCACTTTGATCCTTTGACCAATTTTGTAAGTCACAAAATTTCCATTTAATAATTTCTACATTAACAGAGAGTGGATTGGACTGGGATTTATTCATTTATTTATTTATTTCTTGAATGACAGCTCATCTACATTTGAATTTTCGCCCTACTGTCACATTCTGCAAATACCTAAATCCTTAGCAAAAATGGTACACCACAAATAACAAAGGATTAATTGTATTTATCCAGCAAACATACTGAAGGCAAGCAGAGAATCATGTTTAACCTGTAACTACAGACAGATGGACAGACTGATCCTCCACCTCCACTCTCTCCCACTCTGTTGGCATCTGTGTAAGGGAAAAGCGTTTCCTTGTTCTGTTATGTAAGATTTTATTTCCTTTGTGCTTCTTCTTGGGTGATCTACAGAAACAATATCTAAAACATGATTGTGTCTGTTTATTCATTTATTGTAAATGATACCGAGCTTTAGCCAAGTGGATTTTTGTGCTGAGAATGCTTTTCCAACACAATTTATGAGCTTCAGATTTCATATCTGACACTGTGAGGCTTTAACAACTTTAACTCTGCACTTGTGTATACCCAATAAATTGAGGTTTGAGCTGTAGCTGTGTCGTGTATAATCCAGTATTGGGTGTTGGACGTGTAGCTGTTTTTGTGACGGAGGCTGTAATGCATGCAAGCATGATTGTCAATTTAACATATGGAGCAATGTATTTGATTACACAATAAACATAAATATCCCATCCTCTGTTACACACAGAGCAATTTATCCCACATGCATAGCCAGTTCCTGCTGATTGTGGAGGCTTTGGCTGAATTCTGGGCAGTGATGGATGAGATTGATGAGCACACCTGGGTGCTGGAACCTGAAAAACCCAGCAGAGCAGACACGATGAGAAGGATCGCTATTGGTAATCTGCTGCCATCCTCATTGTCTGTGGTTTAATAAAGCTATATCTTATTATAGCAACTGACCTCGGCTTTGTTGTGCCTAGGAAACAACATCTCCATAAAGGTTGAGATCGACCCCAGGCACCCGAAGATGTTGCCAGAATGCTGCCTGCTTGGAGCCGAGCATGGTGGGTATTTTTAATATCTGCAAATCTGCCCAAACTTAGATTTGCTCATCCAGTTAAAATGACCTGTTTTTTTTTTTTGTTTTTTTTTTCCCTTGAATGGCATTTCCCCATATGAACAGTCCATATCCATCAATTTCATTTATCACCTTGCTTTTCCAATTACTTCTCTTCTTAAGTGTACATCACATGAAGGTTTTATTACGTTTAACACAGGATCGCTACAACATGATTGGCTGACAAGCTACAATATGTAATGTCCTTCTAGATTTAGAGAGATTTTGCTAGAATGGAGGTCAGTTTGCACTATTTAAGCCTCTGTGATTGTTTCTTTAAATCCAAGGTCATGCTTGGCTGACAGTGGTGCACAGAACATATTGTTGGTTGCCTAGCAATGTTATTCATTGATATTAAATCCACACTTCGATAGTCAAGACAGTGGCAGACGCGGACCCTCCGAGCGAGGGGTCAGACAGAAATATTGCTTTTTGCATTTACAAATGACAAACAGAGCGAGCGACTCACATTCCTCCCAGATTGATCTCTCAGGGTGGAGCAGCCATGATGAGCACGTTTTATGTGAATTATTTGAATATTTCCCTCCCTGTCAGAATGTTTGTCACAGTAGGAAGTGCCCGGCTCTACCGTGGCATTTCTAAGAGAAAGGAGAGATTAGTGGTAAGAAATGGCACAGCTGTGCATTGTCTGTCAGCGCACTACAATCAGGGTGACGGGCATTGAATGAAAGATGAGGTGCAGTTAATTGAAACTGCTCTGGTGTACTACAAAGCGAGCCCTTTCATATAGAACATTCCCTCAGGCTTGTTTTGCTACTTTGTTTGAGTAGGACATTTTTTTTTATCGGTTCAAGCTTATTATTATTATTTTATTTTTTTTTAAACAATATACAAGTATTTAGTATTAATTTAAAGTGCTATAGCTGTTTGGTGCAAGTCATTGTTGTTATTTTGCAGTGGTTACCCCCTTGAGGAGTAAGCTGAATGCTAACATGCATTTATGGTAAGGAGACAGTAATTAATTTCTTCTTTGTCCTGATCTCCTCAGACATTACACTACCACAGCCGTGCTTTCGTGTTTTATGAGTGAATATAGGTCTCCCATTCTCTCAGGAACCCTGACTGCAGCGTCCTGCAGAACATGAAGGATGTTATGGAGATAGAATTCCCGTCACCTGCCACCCACGAAAAATCTGTACGTTGCATTTTCATGTCACACCACCACTTATAATTAGTCGCACCTCTCAGTAACATTTTGGGTTTGCAAGAATTTATTTTTTTTTTAATCTGTAGAGGTGGATCCAGAATTCCTTTAATTGGGTTGTTTACAGATAAGATCATTACAATAACAAAGGTGGCAGAATCCTCAGCACTATCAAGAGCTGTTTAATCATAGATTCACAAATTATCCCCCCCCCCACCTCAGTGTGTGTGACTGCTGGTGGGTTGAAAGGGCGCTGTGTTTATTCACAGTCTGCACCACTGATTAATGCTTGGCCATCATTAACATTCGAAAAAGTGAAAAGTTTACTTGACCAGATGTTTAAATTTTACCTGCCATCCTTTTAATGGATTGCTTGCAGGGGGAAAAACTCTAATTATCGGAAAAGCAGTATGCAAACACAGGGAGTGGAGTGGAGAGGAGTGGAGGAGAACAGAAAAATGGGGGAATAAGGGGAAAGATGTATGAAGGCTCTCCAGACTCAGTTTGGCATCTTGCAAAAGAGGAGGATTCTGTGAAGTGGAGGTCAAGTACACACAGGGTTGATAAGCCCACCTGAGTCTTCTCACCCTAGTGGAAACAAATATGAACCTCCATGCATTACAGCCTCTCATCCAGCAGAGAAAGAAGGATGAAGGGGGAGGGGGATAAATAGATGCAGATTTGAGATGGGAGGTGGTGTTCTTTTGATCATGTCCAAACCAGATATGAGCAAGAAACAATGATTTTTTTTTTTTTTTTTTTTAAGATGCTGTTCTGTTCAGTGGTGTAGCTGGATTTGAAATCTCTCAACATGGCCTTAAGTCATCCTCTAAACAATATACTTGTGTTTTTATGTTCAGAGTTTTAGCGTGGAGTGCGGCATCTGCTATTCATATCGCCTGGACTCTGCCATTCCAGATCAGGTGTGCAACGATCCACGCTGCGGGCAGCCTTTTCATCAGGCCTGTCTCTATGAGGTGAATACACTATGATTGATCACTCATACACCCTTTTAACCCATCATTACTCATCACATACCATTACTAATGAGCATGAATGATTAGGACGTGGTTGTTTCGAGCTCACATTATCGACTGAATTCACATTATTTTCATCACAGTGGCTGAGAGGTTTGCCCGCCAGTCGGCAGAGCTTCAACACCGTGTTTGGAGAATGCCCTTACTGCAGCAAGGTATTGACGGCATATTATTTTAAGTAAAATTAGTTATTTAACCCGTGTGTTCTCTTTGGGTCAAAATAGCTGTTCCCTGGGGGAAAAAAAAATTCCCAGTTTGTGCTTGCCTCATTTTTACTATTTTCTTTTTAAATGCTCCACCATTATATTCAAGCTCTATTTTAACCCAATAATAAAACCAAACCAAAAAAAGTGGTAAATGTAAACATAAAATGAATAGAAACTAATAAAACTAATAGCTAATTCACTGTGCTGCATTTCCTCCATGTCTGTTTTCCAGTCACCTGCTGGTCTGAGCATCCCCCAGTATCAGAACTGGTCTTCTGTCTTTACTGTTCCCCCAAAAGCCTAGCTGTGTAATGTAGAAGCTTTCAACTACTATGATCTGTCTCTCAGCTACCTGAAAGTGATTTTAACCTGTGAAGAGAACACAAGGGTTATTATAAAATCATCACTAATTTTAGCATAATATGCTTTATTTATTTAAAATGTATTTTCGTGGACTATGAATTGATACATACATTCAATTATTTTTGTTCTCCTCAGCCCATCACCGTGAAAACGGCCATTCAAAAACCGTGACCATTCTGTAAAATGGCTGCCATGTTTCAGGACAAAAATGTAGTTATACTGGAATTAAAAACTAAACACCGTGTGTTTTAAAAAGACAACCAGAAAAAGAGTGCAACAGTAACGATGCATGCACAAATTTTAAAACTCCACTGTATAAAAGGCTTGTCTTCTGAGTTCTGTCTATCGTACCTGTTGCTCTGTATGTTGTAGTGCACGTAAGCGTTCAACTGATGTACATTATAGTCAGTGTCCTCCCAGCGGTTATGTTTTGGTTTGTCCCAGTAGTCTTCCCACAGGTGGTTACATCTTCCCCAGTGGTCAGTAACATCAGAGCTGAAATTCTGGTGCTCTGGCTTACCGTGCTGGTTCCGCATTTGCAGCCCATCTTCATCTCTTCTCCTCAGTCCAAACTTTTATACCAAAATATAAATATTAGAGAGTGCATTGCAGTTTTGTTTTGTTTGTTCAATGTCAGATATGATGGTAGTGTAATAATGATTTTCTTCTTTGATTTCACTGAACCAATCTGAGGCATGCAATATAGCTTTCTTTTCTATATGTAGCTACATATTATTAAAATGTATTTGCTTCACTGATATATCCATAAAACTGGAATCATTTTGTTTTTTCTTTGTGTTTGTGAGAGACATGCATTACTTGTTCATGTCTCTGTCTTTGCTTTGTTCCTTCTCGGGTTTTGGGGTGGAATCTTGGTGGTAAAGGATCATATTCGTCATCCTGATCATCACGACTGTCATTGGCTACACACCTAGACCGTGCATGTGTGGCAGCTGCAGAATCAGCCTTGTAAGGTTTCTGTGGGGAAAATTGTACAGTAACTGACCTGTATCAGGTTTTGTCTTTTTTTTTTTTTTTTTTAGGGGAAAAAAAAAAGGATTTTATCTCCTACCTGTTCTGTCAATACTTTCTCTTTGGTTCTGTAGCTAGGTTTAGCATAGTCTTCATCATGAGTCACAGGCTTTGGTTTAGTTGACCTTACTGCAGGCTGGGCCTGACTCGAGCTCTTTAAGAAGAAACAGTGAAAAACATCATTTGGAGAATTTCAAAAAGTTAGTAAGCTACTTCAGAGAAAAGGGCTGACTGGAAGGCTTGATAACACAGCGTGAGCATAAGCCCTTGAGTTTGGCTGTACGCTCTCTCCTCTGTGCTCTCAACCTGACCTGGATCCTGAGAGTAAAGCGCCTCTCCTGATTAATGACACCCAATGCTCTCCCTGAGGTGGCAACACTCCAAACTAAATTTGGCCACAGATCACTGCTGAGGTCAGGTGTAGGCAAAATAAACTCCAGGAGCGTTGGAGTGGTGTTAGAAGAGGTATACCTCTATTGGCCTGATGCTGTTAGAGGAGAGGTGAGACACAAGGGTGACATTGATAATGATGTTTTTAAATTTTATTTAAAGGAATCAGAGCTTGACCCTGCAGCAGGAGATGAAGAGAAATCACAGAGAAAATATTACTACAAAGAAAAAGAGGGATTCAAATCTTAATGCCTGTAGAGTTGACACTGATCTTTTCCATCTGTGCAGGAGTTTTGGCCAAGGTCAGCGACACTAAAGCGCATTCACCACCTCTGTTTTCCTCTGTGAGCATTCCGAGTGTGCGCTGCATACTGTATGCGAGCAATGCGGAGCATTTAAGAAGCCACATGAGACCTCTACGTTACAGAAGAAGAAAATATCAAAATTTCAAAAGGACAAGAATATCTTTAAGAGGTTATGATATCAGAACACAAAAAGACAGTAAATTACATCTAAAATGTTATGACTTTACTGACTTCTACACTGACACCTACTCTTTAACCATAGATCAGACTGTTGGCCAGTTTCACATGGAAATGAGAGGCAAAGCAAAATCCGCTGTAATTCTAAGTGGTGATCTTTTGGCCTCAGGAAAATGTGTGCATTCAATAGCCTTAAATTGCCCTGCTTGGCCTTTCATCGAGTTCAGCGGTTCAAGTTAGCAATGAGGGGTGGTAAAGTGATTCTTACAGAATGAACGCCTCCACGCCGTTGCCTCTTGACAGGGTTAGTAGAGGTTAACCTATGACACAGAGTCAAGATTCTCTGCATCATTTAGCCATACAATGTGGAGGGAAATAAAAAAAAAAAAAAAACATAGTTCCTATTTCTTTTCACTATAATTCTTTATCTTAAAGAGCTGTGTGGAGAATAGTAATTTGGGTCAGTTGTGCAAAGCACATACATCTGTTGAAATACTATCTTCAACATGTATATGATTCCTATAAATAAGAGGGATTTAATGAAATTGCTCCCTTACGTTCTGGAAGCCGTTTTAAGCTGTAGCTTCAAGCTGGAGGCTTTAGACAGGTCCGAGACTGTCACCACTCTGTAAATCTCCACTCCACCCTCCTCTGCACTACCTCCAATAAGAGTGGGAGTGAGCATTCATGAGAAGAGGTCAGCAGAGGTTCTCTCAAACCTGAGCATCTTCTGCTCTCTCCCAGACAGATAAATCTACCGCAGCCCACAGGCTGCTCTCTGCTCATATGGTACCTATTAAGACAGGAACTCTTGTGGGCCAAAGCATTTCATGCTCACCCTTTTTGCTGCTGGCCTGGATGACTCCGCTGCTCTCGGTCTGGAGAGGTCCAGTGGGCCTTGGGGTCTGACATGTGATAGTACCTTCCTCAGAGCGTCGTAGTCTGGTTTTTCTTTGTAGCCCAATGTTCTCACAGCAAGCAGGAACTGGGCTACCTCAGCTGAGAAAAACAAATCAAAGAGGAATCCAGGCTAGTTAGTAACGTTATTATCGAGGTTCTTTCTAATCGTTAATCGCAAACACAGTAAGGATCCCTTAAAGTAGTGGGCAGACAATTAAGATGGCTATAATTCAGGGTCTAAATGCACTACACCAATTTTAGATGACTGGCAGCTCAGCTAGTTGCATATGACATGATACGGATCAGCATCCAGTGTGTTAACAAAATGCTGCATACAAATCATGAACCCATGATCCTGAACACCAGATCAACCAGAGCCGAGCGTCACGAGTGCGTAAGTGCACTACATATTTATTCTCAAGGAACACAACAGGGCATCATACCAGTACATGGACCCTGACAATAACATAACAGCCAACGATCCTCAATATTCAAACATGCACACAAAGGTGTGTCTAATATGGCTGCTTTCCATTCTTCAGTGTAATAAATAAGCTGCCATCAGCACTAGGCCAGTATGCAGCATCTCTCTAACAGAATGTATATCACATGCATGGCAGTGATGCATGTTGGAGGCCTTATCTCTCTGGTCCAGCTGCAGCGAGTCTCTCAGGGTTGGGCAGAATAAGACCTCATCATAATCATAGATCACAAAGCCTCTTTTCAGGAGACATGCTTGCCCTTTTGCTCTGTGCTGTGAAGAAAGATAATGCATTGCAGGTATGGGCTGCTGATGGAGGAAAAGCAGGGTGGCACAGTCACTTAACCACACTTTTAGTGATCACTGGATGTAGTCCTTCTCTCTTACCTAGACTGTTACCAGAGGTAGACAGTTGGATCACTGAGTCTGGCAGGTTATCCATGAGCCTAAAGTCAACACAGGGTAAAGTTTAGCCAATAATTTGGTCATTTTTGGTACAGAATTATTGAATTTGCAACAGTTGTTAATCAAATCCTACGTACTACTTGCAACCAATAATAGTTTTAGACCAGGGGTGTCCAATCTTTTCCGGAAAGGGCCGTTGTGAGTGCAAGTTTCCATTCCAACCAAACAGAAGCCACACCTGTGTCTGAGACCGTGGCTCCTGCATGACTGGTATAAAAACCTGCAACCACACCGGCCCTTGGTGGATAATACAGGACACCCCTGTGTTAGACTTGTGTTTATTGTATATATAAAATTTATGCTTATATAAAATACATGAACGTCTCTCAAAAGTTATGTCTCAAAGAAATCAGAGAAAAAGACTTTTCTAGGCAATGAAGTCGTCTACATATTTTGTCATGATTTCAACACTTTTACAAAGCAGTTCAGAGAACGCTGGACAATGAATAGCCGCAGCGGCAATGAGCTTGTGATCAGCAGCCACCACATACATGGCCCAGTGCTGTTTCTGGACCTGTGAAAGAAGAAGGAAAAGGGAAACGTGCGTACTTGGCCTTGGCCTCCTGGACCTGTACTGGATTCCTGAGCACTGACAGCCAGGGGAGAGTTCCACACTGCCAATGGAGCAGGCAGTAGCCCAGCACCTCCAGGTCCCCTCGTCTGGATGGGGCTGCCATAGAGAATAAGCCAGAGAAAGAGAGGAGCCCAGATTATGCACACGATATGGGGTGAGAAAAGAGGGGATAGAGAGAGTTAAATGAGAATACGAGAGAGATGAATACCTGGCGTGATTTCAGCTAAAAAAGAAAAAAGAATCCTTTGATTAAATGGTCTGTCGTTAGCCACTGAAATATGCCCTTATGAAAAAGACAGAAAGGGGGATCGCTATGAAGAGGAGTATTTTGTTTTTTCAGCTGGTGCTCTTGCCTAGCTAAGAGACAAGCAGGGCCTGTCAAAAAGAGGTATAGATTGAAAAGAGTGGGTCAGTTTTCTCTCGTCTGTCCAGCAACCCCCCCACGCACACACACTCGTCTGGTCTGGAGACTCGTCCCAGGAACCTGATACTTACGGCCTCTGACACGATCCAGACGGCCCATGGCCCGGACCGACACTTTCTCCACCACAGAGCCAGGCAGTAAAACAAAGAAATAAATGTCTGAGACCAAATTGTTCCCACATGTTACTGGATTCCGTAGACTCTGTGCTGGCCATAAGAGAAGACCCAGAGATCAGCGTGTGTGTGTGTGTGTGTGTGTGTGTGTGGGACCTCCTCTACACCTTAACATCAGCTAGACCACATTACACAACTGCCATCTAGTGTAAACACATTTCTTCAGACATGCACTAGAAATATTTTAACCAGTCATCTTTCTCGCTCTGCAAGGACACGTTAAGATGACATTTCCTTCATCACCCTCTCTTTAATCTAATCTCTCAGAACTGACCATGTTTTGTCTGACCATATTTTATTCACTAGAGCATGCTAAAACTTTTCAGGATCAACACACTGCTTCTCAACTTTGAGAAGAAAGGAGATGATATCTGCAGTATTTTCTTCTTTGCAAAATAAAGGTAAAAAAACAAAAAAGTTCCAAATAATACTTGCTAGCATGAAGGATTTTAAAGAGCAGAAATTTAAACATTGTTAAATATAAAAAGGTGTTTAATAAATAAACGTGACTACAGCTAAACTTGACAACTTCACCAACCTTGGTTAAATATGTGGGTTAACATAACATTAAGTGGGTCCCTTCATGGAAAATCTCCAGGACCATTTTGTCAATAAGGGTAAATTAAAGCACACAGCCTGTTCGTGCCTGGAGAGTTTATCAACTCAATACTGTAACTGCAGTCCATCTCCAGAGAAATTACCTATTGACTGCATTCATCAAAGAGAAAAATCTCAGCCTAGATCCATGCCTGCCATTGATCTTGCCATGCCCATTAGGTGATCTTGCCTGCTAGCTAATCTCGCAGCCAGGCCCAACAGGCCACACGGTTTTAGTTTTCCCCTTTAATAAACCTGTAATACAAAATTGTTTTTGATCTCAAAAGACCTTCGACATTATGATGACTTTGGACAAAATATTAATTCTTTCTAAACCATGCTGGCCTTCGTACTGAGTCACTGGCCTTCAGTGCATGAAAGGCATTGCTTACTTTATTAGCACCGTGGTATGATTTTTGAAAGAGGGGAAAACCGGCTGCCTGGGTGGGACTGAAACTGAATCGTTTTTTAAACGAGCATCTGGGAGAACAAGGCGTTCCAATCCAGACACAACACCTTCCATCAGTGCCAGGCTGTTGTTCATAATTATGGCCCATTGTTATTCAAATTACCTAAAGTGCTGTGTCAAACTCTTGAACCTCTCCTTCTGAATTTCAGCCATTTCTCTTCAGCCCTACAGGTGATAATTAGGCCTTTAGCACGAAGTTCAGCGGGAAGCAGAGTGCCTGTCTCCTCACTCCTCACCATGGTAACACATCAACATCTACGCAGGGTGCCAGGGGCCACGAGCAAAGGAACACTCCACAATCTGCATTCATCTACGGGGGCGACTCGACGCTAACGACCTACACAACAGCTGTCAGCGCATGATGAGAAGTCCACTACTGTGACACCAAAATCAGGTTTGTCACTTCTATATGGTTTGGAGTTGAGCTCAGCCAGGGAGCTATATATTTTTCTCCAGTTCTCATTATTTTGTCCATCCTGCAATGTTACAGTATCATGGGCCATAATTATAATAGTCTGCTTTATACAATGCAATTTATGTACCATGACCACCTATGCGTCAAAGAAGCAGGACATGGAATGAAGCCCAAATGTAAAACTCTGAACCATCATATAATAAGAATACGGGATTGTTACAAGAGTACCAAATATCATGCACTTAGAGTTGACATCATAACCATGGTAGTATTCCACGGAAATACAATTATTCAGCAACACTCAGTTAAGATCTTAAAATTGGGATTCTTAAACTTATATTTTCTGCCGAATCAGCACCATAACATATCAATTCTTTTCATATAAGGAAACTATAGGAACTGACAGAAACATAGCTATTAGGAAGTTTTACCTCAACATGGATTTAGTATTGAACCTCTATACTGCCTGTGCTACGTTGTGGCCAAAGATATTGGCTTTGAGTCCCAGTCTAACAAAACATCAAAGCTTTAATTAATGGTAAATGCAAACAAGATGCAGGTTATCACTTGGACTATTTAGGGAATTGTTGAATTAAGTCTGGCCAGGTACACACGACCAAGTCAATCAATATCCCATAAAAAGACTGTATGCAATTTACGACTTAATGCTTTTCCAATATCTCGACTTAGAATCAAGAGTGTGATATGCTGGACGCAGTCCGTGTACTCTAGGCTCGATACAGGGAGAATCACACACACACACACACACACACACACACACACAAACACACACACAAACACACACAGACAGACAGTAAATACACATTCTGTATTAAAAGCAATCCAGAACATATATCTCATCAATTACTGACATTTTCAACCAAACACTTTTCCTAGAAACTAGAAGTTTCTCAATCAACAGTAAAAGTTATAGAATACAAAAAAAAAAACTATTGTAATTGAATAACTATATATTCCAATTTGAACCCAATTTCCTTATGGAAAACAACATTACTAATATTAAATCATTCTTCATTTACAACAGGAAATGAGGTGTCAATTGTAATAGATAATCAGGATCCTCCACCTCAGTCTTTGTCTCGTCACCTGAGGTAAAAAGTGACTCTTGGCACAAATTGTCTTCTCTTCACTCCAGTGATCATGGTTCACTTTTAAATCGATTCTGAAATAATGGCTAAATAATTCATTCAGTTCTGTTCAATACATTTCTTGTTATTAATGTTAAGGTCATTTAATATATTTAAACTTTTGTGTGTAAAGAGGCTGTAAGAACACTTGTCTGTCCTCATGATCTGACCGTGACATTTTGTCTGATGGTATTTGATTACAAACTCAAATGATTAGACTTAATCTTATATCTGTTCTGCTAAGGCCATAACTATCCAACAGTAATCAAAACCTGACATTCCCTGTGTGGGAGAAGCACACTGTACAGGCAAGGTGTTTTTTATAGGCAGTAAGCTATAGCAGAGTTAGAAAGTTACCTTAATAAAACAATTTCTGCATCATTTTGCTAAAAATCTATTT
>JAOTRN010000041.1:15766417-15778953 GCA_028566695.1 Bagroides melapterus | reverse complement strand
CCTATACATGGCCATGGCTCGTAGTAACAGTTTAAAAGGCGGCGAGGCACGGCACTAGTGAAAATGAGGACAGGTAATATTATATCTATTGTAATTGAGGGTAATAATTCATTATATAAAGTCTCTGTGTGAAAGGCATGTTGAAATGTTTGCTGCTGCGTGTATTCACACCTAGCTGGCACGTGTGTTTGTGTGTGGTGAAACCCATAACTTGGTCTTGTTTACCTGTCTGTTAAGAAGCATGATGTTTTAGTGCCCCCTATTGATCAGATTTTGAGGTAGATTTCATCCATGACTGCGATGCGACTGTAAATACTGTAGTGTAAGATGATCATTTCATTAATCCTATCTAGCAAAAAAGAACACGTTTTGTCGGTTTGTACACGACGGCATCTGAAAAAAAATGAATTCTAAACAAAGCAACTCAAATTGTTAAAGGGCATGCCTTGTCGCTATAGTGCAGGATTATAAATACACTTCCCTGATTGTGCTGATCCAATGGTCATCTTAGTAGTAATAAAAGTTACATTCAAAGGTGATAAACGGCCTAATAAGTGACATCCACTCACACACTTTCTCCTCGCCAACCCTGTATAAACCTGCCCTCCACTTACTGCTTGATGGAGTCGATATGAACTGCTTCGACATTTATCTCACACCAGTACTGCCCTTCATTCCTGAGAGCAGTAAAAGTGCAGCGGGTAAAGTTTTATAAGGACGTCTTAAGTGTATTACAAAGCATCTTTGTAAATTACATTAGTGAGTCACAGCTTTCTCTGTGCTTTCCCGGGCACGAGACTCAACAAACTGCTTAAAGTGATGCATGCTCAATATCGCAGCTCTTTGTGTGTATCAGCTCTGGCATTGCCATTTTTATGTTAACAGGTACAATAAAACTCATCCTACAAAGTAAAAACTATGATGAAATTATGTCAGTGTTGCATTGCATGATGAAACTTGGGAGGTTTGGCACATCATTATAGAGACACATGATATACGGTGTGTAATGGAGCATACATTCAGTAATACAGTAATTTAAAAAAAAATCCTGCTATTATTCTTTAGATATCGCATGATAAAAGGAATAGTTTTTTATCGCTTTACTTCAGGAAACACACACAACGGGTAATTTAAAATTCTTCAAAGATTCAGGAAGCCTTTTGTTCCTGTTAATATACGTGTAAAATGGTACATAACAACATTATGCTTGTTTGCTTGCTGTGTGTCATACTACGGATCTTTGGTGTAGTCTTAAAAAACCCGGTGTGTGTGTGTGTGTGTGCGTGTGCGAGAGAGAGATCTTGCTGCCATGCACGTGCCCCTTTAAAGCGCATGTGCCTCCTATAGGAGCTGCCATGGGAAGGCTGATGTGCCCGCTTTGATAGTGTGTCAGAGCAAATTAGCTTCTGTGTGGTAGCGCCTTGGCACACAAAGCCGTTTCCTCTCCTACTGTCACCCTGCATATGTGCACAAGATTATAATTAATAAGCGGGCCCGTCAATCACACTTTAATAATAATAATTTAGCATTTAGGGGGCAGAGTGAGGTTATTGGCATCTGTGCTTTTGAAGAGAAATATGGGCTAGCTAATAAGAAGTCAGTCAGGCACAGAGAGGGAGAGAAAAAGACAGAGAAAGAGGGGAAAGGAAAAAGGTATACATTGAAAGAGTTTTTTTTTTTATCTCACTCTGCCTGCATGTAAGTATGTGATAATGGTTTAAAACATTTATTACACTGATACCTACCGAAGTTCTTATTTATTTGTGAAATGCACTGGCATCTATGCAAATTTTCCTTCAGTGCACACCGCTGTGCCATTTTATCCAGCACAGAAGAAAGAAAGCAAGAAAGTTTAGTCAGCATGTCCTTGTGCACTGTCCTTCAGATTTAGCTGTTGTGTAAAAGTGTAGATCATCAGTGTAATGTTAACTAATCTTCTTTTGATCCCGCTCTCTATCTGTCTCTGTCACTGTGAGATGGCCAGATTGCCATGGCCCTGTTCCACCATCCTTTATTACTCAGACACATCCACTAATTGCAATCAAAATAACAAAACAACATATGTCAACACCCCAGAGACCACAGCACGGGTGTCCTGCAGTCACTCAAATGAAGAGTGATGGTTGACAAATGAGCGCTTGATTGGTTACATAAATTACTTTCTGTAGACAGAGCGTCTCACCAGGCACTCCAGCTAGAGCTTATCATTAAGGGAGGGAGCAGAGCGAGGGAATTGAACGGACATGGATAGATGGATGTTTGCATCTTGTAAGCTGAAAAGTGATCCAGATTTAGATGGCTAGGTAGGAGACATTTCGTCAGTGTTACTTCACTAACCTGACTTTATTCAAAATGCACACACCAAAGACTTGAGTCATCTGTAGAAACAGATAAAGCAATTTTCAGTAGACCAACACGGCATGATGAATTCTATCTGTCTTAGCATTTACAGGCAAATATACACATTTGTGCAGACACAGCTGTGTGTTTTCAGACCTACAGTATCACAGTGCTTTATTCTCCTAGTTACAGTAATTGTTTACAGAATATAAATACACTCACAGACGCATGCTGTGCATTTCTTACCAGAATCTTCTTTATTGTCTGAGTTGAAATCTCATTTGTCTAGAATATGTTGTATACAGAAATGACCGACTGATCGATATGAATGACAAATATAAAATTATTTCCAGTGTTACCTTTAGTGTGTAATGCTACCGTCTCACAGCTCCAGGACGCCCGGTTCCATTCTAAGCTCAGGTTCCTACGTGTGTGGGCTTTCGCATGTTCTGTTGTGTTTGTGTGGGTGTTCTTCAGGTTATCCTGTTTACTCACTCCTCAAAAAACATGGCAGTGGGGGAAGCGGATAGGCTAAATTTCCCTTAGGTGTGAGTGAGTGTGTGAGTGTGTGTGCTTACCTGCAGACTGGCATTCCCACCCTAGTATTCCCAGGACAGGGCCTGGATCCACCATGATGTTTACTAGTATATAGCAGGTTCTGAAGATAAATGAATAAATGCTCCATTAGGACTATATAATCATCTGAGTTAAAAACTTACACTTTCAAACTATTACCCTTCTCGCATTACCTCTATTTTCATTATAGCCCTAACAGATGTATCCAGCACAGAAAACACACTGCAACTGCTTTTTCAATAACTTGCTTCAAGGCTAGATGTAACAAGTCACTGAAAAAGAAATTGATCTACAATGCACCATTAATGTAATTAGGAAATCAGGGAGAAAAAAAAACATTAAGAGTACCAATTTTCCATTTTACATCTGCATCTACACAAACTTTGTTAATTGCTATAAGTGTCCATTATTGTGTGTAATGATTCATGTGTATTAGATATTCCGCCAGTTATTCAGACACACCTCCTCACTGCCTTTTTATCCTTTTAATTCTGCCGTGTATGTTCACTGTACATCATGGAAAGGGATCGATGTTAAATTATTTTTGTGCTAAGGTGCTAAGCAAAAAAGCGAAATGGCATATGTGGTGTTGGGATGAGTTTATCAGACACCCGAGTGTCGCTGTAGGCTTGTCTAAAATTACTGGCATACAGAGACTAAAGCGCTTTTTGATCCATGGACAATTTGAGTTAATCATCTTTTAGCACAATCAGTGTCAGCTTCAGACTACAGCACGGCTGATGACTGGATGCATTTTCCAGATTCTTCTCAAACAAGCGTCACTGAGGTGAGTCATATCATACACTAGCCACCTCATACACTAGTGGCATCGTGACCCAGTCCTCCAGTGGGTGGTAAAAATAACAAGCCCTTCAGGGGTGGTCAGTGTAATCAACGATACTGTAGTCCCAAACCTTTCTCCAGAAGGTGCATTTGAGTCAAGAATCCATTGTAGAAAAAAAAATAAATCAATATAATTTCAAATACATTTGGTGACGTTGGCCACAATGATACAGTTGCTGAGATCATTTCAGTGGTTTGGAATTCAAAGTGATTATTAAAACATTTCAGAGCCCAAGACAGTAGGACAAATGTAGAAGAATTATTTTGCTGATTTCAAGAGTCATAATCTTAAACAGGAGCCACAACACAGAATAGAGACACAACATTTATCTTCTGTATGTCAAGTTGCTGATATGAGTAAATGATACTGGAAAACACTAGAGCATAGAGGAAAGTGCTCACACAGTCAGTAAGAAACAAACAAGTCAAAACAAGCACATGGCATTGACTTTATAAAGATATGCTAACATGACAGGCCCTAGGTATACAAAGACAGGGTGACATTTGACTCCCACTATCCACTGGAACACAAGCTAGGACTGATGAGAACGGCTCCAGGCTGAAAACACGCCGACCGGCTCTCAGTCCAAGGACAAGAAGTGCAAACATCTGAGAGGAAGTAAAGCTTGCGGTTCTTCCAATTAGGCCTTTGTCAAAACAGCTGCAAGATTCAACAAGAACACATGACAAACACCTAAAGAGGAAGAGCAAAACAGCAGCATGACAAACAGATCAAACAGAAATGTGACCATCAAAAAATATCCAATGCTGAGATATAAGTTAATCATTATTATATGCACGTGTCGTATCAGAGGCATCCTGAACTGTGTGTGAAACGTGTAGGTTATTTTAGAATTAGACATTTTAAATTCTAGATTAGCCCAGGAGTGCATTTTAATATGGAGAATATGCACAAGAAGTGTATGCACAGACAAACGCCAAAAAAAAAAAAGTTAGAGAAATTTTTGTATACTGCTCAAAAGGATGGAGAAGAGTAATGGACCACTGTGCAGATAAAAAAAAATCATTGAAACTGTGAATTTCTTGCTTTTGCACAAACAGTAATTCAAAGTTCACAAAGAGCAAAGGCAAGATCCATATTTTTAGTAAACTTGGATTGGTTCAAATGAGTACATAAATTTAAATGAAGCTAGCCCTCCCAGTTACAGTTACAGTATACACACCATCCTCATGGAATTGGCTCCACAAGCCATCTTAACTATTTATAACTATACTCTAGGCAGTTCCCTGAAAGAAGGCTTATCAGTTTAAATGATGTAGATAGAAAATTTGCACATAGAACTATAAATGATGTAGAAAAGTTGCAGACCTTCCACTGTAGGAAAAATAAATAATCACTTCAGTATTCATTTTAATAATCCACTGGCCAACGCAATATTTTTGTGTGTATTTGGATGCAGAAAGGGTCAATGAGAATAAAACCAGAAGCAGTAATTAAGCAGCAGGTGGAGGTGTGGTTTAGAGAGGGTCTGCATTGGGAGGGAGGTGCTTAGGGAAAAACTAGAGTGGTAATGCCTAACATCGCACACCTGAGCCCTGTTGTCCTGTGGATATTTATATTTTGTGATCTCTCTCTCTCTCTCTCTCTCTCTCTCTCTTTTTCTTTCCTGAGCAGTGAGCTAAGCATGTATGGGTTGCTATGAGCGGAGCAGAGCATAAGCAAAAGCAGAGCTGAGTGGAAAGTGCGGCATGAATTGTTTACACAATCCCGGATGAAAAAATTCTTGTGTGTGCTTTGACCCTTCAGGACCCTGAAAGACCTGTCAGTTCTTATGGCTTATGTATTTCAAGTTTAATAATAAATCGAATGAGCCTAGTTTGTGAGCTACCAGAATCACTATCACAGTGTGCTGCAACTCTGTCTAATTCCACTAGACCTTACTGAAACACTTCCTGTGTGTTCTCTCAAAGTCCTGCTGAGATTACTGTCCGTCACGCCTTTGATTTAACATTGAGATTTGGTATGAATTTAGCACAAAAAAAACATAGTCTCTCATACTCTGTCATTTCTGATCACTCATTTCATTTCAAATTCATCTCAGCCATAACGTACAGACTTTATTAATAATAATCTACAGAAAGTCAGGTACTGTGCACAGATGAACTGAAAATCTCCTACATTCCTCATCTGTCTGACAGCACAGAACTTTAATGAAGTAACTGAAAAGTTAGAGTCAACACTATATAATGTTGCCCCATCATAAAGAAATATATTTTGGAAGAAACACTAGCGCTTTGGAATAATGATCAGAACTAAAACAGAGCTTTAGACTGTCAGCGTTTCAATTTGTATGGAAAAAGTTCGTTCTTAGATTAAAAAGACCATTATTTCTGTTTGATCAACACATCTCTCCACTCTAACAGAAGGCCAGAATAACCCCAGAGATAAAGAATTTGTACAGTATCAAGGTATGAATAATGTACAAAAGAAAACTCTGGTGTTATTTAAACTCTTTTCTAGGGCCAGTTCTTTCTACTCTCTATTTACCTTTTTTAATCTACATATTTTCAAAGCGTGCAACTAAATTTACTGACAACACAAGCCACACTGGCACCCCATGTGTGTGAGACTCTGTACTCTCCAATCAGATTCAGTCAGGCCACTATGTGTGGTAATAGCTCCTGCTGAGGATGCTAGGAATGCTGACAGCTGCTGCAGAGGTTGTCCCGTTGGCTTGCCAGAACTGCTGGAAGAGATTTACAGAAATGAGTTATCAGCCTGAGGCTAGACCCCAAATACCACAGGCGGAAATGTGTCCTCGTTTCAGTGAGACAGGGCCATGTCTAAGGTTGCTGGAGAAACAAGATGTTCCTTTAAAAAAAAAAAAAAAAGGTTGGTCCACATGGGGTTGGTGCCAAATCAGAGAGAGAGACATGGATAAATGCCATAATGGTCTCAGTGTGATTATCAGAACATATTCACCAGCTAGAATTGAGAGCTGTCCAAATGAACCTAAAGTTCTTCTTAGCGGTTCTGAGACATCGTCTATTGAATTGTCCGTTTGTGACAAACAGATAAATCACATTCATGAAGGTGGAACAAGATCGGATGACTTTCTTTACATTGATCAGAAACTTATCCACTGTTAGCCTCACTGACTCTGGTGACTATACAACGGTCAATGGATCAGCAGAGGAAAGTTGTGTCAGTACTCAAATGTGTGCACCAATGCACTGACCCATGACCGGAGCTTTCATCTACTGCATGCTTATTTCTTTTATTTCTTATTCTTTTCTTTTCACAAGTTAAAAAGTATATGTATATATAAAGACATAAACTTGATTTTTCTCTAGGGAATGATGCAGTATAAACAACCAATAGATTTACTTGTTCATGTTTACTTAATCTTTAATCCTTATATTTTAGTCTGTATATTGGTGTATATTATTATATTACCTCGATTATTTAATATTTTATATAAGGGAGACTTGCAAAGTAAGAATTTCATTGTATGCTGTCTTTTCACTGTGCAGGTGACAATAAGGCTGCTGAATCTTGACTCGTTACGTTGATCATTGCTCATGAGTAACAGCAGAGGGCAGTAACACATCATAATATAGTTGTGCTTGTGCTGAGTCACTGCTGATGCTTCTCAAATGAAGTAAATTGCTTGAGGAAGAGAAACATATCAAAAATGCATTGTGTTTTCACTGATGAGAAAACAATATGAAAGTCACCTTGGGGACATTATCATGTTTATTTCATACAAATCTCTCTAATAATAAAAAAAAGGACACAATGGTATGAGTATGAGACATGTTTTGAATATATTATTCTCCATCTAGCTTTCAGATAGTAAATAAGCCCTTCGTATGAAGTCATTTCCATTCCTCGAAGCTTTCAAACATCCTAAACTCAGTTAAGCTCTCAAGAGCATTAATTCATCAGCAGCTCTGTGACAGCACCTGGCTGCTGCATGTGTGGGGATATTTAATAAGTGTCTTTTCTCTTTTCAGTGTGGCATTGATATAACTTCATTGCAGATGCTTACATGTTGATAAAAGCAGACTATCTGTCATCAGCATGATCACTGGACTTTAATAAACAGTGATTGGCAGAGAATAATGAATGCTTCAGGAGAAGACTGGCATCCTGGGCTGCATAGATCCACTGATCTGTCAGAAAGCAGAGAGAGAGAAAGAAAGGGGGAAGAAGGGAATGTAGGGATGTAGGGAATAGACATTCAATGAGAATTCAGAGTTGTGTCTCAAACCTAATACTAGACATTAAATAGTATTGCAGAACAGGAATGAACAACACATTCAGGATTGGTGTGGTGTATGTTGTTGTAATGCAAACCAAGTAAGTGAGACTCTGAGGATATACAAATTAACTAACTGCTAATCAGTGTCTAATCAGGGCTACAAAGTTTTTAAAAAGAATTAAACAATTACAGTAATGAGGTAGTGAGAAAAAGCTTGTAGCAGGAAAGAGTTCTCTCTGCTCTTTTCTATCTACTCAGCGTACTGGTTGCACAGATTCCCTAACTGAGCTCGCTAGTGAGCTAGCTAACTAAATGACACTGTGGAAAACCAAATCCAACTCCAACTTCCAACTGTTATTTCTTTTCCAGGGTTATGACATGCCATCCAATATTCATTATGATGTCTGATGTGTACCTGCAAAACTCCTGAAAATTATCAACTGATTTGACTGAAACGCTTTCAAAGAATTTTTTTTTATTTCAAAGGACTTAGCTTTTATGCTCAGTCCTTCACAGTAGCAATGCTCCCATTCTTCTTTATACCTCCTGTAGCCTACCTCAATTAATTGTGCTCTTTGTCCTTGTTATGTAGCTGACAGTCAGTTTTCTTCTGTAATTTAGCTGCTCTCTTGTGGCTCAGTATGTTTTTTGACAGGATTTGTAATGGGATGTTGGCACAGCACTACAGCGTACAGAAGGATTCCCTGTGGCGTAGAGAATGGCGAAAGAACTTCCTCTCACAGGAGGATAGAATTACTAAAGCCTTGAAGAGTCCCAGGGCAGGAGGCTCCTAAATGCTCATGCTTGTAAATGCTTTTCCTGTTGCCTGGCACTCATGCTAAATTGAATAGCTCTGCCAGTCGGGGTGGGTTCATGTAGCTCTGTAGGTTGATCAAGTTCTGATGAGCATTCTGAAATGGGACCACACATAAAACTTCTGGAACTACACAAGAAACTACAACTACATCATCAAGATACTTGACTCGAACTGTTTCTCTTATTTTTGTCGATTTTTACTGTATTTAACCTAATTAACTCTATATTGTGTCCATTATACTAGCATAAAATATAGATAAAACCCACAGTGGTACCCTAGATATGGTTGTATAAAATAAAAAAAAATAATAATAAAAATAAATAAATAAATAAATAAATAAATAAATATGCCTAATGTTTAATGCACCTAAGTTATCTGTTTATGTATTTACAGAAAAATGAATGAGACAGAGAATGTTTTACTGTCCAGAAGATTCACTATTGGATAAAGAGAGTGTGTGTGTGTGTGTGTGTGAGAGAGAGAGAGAGAGAGAGAGACAGAGAGACAGAGAGAGAGACAGGGTGTAGAAGAACTAATAGGACCATTAAAGGGGAAGGGTGATAGACAGCACTTTAACAAGACAGTGATTGAATACGATGGGATTTCATAGGATGTAGCCAGAGGACTAAAGATAAGACCCGGTCATGGAATGCCAGTGAGCGCTGGGCACCCTGCCCATCTCTTCTATTTTAGGGGGAATGGCACAGAGCCACACACTGAGCAAGGTGTTACCTCACACTTCCACAGAGAGGCTCAGAGAGTTTCTGAGAGAATCCACAATCGCTACATTTTCTGTTCCCGGAATTTACTCTAACTGTGATCTTATGAGATGGATTAGCAGCTCCTTAGAACTTCCTCAGCTCCCTTCATGAGCCACGAAATTCTTTATTTATTTAAAGTCATATCCTTTCTGTACAGTTGTCTTAATTGTAGCGATTACGAAATTAGAACTGAAGTGCTTCTTCTGAATTCATTGTATATTCGTTTGGATTCATCTAACAAAGATTAGTGTTATAATTAAAAACACTATAGATACCACTATTATGTAGTAATGTTGATACATCATGGTTCAGGTATAGGTAAATAATGTTTTTAGCAGATCATAGACTAAATTTACCTTTGAAATTTCACTTACATTATTATTTTTAGTTTTCATATTTATATCTGGCTCACTGTGCATCTTAAATCAATTTCACTACATGTTTGTTGTAGATATTTGATTTAATAATCTCAGTACTGACTCTTCTAGCATTCATAATAAATATTCAACGAAATCATAACACATCTCATCCCTGCAGTATTCAAAGAGTGTTCATCATGAATCTTGCATCAACTGTGTTCTGGTTAGATACTTATGCAAATCCCAGGTGAGAATCCATTCTATCGATCTAACTAATCTATCTCATTTTTCAAGATGTACTGTGCTTTGACCACTTACTGAGTAAAAATGTTGTCTTTTTTTATGTATTCTGCATTGGTGTGTTAGTATAATTCTGTAAATCCATCATCACATTTTGATTTTTTTTATTATTATTATTTTAAACATTCCATAAAAAACTTAAACATTACAGAGGTTTTTTGTTCCTGAATAAATGTGTGTAACAGAGAAACTGGAAACTAGAACTTAGAGAAAACTAAAGAGAAATTCTTCAATATCAAAGAACAACTTTTTTAACCTGCACAATATTGATAACTTAAAGGAATGTAATATAAATAATCTGTTTAAAAGACAAAATGTGGTGAATTAAATATTTAAATAATTAATTTTTACTGCTCTTAGTATAATTGATTTTATTTTATTTTTTTTAATCATCATAACCTGTTAGTCTCTGCTCTATACTTACTGTTTTACAGCAGATGGCAGCATTGCCCTCTGAAAAAAAAATGAATTCTTGTCATCCAGAGGTGTTCTCTTATCAGCTTCAGACTCCCTCACTTCACAGTCACAGTCTCAGACTATGATGTCATCTTTATTCAGCAAAGAATATGCATCCTATTGTGGAACAGTCTCTGGGTTTTCCACACAGGTTTTCCACTTCTATAACACATTCATAAAGATAGCTTTAAGACTATAAAACCTCTGGCAGTTAAATTTTATTCGATTGTTCATAGTTAATGAAATCTCAGTATCTCTGTATCTTTTTTCTCACTGAGCTGAGATGTTCCTGTGTGGAATTACACTGATATGTTGACCTTTTCTTCAATAGCCTGACACAACATACATCAAAAATGAAATAAAAGTGGCTCTACTTCGGTCAGAAACGGTTTTTCGTGTGTCAGTGATCAATAGAAGGTTGACAAACCTGACCTTATATCCTGCTGGGGGACTAAAATACAACTATGTACTCGATATCACATCCCAACATCACTCAACATTTAGCTATCGTAAATAAAGCGTTTCCATTTCTTTGTTACCGTGATGAATTTACCTCACAGTTACGTTTATCATCATTCAGAGTAATTATATTAAGCTGTGCCCAGGTAAACATGAAGCTAGCAAGAACCCAGCTGCATTTATCTAAGAGCAATAACGTAAGAAGAGATTAAACCTAATCTGTTTTATCCAGTGCATGTCCTTAAATTTAACTTGAAGATCATACATGGACAGAAGGCTTTAATATATGTGATGTCTGGTTTTAAGAGAAGTGGATCCTGCTGTGCTCTAGGCCAGTGATTGAGGAGGAAACATAAGCCTCAGCTTAACAATTGGGTCAAATAATTTTAGACATGAAGAATAAGCATTCCAGTAGCATTTCCATCAGAATACAGTTTAGCACAGATCCATTACAAACAGTGTGCAGTGCATCAGAAGCATTCTGGTAGAATACCTTAATGATATTTGAACAGTGCCACAAATGATCTTAAGAGAAATACATACAGTAGGATGGTTAAATATGCAAGGCTCAGGCTTGTCTTGTAGACAAGACTGTAGATTCATGCAGCTTATCAGTCATGCCAGGTTATTTCACAGAATGAAACACCTCCTAGATTAAATCTTAATTTGTATGCTTTTTCTTTTGATTATGATAGATCACAAATCAACACATCATGAGCAATGAATGATGAGGTGCATGTATAATAAACATGAACCAGGTGGATTATTTATCCCTTTTCTTCTAAAATGCCTTTGGGTGATTAATCCACATAGGGCCAGTCAATTATCCAATCAATGGGCCAGTTGTACCAAATGACACAGAAACCTTTTTGTTTGTTTGTTTGTTTGTTTGTTTTTAACAAATAGTTTCAAGTTTTCTGTTTAGCATGTTTGGTATTCAGAGAACACAATGCATGAAACCAGTAGATCATTACTGACATGAAACACATGAATAATGGAAATCACAAATGTAGTAGCACTTTCTGTGTGTGTGTGTGTGTGTGTGTGTGTGTGTGAAACAAATTGGCCCACATCACTGTTATGTCATCTAGACCTTGTTATATAATGCATTTCTCAACCCTAATAGTTTTATAGTTTTATTAAGCATTTGATAGATATTAGATTTTATTTCTAATATCATGACCAGCGTCACTTCTAAACAATCTAAACAACTCACTCAGGGTAAAATCCTCCATAAAGTCAGTCTTCAGAACAGGTGGTGATGACAACTGATTCATATTTATTACCTAGACTGGACATCATTACCGAGCAACTGAGTCACTTCCTGTCATCACTGTAGTTATTTAAAGATACTTGATAATCCTAACTGAGCAGCAAGTGAGCTAAAACAAACCATATT
>JAOTRN010000041.1:15735397-15748160 GCA_028566695.1 Bagroides melapterus | reverse complement strand
TGATTGATAAAGCTGTCTGTAGCATCTGAGACAATTATGTCTGTAAGATTTGCATAATAGATCTAGCACCCCAATATAAACTAGAGCTTAAGTGATCTGGTATTAGTTAGAATTTGTTGACTCGACTTTCTCACCATAACCCTGTTTGGAATGCTTTGTGCATGTTGAGCTGAAGTTCACTGTTGGCACATATATGACCTGAACCCCTACTGTATACGCAGAAGTCAGTATTCTGTCATTTTTCTTTTTCTTCCAGGGTCAGATGCATCCTGCTGGTTTTCAAGGACTCAGGCAATCCAGATATAGGGATATTGGAAGGCTTATGGGGTTTTTTTGCAGATGGCATTCTCATAGCAGATTGTAAAGCTGGGTGGCAAGGGAGATTAGCTAGTCAAGGGATAAGGAATAATCATGGCAGGCTAGCTCTGTTTGTAAACCCACAATGAAAGACTGTTATGCAATCGGTTCTGTTGGTAAGACCATATCTCTGCTTCCTGATTTATGTTTAAGCTACATTCACCAAACTCAGGACTATCTTTTAGACTGTTCTTAAGTCTGCTCTGGTTAATTTTTTTAACTGAATGGACTGAATGACAGTTTTCCTAGTGGTTAGTGGATCACTAAACTAAAGAGGTCAGGTTCTAGATTTAATTTCTTCATTACAATTTCAAACTCCAACAGTCAAAAGTCACACATAACTGGGTGCACAAGGCCTGACGCATCTCTCCTCCCACTATAACTTAATGTAGCAGTAACAGACACTCATACTTCATCTACCTCTCTATCAATCTCTCTCTATCAATCTTTCCATAATTCTTTCTATCAGTCTACCTGCACCACTCTTACTCTTTCTATCTTTAACAACTAATAGAATCACTAATACAGCTCTCCATCTATCTATTTACATTTACATTTACATTTGCATCATTTGGCAGACTATTTGTTTCTCTCTCTCTCTCTCTTCATCTGACTTTCCTCTTATATATTTGCCATCTGTCTTTCTACCAGATTATGTCTGTCTTGCTGTCTTTCTTTCTTTCCTTTTTTCTTTCTTTGTTTCTTTGTTTCTTTTTGTCTCTCATCTTCAAAACATTCTTCAATCTTATGAAACAGTTTGAAACATTTGGACTGGATTTGTCAAGCCAACATCAAAGTTTGTTGTGACTGTCTGTTTTGAGCTTGTTCTCTGAGACCAGAAATCTTGAGGGGGTGGAGATGTACAGAAAACACTGCACCAAGAAGCCATTACATGCCGCTGGGTTGCCATCATACTTCTCAGGTTAAGCAATCATGGAATCACTGGGAACAACAGGGAGGCCTCCCCAGAGACTGGCTGTTATTTACAGGGCTGTATTGCAGTCAGTTTCTGCTGGTGTAATAGTGGTTGTAATTTGTTGAGTAAGATCTGCTTCAAACTGACTGCTCTAGTAGCTGGAGTAGAAATGTTTTCTCTGCAGTATCAGTGTTCTTCTGTAATAAACCAGTAAAAAACAGAAAAAACAAAGAAACATAAAGTTCATGCTAAGCTTTTAAGAATACAGGGATGATGCTAAATACAGGTTAAAAATCTAAATAACAGCAGTCTAGTAAACAAACATATGTCTAAGAATGTTAGATTCAAGCTAACCCATTAGCAATCCAAATATTTATATACCAAGGGAAGAAAGAGCAAAAAAAGAAGTTGGCTATAGTTATGCTGACATCAAGCATAAGGAAAGACAGATAACATGGTTATAATTAAAGTAAAACAATAGAAGCAAAAGACCAACACACAGAATAAACAAATGTAAGATGCTATACAATGCAAGACAATATGGAGGCGATCATGAAGAGCACATGGAAAAGTGTAAGGCTTCACAAAACTGAGACAAACAAGAATGAACATTCTATACAGTATAGAGTGACAGACACTAACATCACTGCAGGTGTTAATGTGGCACTGAGCAGAATAAAAGTAAACAGGGGTTGGGTTTGAGTGATTGCACTGCCGAGATGCACCTCGGCTAGTCAGACCACATCTCTGTTATGCTAATTCCAGCATACAAACTGCTCTTCAGACATCATAGACCGGTTTTGAAGCAGGTGAAATTCTGGCCAGTACGAGTAGGAGCTCTGCCCTTCAGGGCTGTTTCGAGTGACACTGACTGGAACATGTTCAGGGAGGAGGTTCAGGGAGTCAACCAACGGTGATTCAGAATCAGTAATTACATAAAAACCGTGACTAGCTTCATCACCAATTGCATCGATGGTATGACTGTCTTTAAAACCATCTGAAGCTGTGGATGACCGCAAAGGTCATACACTTTCAGAGACTCAGAGCAGGGGACAAGATGGCCCTAAGAACAGCAAGGGACTGACCATCAGTTAGGCAAAGTGCTCACATGTCCAGAGAATTCATAGCCACTTCTATGACTGCAGTGACACTTCTGTTGAATGCATTGAAATTTGTCACCAAATTCCTTGGTGTTCACCTGGCCCAGAACCACAGCTGGTCACTCAACACCAGTTCCATCACCAAGAACCCCCAACAGTATCTCTACTTCTTACAAAATCTAAAGAAAGCCCAAGTCTCTCCCAGCATCCTGACCACATTCTACAGAGTGTCCATCTAGAGCATCCTGAGCAGTTGCATCACTGTCTGGTTTGGGAACTGCACAATCACGGACCTCAAAACCCTGTAGCGGATAGTGAGGACAACTGAGAAGATCATCAGAGTCTGTATTCCCTCTGTCACGACATTTACACCACGCGCTGCATCCGCAATGCCAACAACATTGCAGATGACCCTACACGCCTCTCACACACACTCTTTACCCTCCTGTCATCTAGGAAAAGGTTCTGAACATTCCATCCAAACTGTGTAACAGTTTCTTTCCTCAAGCCAACTGCTGCTATTATATGAGCGTATATGTGTTTACAAGATCCCTCTTTTTGTTTCAAATCCTCTTAGTTTGCACATATGCTCAAGTACAGAATGTTTACTGATCGGTGCTATTTTGCGTATCTTTCCTGTATGTCTTGCAGTGTTTGCACTAGGTTGCACACGATGCACTTTATATGGCTGTTGTTTTTGGTAACTCAGTATTGTTTTATGTCGCATCGTGGTCCTGGAGAAATGTTGTTTCAGCAATATACAGTATGACAATAATAGCTCTCTTGACTTGACTTGAGATGTGTGGTTAGGTGTGATGTCATGATATCCAATCAGATCAGCTTTTCTCATTCAATTTACAAACCAGGTGTGCAGCATAGTGACATTTCCATAATGAAATAAAGTTAGATTTCACTTACAGCTTTCACCCTTATTTTACTGCCTGAAATTCCCAGTTGGTTAACCAAAGTTACTGCAAACGTATGAGCTGTACTCTTCACGCTATTCTTCACACCAGGAATCTACCATACATAATAAATATTTACGAAAGTAAATTTGTTTTTTTTTTTCTTCTTCCTTTCTCCCCGAGTGCACAGTGTGGACAAGAAGGAGAAAGAGGAGTGATTATGAGACTAGAGTTTACTCAGACACTCCACAGAGACAGAAGGGAGAAGAAAGATGCAGCTCAGTTACTGGTTTGTACAAGTCACAGAGACCAAGCATGACAGTAGCTGTCATGTTTGTGGCAACACTCCAGTGATCCATTCCAGGAAAGCATCATGGGTGAAATGTCACAGCACCTTCTTTGTCTTCTTCCCTCCCCTCCTCCAACAACTCTTTCTGCTATCCTGTGGGGAAAAACCCAGTTGGAGGTGTGTTGTCTTGGTAGGGAAGAGGAGACAGCAATGGAAATGCCCAGGAGAAAAACTATGGCATTAACACAAACCCATGTTAGCATAGGTGAACTGTATGTCGTGTTATCCTAATTATGGAATAATACCTATTTCAGAATATAAATTTGTGGTGTTAGTTATGGTAAGTTATTCAGATTATTTGAATTGTGTAGGGACAACAGGTTTCTCTACAAATTATGTATTACAGAAGGCAGTTTTCTCTAGAAAAGAAACCCTTAAGCTTGTATCTGACACCAATTAGCTAAATTACATTCTAGTCTACTATATCATTAGTCACATTCCACTAATCCTTTTGTTTATGCGCAGCACTCGAACGATGTATTAACATCTAAGTAGAAGCATTCATTTGCAGCGCTCCAAAAAACGTCTGCCATTCAGGGCATCTAAGGGGGTTCAAATCCAGTGAGTCAGGTGGAGCTGTGCGATTGAGCCTGGTGGATGTTATATAGCAGAATATGTCATCCAGACTTTGGGAATATGCTGCCTGTGCCTAAGATCTAAATGCCTCAGAGTCTCATTCCTCATTTTATTTGAGTAATATCACAATCCACTACCAGGATAATCCACCTAAAACCAAATGCAGGTAACACAAATTTGACCTGACTTTGAACCCCACAATTATTTTGTTAATTTAAAAACCCATTTACTGTTCAATTACTTGAGTAATAAAGAATTTTCTTCCAGGAATGTATTTTGTGAGCAATTCAGCAAACCCACCAGCAATGAATAAATGGATTGAGTGGTGTATAGTACCTCTATTAAATTTAGCTCTAATTTTCTTTGTTTCTGTATGCAGTGTAAATGAGATGTGTGTGAAAGAGGAGAGAGGTGTTGAGAGAACACAGAGTAGTGCGAAAACAAGGCGTTGAGTTCCACTCTTTACCCATGACATAACATCTTTCTGCACCTAATGGGGAAACTCCAGATCTCAGCTAACACCTTTAATTTGCATCTTATACTGAATTTGAAATAGCTAGTAATGTATTCTGTTATCACCAAGAAGTGCTAGAACCTCAGGGGTGAAAAATCTGAAATTGGATGTTCACCAAGCAAATATGATAGTGATAGTTAGGTGTCCAAATACTTTTTGTCATATATTAAATTAAATAAGTAAAAAAAACAAATTGTCTGAATAATATTTCAAAAAGGAAAAACGGAAGCAATCAGAACAAATCCCCATGCCTCTGGGTCAGAACCTGTGTCATTGCCAGACTAATGATCTAACATATGCTTCATGAAGAAGGAGTGTGCTTTGTTTCTGACCTGGTGTGGAGGAATCACTAATGAATTACTGTACTTCATTTATTTGTTAATTAGGAGCATGTCAGTCACAGGTAATTGGGAACAGGCTTGAACTCTGCATGTCTAAGTGGTATTAGAGTGTTGCTGATTTCTTAGATGTGATGAATATCGGAGAGAGATTGTGTGTCGAAAGGGATGGAGATGGGGCTCTAAAAAGGTCACGAACACAGCTGCTGCGTGATCGGGTATGTCCTTTTGCTAGAGTTAATGTGCATTTGCATCATGTGTTAATAAAATGGTCTTCTCATCAAGGTTCTAGAGCTTATCCATGGAGCATTGGGTTCAAGGCAGGATCCAGGACAGCTTCAAACAGTGGCTCTGTTGTGATTTGGGAGGCATTTTACTGGTATAATATGGGTCTTCTTGGAGGGAAGACTCATTGCAAATCAGTATAAAATTATTTTATATAGTATGATGAAACCTCTTTTTCCTAATGGGTGTGTTTTTTTCCATGATGGCCCCACCCACATCCATGAATGGTCATGAATGAATTGATGTTATGTGGAAAAAAAAAATGTAAAGCATATGCTCTCTCTCTCTCTCTCTCTCTCTCTCTCTTTCTCTCCCTCATGGTATACCATGTTTATAACCACCACATTGTCCTGGTGATGCTGAGGACAGCATTGCCACCTCACAAGGTCCCTGGTTATCTCAGGTTACTGTCTGACTGAGAAGTTTCATGTTTTCTCTGTGTTCATATAGGCTCTTTTAGGGTTCTTTAGTTTCTTCCAACCACCCAAAAAGCTTGCCAGTAGGTGGATTACCTCCTGGGTGTAAATGAGTGTGTGAATGAGTGTGTGCATGGTGTCCTGTAATTGACTGGCATCCAGCCCAGTGTGTATTCCTGTCTCATGGCAATTGATTTCCTATAAAGTACGACCATTTACATGAAGGAAAAAAAAAGTATAAAGTGTTGATATATTATTCAGAATTTGTTGAGAAGCTGATTCATGACATTTATCTGAATGTTATGTACAAACTGTTCTAATTAAACAGCATAGTTTGTGCATAGTTTGAATCTGAAATGAAATTTTACAAATCTTTCCACTAAATATTTCAGTTTTTGTAAGCTCTAACTGTTTAAGAATATTCCTCTATCCCTTTGAACAGTTGCATTGTGCTAGTAATGAGTGTAACTGCATGAGCCGGTGAAGCTTGAGAGCAACATAATGATCAGTAGAGAAGAAACAAATGGCTGTGGAGTCCAGGGATTAGTTGTCACACTCCAGTGTGTTTCTTTCCTTTTGGGACAATGATTAAATACTACAATTTATCATTATTCTAATGAGACAAATGCTTGCCAAAAGCAACATAGAAAAGGGTGTTGAAGATAACTAAGCATAACAAGCATGATAAGCATTACAATGTATGCATGTTTAATATATGTTTATTTAATTGTTACTGAAAATTTTTCCTGAACTTCCTGGAAAGTTTTATTTTAGTTTGCATGATAGAGCTAAGTTTATTCATTCATTCATTATCCATAACTGCTTATTCTGGGAATACCCGGGTCACAGGGATCAGCTGGGGCCTATCCCAGCCCTCTACAGTGAAGGCATGGTACACCCTGGACAGGTCACCAGACTATCACAGGGACACATTCACACTCACTCCTATGGGCAATTTAGAGATGCCAATCAACCTATAATGCATGTCTTTGGACTGGGGAGTAAACCGGAGTACGCGCAGGAAACCCCCAAGGCACGGGGAGAACATGCAAACTCCAAACACACACACACACACACACACACATCGAACCGCCAACCCTGGAGGTGTGAGGCAAACGTGCTAACCACCAAGTCACCATACCCGCCTTAGAGCTAGGTTAAATAATGTAAATAGTTCTTCACTCTCTCTTAAATATGAACATTTTTTGAGAGATCATCAGTTTGTCAAAGCTATTTTTGACTTGCTGCGTACCTGTCCATGCGCTCTAATCCCTTAAAAATAAGATCTTTTCAATATTCTATGATTTTTACATAAGCTGCAGGTCAGAGAGGAAACATATGTGTGGCTAGCTAGCTAGGATGTGAGACAGAAATAATAAGATAAGGTATTATTATTATTATTATTGTTATTATTATTATTATTAGTTGTTGTTATTTGTCGTTTTTACATGTAGTCTTTGACACTATCTACTAAACACTGTGCTGTTACAGTGGTCTTTTTAGAATATTATGATCACAATAAAATCCAAATTCTATACCTGTATGATATGTCAGATTATATAAATTATGATTATATAAATTAAGATGATAAGATTATTAAGATGATAGACTTTTGATTAAACAAAATCACTCCCTTCTGCTTTATCAGCTTTATCTGCTTTATGCTTGTGGAGAGAAAGGACAGAAACAGAAACATTCAACATCCTTAGTGTACACTTGAGGTAATAAGGGTTTGTATGCCATTGCCATTGAAGCATTTGTAATTCTCCTTTTGGCATTTTTTTAGACAAGCTCATAGCAGCAGACACAGATTTTAATTAAAATATTGGGGATCCTGGCAGAACTTGTCGTTGGCTGTATTTAATCACGATGCCACTCAATCAGACATTGGTGACTGTCACATTATGTATTTTAAGACTGATAATTTTAACTCACCTTCAAATGAATTCTCTTACAGCGTGTGATTTTTTGTCTGTTAAGGAATCCAGTCAGTATTTTCTTGGGGTCATATCTTACAGTGTGCAAAGTAATACTCTTACAGGAATCAGACAGTTTAAAAACAGCATAAGACAAAAGCTGATGCCACACAAATTAGAGTAAGCTTACATTTACACAAACATAAATAAAGAAAGACATAATTGGGGACTTCCAACCTGACGTATCAGCCTGATGTCATGTTTTGAGCTTGTAATTTTGAGCAGGCACTTATAATTTTGATTTCATATTAAACTCATCTCTCTCTCTCTGTGTCTCTCACACACGCACAGACACAGACTCACACACACACACACACATTTTTTTTGTAAAATGTGCCTTAATATTGGTAGAAAGTATTCATATTTAACTTTATGTTATATATCATTTGCATCTGGTACAAGAGAAGACTATGAACATTCATTGAGTGTGCTTGAGTTCACAGTTTGCCTGGCTGTTCTAACACGTTTGTAATTGAGCATTACTCATAATTGTGGTTACTTCACGCCTAGGACCACAGGAATATTTGATTGGGTGTGTAATATAAAGCACAATCTCTAGGCGGGAGTTTGTTTATTAGGTACTTGGGTCACTATGTTTTCAGTGTAACCACTCCAATTACAAATGACAACTTTATAACAGCAATATATCAAGGCAGAGGCATGCACAAGCCACTGACCACATAAACATCATAAAATTGCTAGAAGAGTAATGCTTTTATACAGCATGCATGCATATAAAACTCAATCACTATGCTCCATGAGCATTTTTCATTTTCTGCTTTACATATGGCGTCTTTGTTCATTGGAGCGCTATACAATGTACAAGAGACATGTCTTATAGTGCAAATTTAAGGGCTTCATGGTGCCTCTCTTATAAATATGCAGTTATAAACAGATGAGAAGCAACGTATGTAAGAATACGAGCTGGTCAGTGTGAATGGCATGCTTTTGTTTTGGTTTTTAACATTAAAACTAACCTTAAAAGCCAATTTCTTGTTAATGGTCATGTATTTGGACAGTTGTGGTGGATCAGTTGTCTCACTGACCACACTGATCTGCTCCTACTAAAAAACCCCACTACTAAAAAACACTGTTAATTATATTTCCTTAAATATTTAATGCTTATAGGTAAACTGTGTGTATATAATTACATCACAATTCCTTTCCATAGCCCCATTGATTTTTCATGTATGTTCTCACTGAATCAGATCTTATAGTGCAGTTTGTAATGTAACACTAGCTATGTGTATTCAGTAGAGAAGAAACATGGAATTGGTGTTTTCAGTGTCAGTGTGACAAGCTCCAGTATGACAAGCTTGTTAAATCATGTGTAAACTCGTCTCATGGCAATAGAACTTGAAGTACATTTTACACGAACAGAAAAGCAATGATTTTTTAAAATGGCCATGGTGGATAGAGAGAGGATATCAAAGAAGAGAATAAGAGACTTAGGAAGTTGTCCTTGTGAGAAGTCCTTGAGCGACAGTGTGTTTCATAGCAGAAAAGTTAGTTTTGTGAGATATCTGACACTTAATATAATCTCTTTTTCATTCATAAACCCTTTGTATGGGGCTCTTCTTTCATTTCTAAAAGCCACAAAGCAGAAAATTAAAAGCCTTGCCATTTTTCTTTTTGAAGAGAGACTATGCTCAAACAGTGAACTTTTAATACAAGCAAATTTTGTTTAATGTAAACCTTTAAATTTTTTAACCCTTAATTCTCTGTGCCTATCATTTGTCTCACATTGGCTATGTCATTTGTGTTAAGATCAGCATACTGTCAATATTAAACCATAATAATATCAACAGATTGAAAAAAAAGGGTTAAAAGTCGTGGGAATACTACAGTACATGAGAAATGTCAGAGCAGTGTCATTTTTCACATCTCCAATAGGTTTGAGGTCCATCTATACACTCATGTTTAGCTTCTTCACACAAATGACAGGCATGTAACAGCATAAATGGGTGTCTGTATGGGGAATGGAACAGGCAGTGTCTGTAACAGAGTCTAATAGCACATTACTCTTGGCTGTTTGTTCAGCTAATTTGTGGACAAAGCTAATGAGACACTGGTTAGTCTTAAACCAGAGACTGCAGCTCTGTCTTACATTGGGCAGACACCCTTATCCAGAGAAACATACATTTTACCTTATTTTAAACAATGGAGAGTTAAGGGCTTTGCTAAGGGACCCCAGCAGTCTTGGATCTGGGATTCAAACTCACAAACTTCCAATCACCAGTCCAACACTTTAACCACTAGGCTACCAGTTCCCTTGTCTTACAGTGAGGCAGAGGAACATCAAACATTCTTGGCTTGTAGACATCTGAACAGTCTGCTACACATGGTAAACTGTTCCTGGGGGACGCTGACACATTAAGCAGTCGAACACAGCGTCCAGCCTCATAAACAAGATCAGTCTCAATGAAATAGCACTGGTGTTAGATGCTTCATTCCTGTCACACTAAATGAGTATTAGGCGTAATGAATGAAGTCTGTTCATGAACATGCTTCCTATTTGTTTATCTCAAGGGATTCGAAAGGCCTCTTGATTTCAAGCCTGCTTGTTCTAGTCTCAATAGAGCTCTCATCTGGAAAGAGAACATTTCATAATTAAAGTGGAAAGATCAAATGACAAAGTACCAATAAAGTGGTCTCAGAGCAACATTTCTATTTCTGTTGTACAATCCAAAATCATTTGAATATGCAGGAAGTTGAAATGAGAGATCATATCAGTACACGTTGCTTAAAGCAGAATTGTATTGTTGTACACAAAAGTATCGGCACCCCATCTAAATATATAAAACGTATTTTGTCGATTTCTGAAGTGAAAGCTGATTCTGCAAATGTTATTGCATTAATGTGATATTTGAGTAACTAAATCATGGGTAGAAGCCTGTATCTTTCATACATGGGAAAAAAATCATGGGAAAAAAAATTGTGGAATGGGCAAAAGTTGAGACACCCTTCTGGTGATTAGCTCAGTAGGACTTCACTGACACATTAAAACTTGTCTTTGGGAATTACAATTCTAGATCATAAACAATTTGTTTGCTAATAAAGAACAATCAACAATCATTGTCTATTCTAAGAAGTGGATATGAAAATGAAGCTAATTGATGCCTTTATAGCAGAGTGCTTCCAGCTAACACTTTCTAAAATCTTATTAAAATGTACATGGATGAGTCATTAGAAGTGACTACATCACAAAAGTGAACTGATGTATGAGGCACAATATTCACACAGTCAGGCTAGAAAGAAGTGAAGCTGAAAGATACGGGCTTCTACAACAGTACGATGATCCAAAACATGGTTTAAAATCTGGAAATTTAAAAATATCACATCATAAACGATACAAGACAGAAAAGAAATGTTCTGCAAGTAAAACTATGTTATCGTAAGACTCCTAGCTGGTTACACCAAACATGTACAAGCTGTGATATCTGCCAAATGAGGATATTACTAATTGCTGCCATAGTTATACACTTGACCAAACTTTTGCAATTGTGACAATTATTTATTTCTTTTTTCTATTTTTTTTTAAATCATATACAAAATAACTGCCTAATATTTGCAAGGGAACAAATGATTGAGTCGAATGTTTTGACTAATAGAACACAGCATTGACTTTCTAATGTGGAAAATAATTTTTATGTAAATTAGCATCAGTATGCTATATTCCCATGCTGAGGACTGCAGTCATGAAAAAGATACGGCAGCTGATGACAGAATTTCTGTCTAAAGTCTAAAGACACTTTGCACATTTATGCTAATATCTTCATTACTGTGCCTCACAGAGCTGTAGATCAGGGTAGATCTGCTTTTAGTGGCAGGCAAATGAAAGTACACCATGGCCATTAAATAAAGATGGCCATCCTCTTCCTCATGCTTTATTAACCACGGGCATCAATCAGGGGTGTTGGAGCAGGGGAATGCTCTTCCAGCAGGCTTTTCCCCAGAGACACAACCTTTCACTACTAAAGGCCACCCTGCTGCAGTGTCACTGCATGATACCGTGTGTTTGACCACTGCAGAAATCATGTAAAATAATTAGTGAGAATTGATTCGGAGCATTTATTAAAACTCCAAACTATAGGTTCAATTTTAGGTTGGTCTAAAAATGTGAACTGGGAAGAAGAAGAGTTCTACCAAATGATATTTATAATCTTGTTAGCCTGGACAATTATAAAACAGTAATATAAGCAATATAAATAGAAAACAATAATATGAGTATTATGAACTATGCTAACTTTTACTAACAATAAAATGATTATTGTTATTAAGATGTTAGCCATGTCATTCAATTTGGAGCTCCTCTTAAGTCCCTTTTACACTTTTTGCTAAATGTTTCTGTTTATTATGGCATTGAATTTCGGTACATGTGCTTTGTTACCATTGTTGTTAGAATTAAGTTCTTTTTTTCCCCTTTCTATATAAAAAATCCTAGAACTGAAATTAAGCACAAAGCTTAATATAAAACATTATCCCTTTCTTTCTCTTTATGGCTGAAGAGTCCAATTTGAAATTCCATTCCTTTCCTTCCGCAGATGGTTCCCTAATGACACAGAGATCTGATCTAATTTCAGGTGGCGTCATAACAGCTGAGCCTCTCTGAGGATCACAAACCCATTTCACAATTGCTTGGACAATGTTTGTCATCAGGTATACAAAATAGATGCTGTTTATTAGAAATGATGTTTGCTTTGATGTTTATTTAGCTTGCATACATGGTCACCAACATTATACCTGCATTTTATAAGGAAACTATTAAGCCAAGGCACCACAGTAAACATTAAGCATGCAACAATCCACCAGTTTGGTTAAAATCAGCGTTAGACAAAGGACCCAGCCTCCTTTTATATCAAGTAGCTACTGGGTTTCATTTACACATATGCTACATTATACCAGTGCTATGAAGAACAGCATGGATGGATGGATGTATCTATAGTTAGTTAGTTAGATAGATAGATAGATAGATAGATAGATAGATAGATGGATAGATGGATAGATAGATAGATAGATAGATAGATAGAT
>JAOTRN010000041.1:15708811-15718811 GCA_028566695.1 Bagroides melapterus | reverse complement strand
AAGAAGCTTTTTATTGTCATTTCAACCATATATAACTTATGCAGCACACAGTGAAATGACACAACATTTCTCAAGGACCATGGTGCTACATAGAACAAAAGACAGAGTTACATATAACGGCACAGACCTAGGACTTAAACTAGGTTAGTCCTAGCTACATAAAGTGCATCTGTGCACCTAGTGCAAACAGTGCGAGACAGCAGACAAAAGGCAGTGCAGACAGACAATAAAAAACACAAGACAATACATAAAAGACAAAACACAAAATCAGCACCGACTAGTGAACATAATAAATGCCCTTATGGTGCAAAATAGCTTATAGTATAGACTCTCTGTCTGGGATAAGTCAGACACTGTGGATTTTTATAGTGTAGTGAAGAGGATACAAAAAAATGGAGGATAGACTAGTGTCTCAGTTAGTCCAGGTACTCACTTCTCCATGATCTCAGGACATTGCATCAAACATACTGTAGCACTATGGGATCACAAATACTTGCCATACACTGACACCTCTTTTGCTTTTTCTATCATTCTACCTACTAAGTTAAACCATATCCATTATTCATTTGAATTGAATGTCTGTAGTATTTTACACCTCATAAAGTTACAAATGGTTGTTGGATACCTCCCCTAGGCATACACTTACATCTTTCCCACTGCACCCTCACTACTAGTATAATGTTAAGAAATAAACCATAATTATGGAATTCCTTACTTTATGTTCAGATAGTAATTGATATCTAATCTTTGGTCGATAAATGAACAGGTCAGCAAAATGTAGAGGTGACCTGAATCACAGATAAGGTTGTGACTTTACACTGTTCCAGTTAAGGAGTTATGTACGTGTTTGTGCATTTAGCTTTGAATGTATAATGAATTATATCTACATACTTTATTTGTGTTCAAAAATATACAAAAAATGGGGGGAAAATTATATCACTGTTCTGTATTTATTGTCTTAACATATTGTATATATACTTATATGCTATATAATATACTTACCTTACTATATATATATTTAATACTTACTATAAAATACTTATGCCTAGTGTATTATCCTTTATATATATAAATGTATATTATGTTTTCTCTCTCTGGCTTGGGTTCACAAATGAAACACATCTACACATCTACTCACATGGTGTTTTTTGTGTATATTATTTCGTGATCCTCTTGGGACTATTGCATTTACAGCATGTGTTTGTTTGTGCCATGTGCACCTTCATTGCCATGGAGCTCCCATTTGCTCTAAGCCTACACTTAATGCACAGGTACACAGGGACCAAGACGCTCATTCCCAGGATCTTGTAAGTCCCACAATATATGGTCTGTTTTAGATGATCAAGATAGATAAAAAAAAAAAAATACATACCATAATGTCATGAATGTCATTAAAATGTGTCTGTTTAGTTTAGTTTCCACTAAAATAAATTCACACACAATGCCAGTGTTTAATCTTTCATGGCCATCAATAATAATTCCTGATTTAAACATTACTGTACTACATTATAATGAGCACAGCACATTATATAAATTATGCTTGCCTGCTTTTGCCCTAGTTATGTTTTAATTAATGAATTTAATTAATAAGCAGGTCACTATACCAATCAATTACAAAATACAGACTACTAATGTACAGGCAGTGCTCTGTAGACCCCACTTGACCCATTTCCCTTCCTCTTATTCCTACCTACAGTATAAACTCTAGTCTACTGTATATGTTCATGTGATAGATTTGAATTTCAGCTTTCATTTCTTTCTGTTAAACAATGTAGAACATGATACCTTTTGTATGAGCTTATGGTCGATTGTTTAAACAATAAATAGCTCTCGGTGTCTGCTCTTGGTTTGAGCCCTGGGTTTCACGTATGAAGACAACATTTGTTCTTACAAAGGATTAATCCTACATTCACACTGGAGAGCTGACTAGAGGAGGAAAGCAAGCCATTGTGAAGCATAGAAATGAAGGAATATACAGTAAATCACAGTCATTACCCATGCAATGGCCATCAACAATACATCCACTTGGAAAAAGAAGGAAAAAGCTGGTGTACTGACAACCAGAAACCAAACAAGTCAGCCAAGGAAAATAACTGCAGATGATGAAGAGAACTTTGTCAGTGACTACGACAACCTCTACCAGACAGGGGTGAAGGTATCACAAACTACATTTCGAAAAAGACCTTGACTGCAGTAATATAGAATCCATGCCACAAGATGCAAACCTCTCATCACCCCAAGTGTCAGAAAAAAGTACAGAGATGAATTTTGAAAGTCCTGGAACCAAGAGAAACCTCTAAAAAATGGATAGAAAGGAAAATTGGAGCACAAAACTGTAATATGTATACGCACATAATTAAAATATATCCCTTGGTGATCTTACTAAGCATTGACAATCTGACTTAAGTAAAAATTCTTAGCAACAGCATCTCAGTTGTTCTCACATTAGCTATTCTTGCATTTACATTTCTTACCAGTAATAAAAGCTATTAATTGTCAGCCTGGATAAATGCATCATTCTTTCTATATAGACTGCAGTAAATATATCTAAAAAATTCCTCGTTCTAGAGATGCTTTGCACAGAGGGGAAGAAAAATTGAGAGAGTAACTTCTCTGCTTCCACCACAGCAAGCATCACATCCAGCCAGCCCTATTTCTTCCATTATGACAGCTCCTACTCTGCCTGAGCTACTGCTGTGTTCCCAGTCTTTGTTATTTTTGATTGTTTATCATGACATATACGTGCATTTTTGTGCACAGATCAAGAATGATTCCCGCATGTCTATTTTTAATAGTTCAGGGTGATTGAAATGGAAATTCTCCTTTTTTATTGCCTACAGTATATAAAGTTCTGGATCAATACATTAGCAATGATCTTCATTTGGATCAATAAACCATTCAGGCCTAAAATAAAATACTGTCTAGTTTATTCAGTTTATACATGTTTTTAATCTCGTATCTCATTTCCAGGGTTTCCCTTTTGTTCTGGTATGATCTACTTCCACATCCAGATTCATCAGGAGTTTGAGCAGAGACATCACTTTAAGTGGGAGATCCATCACACATTCAGACAAGAGAAATACCAGGGTGTGAAGATTACACTGTTTACTGTAACAGATAAGTCCTTCTTCTTCTTTACCACACAGGCTATTATTTAGTGCCTGTCATAACACTCCATCATCCAGCCACATGGGAGTTTGAAGGCTCACACCTACACACCCACAAACACACAGAAGTCACAAGCTTGTCAGGCTGTGTTTTTCACTGTTCCACTGCTGCACCAAGCTAGAGTGTGCATGGATAGGGGGTTTCATGGAGAAGGATTACCTGGTGCCTGAAAAAAAAACCAGACCAGCTGGTTGTGATTTTCTCCAGTCAGTCATTTTATAGACACAACCCTTATATAGTGCTCAAGAACACAAACCGTGCTAAATGCCAAGTCTTGACATTTGCTGTAGCTGTGCAAGAAATAAATGACCTGCTGCTAAAAGCATATAGATGCTAAATGAAATAAAGTTAACTGATTTTTGAATTGCATTTGACTTGTACTTGACTTGTTCTCATACTAATTACACAGATCTGAGATGATAAGTCTCTCCATCTGTGTAGATTCTGGGGTGGGGCTTCGTGTACATGGTCATGGATGGTTAACAAATCCTTTCAATGTTTTTGTAGTTCATCAAGTATCCACTAGAGCCCAAATGCATCATTCTGTAAGGTACTGGGTAAGTGTTTCCCAGTAAGCTACCATCAAACAGTGTTTGAAGTAACTCTTGTGGTCTCAACAGCAGAATTTTCTATTTCTGAGATTTAAGAAGAAAGAAATTCTTTGTGATGAAGAATGAGAATTTATTTATTTTTATTTTTTTTTTTTGACATGATCTGAGCAGACTGCTGGATCAGGAGCATTTACAAGATCCAATCAGAACTTTTTGTAGTTAATTATTTCTTAAACAATCAAGTCTTTCCAGGCCAAGGTTATATGATCACTGTCCCCTGATAGAGCTGCCACTGAGTCATGACAAATTATTAAACATAACAAATGATTCATACACATATTTTATGGCATTTGGCGGATGCCCTTATACAGACTGACTTAGATATATCTCTTTTATACCACTAAGCAGTTAAGGACCCAGCAGTCACAGTTTGGAAGTCCTGAGATTTGAAATCACAACTTCTGATCAGTTTCTTAAAAAACAGAGCATCCACCTCCTGTGTTTGTGTTTATAATGTATCTTAGATACAAATGTATTATAGTGGAGGCTTCTCAGGTAACTATTCACATTAAATCTAAAATTAGGGCATTAGATTTCATTCATTCTGATCCGGTTTTAATTTGTAACATCAAAGAGAGCAAAATCAGGATTCTGAATCTGATCTGCTTAAAAACACAACCTTTTTGTTATAATGATCAGATCTGTGTGTGCACCTGTCTCCCTTTGTGTTGTCCCTGTGCATGTGAGTGACTGTGTTACAAAGAACCAGCTTGTTGAATGAGAATAGAAAGTGAGGACACACGACCTCTGCTTTGCACATGAAACACTGGCTAATATAGAGACATCAAAGTAAGCTTTCTATCAAATGTGCTCTTTATTGTATCATGTTGCTTCCATAATTAAAGTTGACGCACTGCTCTATTCGCTGCCCTTTCAACATTGGAAGCTGTAGAGAAACACTTGCAAGCAAATGCCTGGCTTTGTAATATTATATCAGTGTGTCAGCATTTGATCACTATGTATTTACATGCATGCTGCCATAACAAGGACCTGGGGACTTTTCTTATTATTAATAATAATAATAATAATAATAAGAGAGGGATAGACAGACAGAGCGAGAGAGAGAGAGAGAGAGAGAGAGAGAGCTGGGGAAATAAATGGAATGTATCACTTATGATTGTTAGATATCATCATTTATCAGCAGGATTTCTATCTATGTACTGATCCACAGGAAGAGATTATTTCCAGAACAGAGCTGACTTTAGCAACCTCACACACACACACACACACACACACACACACACACACACAAACCCTTCATTAATCCCCACATAAAATACTTTTATTAATAGTTTCACTAATTCTTCCACATTAATTACCCTAGATCACTATCATTATAGCAATCTAGTTGTATCTAATTTCTCTCTCTCTCTCTCTCTCTCTCTCTTTCTTATTTACATTCAGTAATACTGCATTTTGGCAGACTCTCTCGAAAGCCTTAAATGTATCTTGTGTACTTTGTTGCTAAAGCCCCACCACTGAATGATGAAACATGACGACATTGAATGATCTTCAGTCTGTTCATCAATAAATCAGTTATTCTAACAGGTACTAGTACTGAAAAAAGTTATCACTTGCCTTATTTCCATGTGATGGAGGCTCTAATATGGGATCTTCCATCCAATTTATTTTATTTATTGCAGAGAGCAGCAACGATCTTGAAGGTTTCTCATTTAAACTGTCCATGTTGTCCATACTGATCTGGATTTGACTTTTGGTATCCTTTAACAGATATTAATTCTAAAACGTATGACAATGCATTATTTATTTTAGTAAAAAAAAAAAAAAAGACACGAACAGCGATTAATGACATCACTAAAATCACAGAAGCGTGTTTTATTCTGTCCTATGGGGTAAAATCTCTATCAGAATTTATACATAATGACATTTTTATAGAATTATAAAATTGCTAAATTAAATTTATCTAGACATGAACCTAATAAAACGAGTGCAGTCACAGAGATCTGCAGTAAGGGAATGGGCTCCTGATAATTACTGTGCATCTGTCAAATTATGGACTAATTGATACGTGGAAAAAGAAATGTCTGAGGCTGAAAAATCTAGCAATGCCAACCATATAGCACAATCAAATATTTCTAATTCTATATCTGTCCACCTACACTTATATACTGACATCAGACATATTTGTCTGTAATCCTAAGAATAATATAGCAATATTCACAATATTTTTCACTGCATCTCCTCATCAGCTCTGCAGTCCAGCTTTTCAAAAAAAAAAAAGTGAAAAGTAGCAGCATCAAGATTTAAAGGGGAAGATCTACAAGATCTTACATTTCCTCCTTCAGCTTCTCTAGCTTTGCATAGAGCCAGTCTCACCTGTCCGCCCACGTCAGGCTCAGGCTTTAGGAGCTTATTCAGTCCATAACTGAAAGGAAAGTGTGTTCTTTCCCTGTGACAGATCAGAAAGGTAATAAGGAGAGAAGACACTGTGTTCCCAAAACATCAGCACAGTGCTGATGGCAAGAGCAGAACATTCTCTAGAGCACTTGTGAATGTTTACTGCATACCTTTGAAGAGTTTGATTGTCATGTAGACTGCATGGTGAACTTGGTTAACTTACCTAAAAAAAAAAATCTGTCCTGGGCACTAAATGAAATAGACCAAATTTTTAAAATGTTGGATGATTTGAACTGATCATCGCAGGGTCGAATGTCACATGTCCTGTTCACTCTTTAGCAATACTATCTTCTTATTTTATGGAAATTAAAAAATTATTTTGGATTTCTTCAAATTTCCTGTCATATGTCAAATCTTTCTGTATTCTAGGAGCTTGATGTACGTAACAGGAAATAGATGGTTCTCTTGAGGGATGTTTAAAGGGTTTATCAGAGTGATATGAAAAATTAACACTTTTTTAGGAGGATCACATTACTTATAAATCCTTAGCTAATTTAGGCAGCTATTAATGGATAATATGGCATTTTTACACCAGCTAAGCAATGAAGCATAAATATCTTTATTATTGCATCATTTGGTGTTCTTAAAGATTATTCCTTGTGCTACAAGTTTATATGAATGACCCATCATAGAATATATGGTATGAATATTAAAGCACTAAATAAAGAATTAATTAGAAGCTAATGTTGCCAAATAACTACTGCATTCACTATTTAGTTTTCAGTACATGCACACTCATTAACTAGGTATCAATACTTCATATATTACATGCTCCTCTACATGAAGATTACATTTTATTTAAAATCAAGAAACTGGAATGTTAAAAAAAAATAATTCAGATAACATGTAATGAGCATCAGCTAAATATAGCTGTATATGTCAAAACACAAAAGCAACCTACTTATTTGTACTTTTATTTACGGTATGCTCTAGTCTAGACCACTTTAGTCCTTGTACAAGCCAACATTTGTCTCTAGTCTTTCAGGTTATGAATCCAGTCAGATTTGCTTGATGCTCTCCATCACAGTGCATTCAACTAATTGCACATTTCACATGTCGCTCATGATAAGAGCTCTGCTCATTGATTCAATGGAAATGTTAAATTGAGTGTATCCTGTGCAACCTGACAGACGTCTAGCTTGTGCAATGGGGTGTGATATGGATATGATTATTCATGTCTGGTTTGTGATAACAAAACAGTGTATTATTCAGAAAAATGGAGAAGGACATGAAGTTTTGTTTGAGAGAAATTGCTTAAATGGGTTATTTTGATCCAAAGAACACATGGTCTTTCAAGAAGAAACTAGGAGATGGTTGAAGCTTTTTCAGTCTCTGTGCCTCCTTTTTGTCTTTATTTACTCAGATTTGATTGGGACCTTAACTTATCTCATTTGCCAGCGGTACAATCTCATTTCCGGTTCGTCTTCTAATGCAAATGGATGCTCGGTCATTTTCTGCCCTTCAGTCGATACAGTGGACAGTGGAAATCATACCCAAACACTTCTATTCATTGTATACTCAAAATTCCTGACTGGAAATCTCATTCTTGCTGATGTAATAGAACAAATATTAAGAGTGATCTGTCCTGCAGTACTCCAATCAATTTTTTTTTTTATGTTATTACATTAGTTTCCAAATATGGCATCTTAGCAATGTCTATGTCTGTTACAGACTCTTTGGGATGTTTTCTATAAATCAGTGTATTATTACATTTTATTATTACATTGATTGTACATTTGCCCATCACTCATTGTTCCACAAAAATAAATTCTGCTTTTAGTTTATTTCCTGTCAAGTGGCAAAAAAATTACTGTTTAAATCATCTCAAAATAAATATTTGTCTGTACCCTAGTATACTTTATTACACTTATTTATCTGTGTTGTTTCTTGATGATAAATATATTTATCCAAGCATGGAGAGAGAAATCAAATCCCATCAGCATATAAGGTCCATTTACATCTGAAATCTAGATTAAAAATGAATTTTTTTATGAGATTGTATAGGAGCTTAAACAAGCTAACAAAGAACTAAAAATGTTTGTATGAATGACGGTTGGATGAAATCATGGACTTGACACTTTATCTCTGTTTATATTTAACACTCTATTTGTCTTATATGAAATGCTTATTGACTTGTTTGACATCTCTAGAGTGGAACGACCTTCCAAAATTGTACATTAATGTTATTTCTTTTACATCTTATTTTATCTGTAGAGTTCTCTCAGCCATTATGGAGACTTAGAATTCTTTATTGCAAACTGCACACCATGCCAGCTGCCTCTCTCTATCATTCCGTTTGCCGACTTGTGAGATAAATAAGATTACTGGTGCTGGACAGTAAGACTGCAAGCACTGAGGGATGAGAAAGCAATAAAGTGCTGCTACTGCTCATCTTCTGTCGGCCTGACTAACAAGTCAGTCCTGGGAATCCATTTACCTGACGCAATCACATGGAGCAAGAACTGGAGCTGAACAGGGCATACTGTCTCTCTCACACTCTTTCCTGTTCTCTCAGCATCCCTTTCTCTTCTTCCTGTCTATCTCCTCTCCTTCTCTCCCTGCAGCCTTACAGGATACACGTGAAAGGCTATACGAGAGAACAGCATCCATCTCCTAGTTTCACATCCATCAGAATGATGGAGTGCCACTGCTTGCTCCCCATAGTTACCTGTTGTCCTTCAGCATTCCATCACCTGTGTGGCACACGAACGTGAATCTACTATAATATTACAGACAAACTAGTGTGGAATATATGTTTAAAACATATATATTTTACATTTTCCTTTCTAAGCAAATGAACACAAGATTAACCCAAAGACATCAGAAATAGTCCGCTGCTCACTTTCTATAATGTGATATACCCTGGGATTGCTGATAACTTTCCATTTCATAAAGCAGTTCTTATTTATAATCCTGCTGGGCCCTTAGGCAATCAAAATCCTGCTGGGCCCTTGGGCAAGGCCCTTAACCCTCAAAAGCTCAGCTGTTTAAAAAATGAAAGTTGCTCCGGATTGTGTTGGCCAAATGCCATAAATGTAAATTTATAATAACTGTTTTATGTGTCATGTCAATACCAGTATCACAATATTCACAGTATTGAACTGCACTTCTGGTTGGATGCTAACTGTATTTCGTTGCCTTGTACCCACATGTGCAGTGACAATAAAGTTGAATCTTCTAATCTAATCTAATCTAATCTAATCTAATCACCATCAAACTCAATTTCCCAGAATGCACCTCCCCCTACAATCAGTCTGGATACTGATTGCACACACCTGAACTCAATTACCACCATTCACTATATAATCACACTTACAAGGGTTTTGTAGCTGTGTCCCACATCTGACAAAGCAAGCCTTTTTATTTTCATGTTTACTTGTTTTTATGATCCTCTTACTTCACCCCTAACTTCCTGTTTGGTTTTATGGTTTGGATTTGTTTGCACCAGCACCTTTTTAATAAAAAAACATTCAACTCAACTGTAGCTGATGTTGTTATTATAACACCAGTGTGTTTCTTTTCTGAATACTTTCTATATACTTGTTTATGTCTACAAATTTCTTGCTTTTTCCAGTCTCAATGTTGATGTGAGCAGATATGTACAGGTACTGTGAGTGATAGCATGGTATTCATGAAAGAACTGCACAGCGAATATAATAAACCTCCTCTGGCTTCCAGACAACGAGGAACAGTAAGCAAAGTGTTGTACAGTTTGTGGGAGTTTCTAAGAAATGGTGACTGACCTGTGAATAATCTTCTTAATATATTATATTTATATATATAGTGCTATGTCTATATATATA
>JAOTRN010000041.1:15540821-15551281 GCA_028566695.1 Bagroides melapterus | reverse complement strand
TTGCTAACAAAACACACTTTCCATGTTATTAGTTTCTATAGCTGAGCTGGAAATCAATGAAATGATCAAATGTCTTCTAATTTTCCACAACACTTACATTATAGTCTTGAGTAAACTTTTATGTCTCCTTTGTGTAAGGCATGATTATTAAACCAGGTCAAAGGCTTTTAACATGTGGCATTTTATTTAAATTACACTTACCTCAGTAGTACTCTGTTTGTATGTATATGACATAAATATTCCAGATTTCCAATCATCATACTACAGTATGGATTTGGTATTCATCTTTAGGTTCTGTTTTCTTTGAATCTGGGCTCAGTGTGAATAAAAGAGAAGTAGCTCTGGATGGGGTTTAGAGGAGCAGTGACTCATGTCTGAGTCTGCAAAAATAATTCTGTTGCATGCACGCACAAGTGCTCGAGACCATGTTACAGGTCTATAACACTGCTGTGTTCATATCTCTCTGCAGCTGATAGACACATTTTCCACTGAGATCTCAGAGCTGAAGCAGGAGATGGTTCAAACAGCTCGAGAGCCAGACACAAAGCTCTTACAAGGGTGAGTCCTATTGCTCTGACATTCTAAGTGTTTCTCACTCTCTTTCTCTTGTTCTCTAATGATCTTTCACTTTGTCTCACTTTCTTACACTCTTACTTCCTTGACATCTTATATGTGTATAGAACGAGAGTTTGAGACTGTATTATTATATTAACTTAGATCTGTATTTGTTTTGTAGCAAGTTAACACCTTTGGTGATCTGGGATAGTGAGGATTAGTCATTTTTAATCCAAGAACAGAGCCCAGTTAATTAACAGTGGCATGTTTTGACAAGAATAAAAGTAATTACTATTAAATGAGCCGTAGCTCTGAGGAGTGTATGTGGGGAGTGTTTTTATGTTTTAGGAATACCTGACAGTTTTGGGCTTGTATGGGATATCAAGTCTAAAGGAGGACATGTCCAGAAGAAAAGTTTCTTTTATAGAATAGTAGAGCCAAAAGAGAGTAGCTTTTCATTACTGAAGTATGATTATGAAGATTAAATGAATAGTATGAGTTGTCTGCCAGTGGATGGTGTGTGTGTGTGTGTGTGTGTGTGTGTGTGTGTGTGTGTGTGTGTTATTTCACAACGCTATTTCCTTTGTGTTTTTATTGTAATGCTGTTTGTTGTCCACTAGAGGGAATTTCCGCAGCATAGTTGGTGACAAAAGAATTATGATTTGCAGTGAAACGTTAGATTGTTACTATGGAGAATGCAGATCAGGATATACATTCTGATATAGATTTTGTTAAAAAAAAAAAATAATAATAATAATATGCTAATGTATTAAGAATGTATTTGGCCTGGTTTGCTAATTTGTTGTATCATATTGGATCTGTGACTAGACAGACGTAGTGTCTAGTGGCAGAACAACAACAGAGCTTTGATATGCTGATTCATGAGGCTCGTCTGAGCTTTCCAGTCATGTTTGTCAAGCACATCTGCACTCCACATTTTCATGTCTCTCTTTTGTAGCTCATCTATTTTTACCAAGCGATTAAAAATAGGGTAGGGTAAACATTAAAATATGCAGCAGTGCTTCAGGACCAGGATTAGGCAGTACCATTCCAAACACTCCTATAAACATCAGATATGACAGGCCAAATTATTTTACCTTGGAAGGTGTTTTGTTCTGAATAAAAATGGATTTTTCCATTGACAGTCATTTCTATGAACTGTATTGTCTCTGTAGTTTGGAGGGGGAGGTGAGTGGTCTGTTCCTGCAGTCATCAGTCTGCGCAGGTGCAGCAGGGGTCCGGGACTCGGGCTATGACTCTCTACGACGACGCATGAGTGTGTTGGACAGATTAACACACACACACATGGTCTGGCTTTTACTGACACTCAGTGATGAAGAAGCAAAACGCATCCTGCAGCCTCAGCCACCAGGGGTAAGTGTGTACATATATATATGTACATATGTACATATGTACGTATATATATATACGTTTATGGAGAATTTTTATCATTTTTTTGTTCAGTCTCATTAATATTTCTTAATATTGTTTCCGTCCTGAAACTACGCTTCCATATAAACACCTACAGCAATGTTTAGTTTACTTTGCAAGTGCCATTTTTGTGTTATTGTTCCCATTATTATAATGTTCACCTATTATGATGTTCATTTAGCAACGGTTTATGATTGTTATTGGTATGTTAGCACCAAGCCTATGGGATTGTATATTTCTACTGGTTCCTCTGTTAGTACTGTCTAATTATACAGACATAAAGTCAGACATAAACACATTAATATAACATGTTCTGTATTTATAAGTTTTAGCTTACTTTTTAGTTTGTCGGTACACCTTGTAACTGCATTCCTGTAAGCCATCCAGCCTCATGAAGTTTTGGAGATTTGTGAGCAAGATCATTTTTGAAGTGTGTGTATTCATGTCATGTCTTATTACACACCTGATTACTGGCATATTATACTTGGAATAATAGATGTTTCACTTACTGTTAGAGGGTTAAAAATGGCTTTTGTGATGTGAGCTGTAGTAAATGTCAGATCTGAGGTCAGATTTGAGTTTTAAATAGCATAGTGAATAATTTGCTGATGCCTGCTGATTATGCTCTCAGAGCGAAAGCTAAGCTCATGACATTGCGTTGCGTAACCCGACCTGTGTGACATTTAAAATCTTAATCACACTTACAATACCACAGCACAATGTTAAACATTAATGTAATGTTTGTCTTCTGTCTAATATCCTGGTTCTCTGTGTATGTGATGTAGACATTTCTGGTGAGACGGTCCACTCAACTCCAAAAGAAGGTGATTTCCCTGCGTATGGACACAGACAGTTCTCCAGTAACTGTGAGGGACTTCCCTGTCACAGAGAGCCAGTACAGTGAGTTCCACATAATACCAGAAAACTATGTACATCTTTCACTTCCTCCTGCCTGCTGACTGGTTTTACCTGCTTATTTTGGGCTTTTATTTATCTACTGTTGTTTGTCGGAAAACAGAGACTGTGTGTGAGGTAGATTGAGTTATGTGGCTTAGAGGTCTTACAATGTGTGCTGTCGGTGCTTTATAGATTCCTGGTTGGGGTTTTTTTTTCCCAGCTGTTTTTAAACTAATCTGTTTTCCAGCAGCATTACAGACGGGTATTTGTCTGGAATGCAGTTACAGTCTTTCAGTCTTTGTTGCTAAGATGTTTTTTTTTTAAATAAACCAGTAACATTGTACATTTATTGTATTAATAATGTGACTAGTCACATTCTGCTAACAACTTTACATTTCTAATGCTGTTCATAAGGCATTCTCACAAGACTTTTAAAATAAGATTAATATTTGTCTTTGTCACTGCTAAAACCGATCATTTTCCATCTTCTGGTTTGAAAATTTCAGTTTGTTCTTTGACTACTAGTACTTTTTATTAAAGCTGAACAACAGGAATAATGACATTTCCACAATAGTTTTCTGCCTGTTAGCACATCTGTTTTGCATTAAACCCAAATTTGGTTCCTTCCCTCTATTTGTCCCATATTCCTCTAGCAATGGGAGGTACTTATGCATACGTGGACATTCCCAGCGGAGCGAACACAAACCTTTCTAGCTCCACTGTCCAGTACTACTGCTAGTGGTGTTAAATTCTTATGTGTATGTATGTATGTATGTTTGTATGCGTTTCAGCCTTCTCCTTGGAGGGGTCAGGGATCAGCTTCGCCGATCTCTTTCGACTTGTGGCTTTTTGCTGTATAAGCAGGTAAGAAGATCTGCAACACTAAACAATAGACACAAAAAGCCTTGCTGCATGTTCTGTGTGATCGAGTGAAGAGTATAAATCGTGGTGTTTTATGAAAACACATTTTCAGGCAGCTAACTCACAAGTTGGCACTAAAGTGTTTACCATGCACGTTTCATATCGTTTCTATGTTTTGTTTAATGAGTAAATTCATTCACAGTATCAACAATAGGAATTTAGTTGCCTAAGCTTATGTATTATGTTATAAAATTATATCAGATCAACAGCCCAAATCGAACTTTTCCTCTAATCTGATTGAAGCCTTTGTGTCAATCTGGTTTCTACTGTGAACCCTTTAACCTTTTTTTCTTTTCCTTTTTCTAATAGCCCAATATAACAAAACGATTGTAGACGAAACCTATTTACTGAAACTACAAGTCTATAAGAATGTACTTGTCTGCCATTGTTTTGGTGGCTTAACTGAGAACATTAATCAGTGAATCTGCCTATTTGTTTAATCCTGAATTGTTTGTGTTATCCTGCTTTGCATGTTTACTGTACCATGCAACGCTTATTATACCCTGTGGTGCATTTCTGCATGGTCTCCCTGCCTTGCAGAGCCTGTCTCTTTGTCAATACCACACAGTAGACAAACACAAGCCTCTGTATGTTAGCCTTTTCACATGCTAAGATTCACAGCCGGAGCCCCAAATCTCTGTCTCTCTTTATTTTCCCCGTAAGAGCAGAGCTTCTATAAGGTTTTAAGTACTTTCTAGGACCTATTAGTACACTTTAAGTTCTTATTGCCTTTTGCTTGTCCTTCTTTCCTGTAGGGATGTTCTCCCATTTACACTGAAGCTTCCTGAGGCGATCTCAGGTGCAAAAACTGCTTCTGACCTGGAAGAAGTAGCCAAATTAGGAATAGGTAAGCAGTCTTTATCCTCAACTTTTACTGTGACTATGATTGCATTGTAAGTAAACTGAAAAGACCTCAGAAGTGTTTGTCTGCGCCGGCTGAATCTAGCTTGGTCATAATTACAATGAGCGGTCTGTGAGCGGCTAAGGATTGGTGCTGGTTGATAGCTCTATTGCTTTGAGGCAGTTCAGATAACTTATGAATTCTACATTTATTTCTTAATAACTATCATCTGATCATCACTCATCAGCCCACAGGTTGTACATAATAGATTTTAGAGATTCAGATGTTTTTATATAACAAAAAATATGTTTATACAGCTATATTTATTCAAATTCATATTATTTTCAAAGTATATAATCAAAGTTATTTATCCTGAAAACAACATCAGGTGGCTCAGCTTTCTGCGCTCAAAACGTTTCTCATGTGGGTGACACATTATGATGACATCACTTGCTGGAACTTGTCTAAGAGAAGTTTGTTCCCCATGGCTGTGGGCTATCACACAGTATTCAATGAAAAACACTGCGTAACATCACAGGCTGTGTAATAGTACACTTCACTTGACGTATACCTTACATGTGACTGACGGCAAAACAGGACGTGAGGATAAATATAAATGACGTTCATTTACTTGAACAAGCTACAGTTTGAACTGTGATCTTTCTTGAGTGACTCTGTGGTGTGAGTGTTTCTGTAGCTCAGGTGGTTTAATAAAGTCTTTTGTGCAAAAGAAAGAGCTCCTATTACCAAAAACAAAACAAAACTAAGTGTTAGGAAAGAGAAGGCATATTGTTTGGTAGATATGTGAAACTTGAGGAAGACTCTTGATAGTTGATACTGAAAATAGAAGCTGTGAATTCAGAATATGGAGTTAAAAGCTTTACAAATAAAGAATTTACAATCTTGACACACATTGTGTGCATGTGCCATGTAATAGAGTACTGTAGTATACAAGCCGGCACAGCACAGTTTACTCTAGACAAGACGTGGAAATTTTTATACTAGGCTCACTGCCAAAATAGGCCCCACCTAGAGGCCATGATGAAATTCAGACTTTACGTGGTGCCGGTCAGGTTTCAGCCTGGCTTACCATTCTGAGAAGTAAATTTCAGGGGAACTGAGGACACTGAGGGGAAAACCATGTGGTAAAAAGCAAAGTGATAAAGACAGGAAACATTTGAAGTGACATTAATGACATCAAGAATGAGAGGAATAAAGACTGGGAGAAAGACAGACTGATTGCGTGTGAGATACAACCACACATACCACCCTGGTGTTTCACCTATGAGGAACTGATAAATGACCTATAGCTTTAGAATATTAAGTGGAAATGTGGAAGTGGTTTTTATTCTCTGATTATATTAGTAGAACTATGTCTCCATTTGGACAAAGGTGAAAAAGTGTTTTGCTTATAGAGTGAGTGGAATTTATTTGAAGGGGCGGGCTTTAGAATGAACGTGTGAGTGAGCGAAAAAGTGGGAAGAGAGAGCAGCAGCGTTTGCGCTCCTCCCACCAACTCTTCAGCAACATGACTCATACCATTCAGTATGTGTGTGAGCCACTCTCCTGTTTCCACACGCTGAGTTGGAGCTATGAGCTATAAATGTTTTTAATCTGGCCCTCTGAAAGAAACACAGGCAAGAAGAGTTTTACTTAATTCCTGTAAGTGAGGGTTTTAGTCCTTGATGTTATGACTAACATGTTTTTCTTCTCTTTTAATTAATGCTTTTTTCTTCGGTCAGTTCTCCGGTTCAGCTTTTCTTGTGGGAGAGTTGTGTTGGTTTGTTAGAAGTTTTTGTGTGCTGATTATTGTATGATTCATTTGTTTTTTTTTTTACTTAATTTTGACTTACATTTTTTTTTAGATATAATGATTATTATCAAAGAATTAAATGTTTCCTTTTAAAACTTTTTTACATGATATGACATTGCTGCTTTTGGCTCTCTGTATTTCAGGATTCTGGGACTCTAACTTGTGTCAAAAGAAGACGAGCCCTGTGTCTGATGGATCGGCTGTTCAGCAGAGCGTGAAGCAGGCGGAGCAGAGGATATCGCTTGGAGATAATCTGCCACCTGTCCCACGCACTCGATCTCCGTCCCAGCTGGAGTGCAGTCAGTCAAACGGGGCACTGTGCTTCATTAACCCCCTCTTCCTACAGACACACCGCTCGGCACCTGCTTCCACAGTCACCTCAGCAGCATCTGGACAAAACTGTGCACTTTCACCCAGTAGCTCCTCTACTCAGGGCAAAGGCCAACCAAGGCCTCAAAGCGTCATTCTCCGAAACACAACAAGCAGAGGACACAACATAGACAGCAGTGTAAATAAAGAAAAACGTTTGTCCCGCTCCCCTCCACCTCGACCACCCCCACCTCGCACCATCCCACGTAGACCAGCCCTTCCAGTCAAGCAGAAGAACATGCCTGAGACTGGTGTTAGCTGGATCAAAATACCCCAGGAGAAAACTGGCATCCTGGGCCGCCTGAGTTCCTCGTTTAGCTCCCTCTCACCCTCGTCCTCACCCCCCAAGAAGATCAGCTCACCCATCCCCATGCCATCTCGCCGTGGAAAAAGAGCCCCCAGCATTCCTGATGCAGAGGGTCACCTCTGTCACCTGGCCCTGGAGGACCAGATCATTGAGCAGGCAGTGTCTCAGAGCCTGGCCAAGCAGGCATTGAGGAACGCAGACAGCAGAAATCCTTCAGAGGAGGACAGTCCTGTAGGGCGAGAGAGACTTAGTGACATTAGCATCTCCACATCCTCCTCTGACTCTCTCGACTACACTCATGGCTTCACACTGCCAGTTGCAGCTAGCCCCTCCCGAGCTGACAGCAGCTTAGAGGAAGAGGAAGAAGAGGAGGAAGATGATGGCGTCGGTGTGGAGAGTGATCTGGAGCTGAGCATGGAGCCACCCTTTAAGCCCAAGAAGCATCACAGCGCTGGTACGTTTGTGCTGCCACGGGCACTCAAAGGACATCTGCGTAAGGTCAGCGGCGTCTTTAACTCTCTCATGACACCTGAGAAAAGAGCAGTCAAAAGGATTTTAGAACAGTCCCAGAACAAAAGCACGTACTTCGGCTGCCTGGTGCAGGACTACATGAGTTTCATGCAGGAGAATTGCAGCTGCCATGAATCAGGTCTTGAGCTGCTGCAGACTGTCCGGCAGTTTATGACTCAAATGAAATCTTACCTGCTGCAGAGCTCCGAGCTCAACCCTCCCATTGAGTCTCTCATTCCAGAGGACCAAATTGGTAAGAACACTTTATATTCACTCCAACATAATAATAACAGTCCAATCTAAAAATGATTCAGTGCCAAGCAAACAGAATTATTCTGATCACTGAAAATGCATCCAAAATATCTCTTACCATCAATGTTAGCTACCTGTCTTATGGGCAAAACTGTGTTTTTCTGCCTATAATATACTCTGACATGGCCAGTGTCTGTATGTTAAGTAAATATTTTGTTTTCTTTTTGACCTTGACTTGACTTTCTCCCTAAACAGATATCAGGCTGTTATTGTTAAACGCAGTCAGTGTTAATAAAGATGTCTAAAACTTTGCTAGCCATATGTGCTTTTCTCATGCAATGGAAGGATCTTGATTTAATCAAGTTGTTTGGGCAAAGTTAATCTAGTTCTTAGATAAAGATGGCTGTAGACAAAGTTTTATAATGTTTAAATGCCATAATGCCATAAAGGATATTACTAACAAAAAATAGTTAACAATACAGAACTCTCCGAATTAATCACTGATTATTTCCCTCCAGTGTGAAGAGATGATGATGAGGCTTATATTTCAATTGCCTCTGAGGCTGATTTGAGTTCTTTAAAAGTAATGTTTTCTCAACGTATATATAGTATAGAGTCTTTCAGTGGAGTCGAAAGATGCAAATCTAGTTTTCAGGACTACATTAAAAAATACAGATGTGATGAGTTTTTGGTTCTTTCTTTCCCTCTTTTTTCTTCAAATTTTTTTTGAATCTACCAAGCTACCAAGTCATTTACAAGTCCTGATGTGCTTTCAAATGCACCTGCTGTGAAGTATTCACCTGTTTGGAATGTCTTTGCTAACTGGTTTCGTATTACTCATCTTCCATTAAATGTGTGTGCTCATAATGCAGGTCCCAACACAACTGCATGTGTTCTGTTTGTATAGTAGGGTTTATATGAGCTGTGTTGCAACAGTCTGAAGATATACTCATGTGAAAGCAGACATTTCTTTTCTATTAAGTGTTGTTTTTCTGTATAAAAAAAAAAAAAGCTTTATTTGTTCATTTGGTCATTATCATTGTTGTGTAAGAGGTGGGATAGAGTCCATATTATTTCTTATTTTGCATTAAGTTCTAACTTGTTTTGAGCTCCACTGGAACACCGTGTAATCCATTTCCGTTTCTCTTAGCACATAAACAGTCAGCTCTGTGCTCCAATAAATGTGTTTCAGTCCAGATGTTTTGTTCTGTCTCCAGCCAAATGGGCCAGTGTCTCCTTCCCCTGCACTTTGCTCTCCACCAATCTCTGCTAGTGCTTTTGAGGCAGCCCCTCTCATTTGTTGACTGTGACCTATTAGTAAATGGGTAGGTGGATGTAAGTTGAGAATGTAGTAAAAGGAGACAAAAGGACATTTGTTTTCTGTTTTCTATTCAGTAGAATTTTATTCCTTAGGTCACAGCATAAAAATGCATGCATGTTCTCGAGGGTTTTTCATGTACACAAGTGCAGCCACTTCACCTAGGCTTCACAGATAAAATTGAACTTGTATCAAGTGGCTCAACTAGTCAAGCTGTCTCCTCTCCAATGTCTATTTTAGGTTGGGAGAGATATAGTGTACGTATCTGTTTATTTAGCTCACTTCTTGTTGATAGGAGAAAACATCTATCTTGCTCTTAAGATACCTCAGGAAACCCTGTTTCCTGTTGACTGACAATGTTTTGAGGACTTCCCGAAATGTAGAAGCTAGAATAGAAACTGAAGTAGTTTGGGTAAAGATCTTTTTGGAACAAATTGGAGTGGTGTATCTGAAGGAACCGAAGATTCACGCAAAAATCAAGAAGATTTTATAGTGTGTTGGATAATGACGCAACTTGTGGCCATATTTCACTATGTTCGCTTGTTTTGTTGGCTGTGTTTTTGTGTGGGAGGCATCAGTGGATTCACTTCTCTTCTCTCTAAGACTCTGGCTTGTTTTCCTGCACTGAACTGAGGAGCTTGGTTGTAGGGGTGGGGGTTGTTATTGCGGTGAAAGTTTGCACGCAGGAGAAGACGGCCTCCCAGACTCAGGCTGGCCTTAACTGATTGTCTCCTCTAGTCTGTGTTCTTATCCTGTGAGCTCTGTCACTGTACTTGTACAACAAAGCTGTTCTCATAAAGCAAAATTAGTTTCTAAATTACAGTTTTAATCATGTATGAATAATGAAAACATTAATGATACAGGGTTTATCAGTTCCTTGCATTATCAAGATGATAATACAATCTAGTAAGCCTTGACCGATTAGAATTAGTAGATGTTAAAAATGAACTGGATGAAAAGTTGCTTAGGCACACAAATGCTGCTTTTAGTTGTATTAAGAGTTTAGTGAATTCTTGCTCTGTGAGGTATCTGGAGCAAACTGAACACATATGGAGTGGCTCACACAATTATTTGCTGCTCCAAGCTTTTGGCTTCATGAGTACCCACATTATAGTATGTGAAAAGTATGGCAAGGCAGCAGCCTGAGTTTATGGAGCTGTATGTTGATCTCCCCCTCATAACTAACAAACAGCGTATTCACTGTGTATGCCTCAGGCACAGACAACAGGGACGTGCACAACCACGT
>JAOTRN010000041.1:15433813-15460435 GCA_028566695.1 Bagroides melapterus | reverse complement strand
TTTGGTCAGCTCAGATATGAGCACTGGTAACACTAATCTGAACACCACTACACACACACACACACACACACACACACCAGGTTTCTCCACCTAGATTCTCAGAATGATCTGAGATGAAGTGACTTTTCACATATACATGAGTATAAAAGTAGCAAGCTAGGTGATACACACAATCATTCTAAATAAAAATGAATGTGTTTCTCATCACCGTCAAACAGTCAAGTCCTTCAGCACTGCTGGGAAGTGTAAATATACAGCATTCACTAACTACATACATAAAAGTGTTATGGTATTCATTATTTAACATTTGAAATGATAAAACTTTATAAAAATTCTTAATATTCTGATTGAATAACAAAAACAGTATTGTGTCAACCACATTCTTCTTCCCATTCTAATAATGAAAAATGTTATGTACCTTTCATGCATCATTACCAGGAAATGAGAAAGCTGACATAGAATACAATGCAATAAATGCAAGTTATTTAGACCTTATCTGGAGCAATGAATAACAAACAAGGCTGTTTAGGCCCCAAATAATTGACTATGATTTGGTGACCACAGCCCATTACTCAGTTTACAATTGAACTCAAACACCTAGCCTAGTTACCCATAGTGCCATGTTCTATAAGCATAAATTGTTTCACAACTAGTGTAACTAACAATTCGAAGCTATTCATTTTTTTGTGGAATTGTTGTCATTGTATTTGATTTATAGTGATGTTTTAATGTAGTTTTGATTATTGGTTTGATTTAAGATCACATGCTTTTTTGTTCAAAAAGTACTTAAAGCATCTACTCCTAGTGACATATACATATATTAATGTGTTGTTGTTATGTCATTGTTAAGGCTGTAAAAATGTTAGGTCTTTTATTATCAGTGTTCTCTTGTATCTCTGTCTGGAGATTTTTTAAAATCACCATTCTTTCTTCTTTTTCTTTTTCTCTCTCTCACACAGGAGCGGAAATGGTAATTTGTGTGTCTGTGGTGGATCAGCAGTGACGTATGTGTGTAACAGCTGTCGCTGACTTCCCTTACCTGTTTAACTAATCACTCCTTCTTCATGTGTCTGAGAGGTATAGCCTGTCATTTACCCCTGAAAGCCAGACACACTGACCTAAAACTCCCATCTTACTGAATAAACTACAAGGAAAAATATTTCCTTATGTTATTTCTTCTTCTCCAGCCTCACAAACACCAAAATGCAAACCTTAAATCTAACATTTACCAGCTCAACAGAAATTTAAGAATCAGCCACTTTTCCTTGCAATCCCAGAACCACCTTGTTTTTCAACCATCATGAGGTTGCTTGGTCATCATAGGAGGCTAAAAGGGCAAAAAAAAAAAAAAACCCTTGCATTTCCTTCATATTGCCAAGTCCTGCTGCCTATACGTTCACTAAAAATGTATAGAAGCACACACACATACAGCAGTATGACATACCTCTGTTTACCTTAGAGGTGCATATTAGACACCCACAGACACATGCACTCAGTCCCTTCTGTAGTCATTACTACCTCGGTTTTACAGTAGATGCACAAACACACATATATAGGAGTGATCTCAGGGATCTCTCCTTGCACATAGTGTCAGAGGTGTGGGAAACTGAGCCGTGTGCTGGCCTAGAGAAAACAGTGCTGGAGGAAGGAACAGCTCAGCAGAGCAGAGAGCCGCAGGTAAAGAACTCGTCTCTGCATGCAGCTAGACAATGTGTGTTTTTCATTCCACACTGAGCATTCAGGCCACTGCGCCAGACTCCTGCCGACACACACCAGCCTCAATAGCCTGCACACCAGAAAGCACTTTCTCCCACTGACGCAAAACACAGCAGCAATCTCCACTTTTTCAGCACTGCATCTGTGTGTGTGTGTGTGCATGTGTGTGTCAGTAAGGACACTAGTCTAGAGAGTCTAGAGTCTACAATATAGGTGAAATAATGGTGAAAAAAAGGTACTGATCTTAAGTGAAATAAAGAACATGGCTGTCTGTATATTATGTGTGTTCTGTTCATGTAATAATCTTTAAAACCAAGACAGCACTAATGAAAAGATTCACTCATGCTGGACAACTAACAACCCAAACTGCACGGCCAAACTGGACACTAGAGGGCACTGTTGCAATCTCTCTCTCTCTCTCTCTCTCTCTCTCTCTCTCTCTCTCTTACTAACACAGAGAATAGAACAGAATAGAACAGAATAGAATAGAAGAGAAGAGAAGAGAAGAGAAGAGAAGAGAAGAGAAGAGAAGAGATATTCTCATGCCTCAGTTTACAGTCTTTGCCTTCTTTGAAAGAAAAAAATAAGCTAATTACTTTTCAATAGGATTACTGAGATACATTAAGTAGGTAAACCACAGTCCAAAACCCATTATTGCCTGAGTTATAATGGCTGCTCGATGAGTTATTGTATGCTGTGTACAAGTAACCCACAGACATCTGGCTCTGATTTGGCGTGAGCTAACAGCCGTAGTCTGCTCTGTCTGAGAGGAAAGGTCTGGACACTCACTACTGTTTTCCCTGCAGCAGCCTGGTCCACACACTGTCTCACACATGGAGCCGGGGTCAGTAGAAAAGCAGAAATAAGTGATAATGGTTTGGTCAGAACATGTCTTTCCTAAGAAGTCAGACTTATGTGAGAGGTGGAACTAATCTTTTATGTTTTGTTTTGGTTTCTCCTGGTGAACCCAGCAAACAGTTGCTTACAGCGTTGTGTAATGAGTTTATATGAAAGTGTCAAGAGTTTTAAAATGATGCTGAGAGATGTGGAGAGCTGATAAATTTTGTTTTCCATTCTGATCAGGTAAGATGACATTCACACACAGTCCTGTGTACTCCTGAAAATTGACAAACTACACACTTTTACTACACTTCCACTCCAAATTACTAATTTAATTTATTCCGATTTTGCAACTCAGCACCTTTCTAAATATGCTTCCCAAGACTTCATTAAATTGAACAAAATACACTAGTTTAAAACAAAAGTAGTGTAACATGAGGTTAGATGAGGCAGAGTGAAACCTCAAGGCAATGCATTACTAAGAGAAATTCACAAATCATAGTCAGAAGAGAAAACAGGTCAGTTCATAAGGACGTGACAAAAAACAATAAATGAAAGACAATCTAGAAACCACAAACCTTGGAAATTAAAAGTCTAATGTACATGGGGACAAACTAAGGCCTTAAAACTTAACCTGTGCACACGTCTTGTGATCAAACCATCATCGGTGGACAAAAGCACATGACATTACTCCATAACTAAACAAATGAGAGCAGTGTTCATTGCTGGGAAATGTGTTTCATGTTTGAAAGGAGAAATTCAATCATTGCTTATGGCTGTCATAGTAACTGTGCCTTGAATAGAAGCAGATAAAAACAAACAAACAAACAAACAAATGTATTCTGAAGAGGAATCGATCAATTTCACAGGAACATGCTTTATGGTGTTATCTTTGTCCTGCTCACTCTAAATGAGACTGGCTTTCAGCAGCCTTCACAAGAACTTTTCTTATCCATCAAAACACACTTCTTGCCTTTTGCTTCACTAGGAACAATTCACCAATGCACAATACACACCAAAGTAAAAAATAACCATCCAGTCATTAAAAGGTTCACCAGAGGCTTTCAACGGTACATACACTGACATGGCCATGTATCAGGCTCGAGCTGGGCGAGTTGTAAACTAATCTTGGTTGGCAGCTCACATTCAGATCTGTACAATACACTGCTACACATTTATAAAGGTGCTGCACATCTATCTTGCCTTGGCATGCTGTCAATGTGTGCACAGGTCTATCAGGTTAGCACAAAACAAAATACACTACCCACAAACTAAACTGTGACAGCAAAGCAGCCATGGAGATCAATGTGCTTTCTGACAGATGCCAAAAAAAACTTGAGAAAGCAGCCTTCATCCTTTCCATCACTTAATGCCCACACAGTGAGTCTGCAACTGCAGTTCTGCTGCTCAGCCAAATACAGCTGAGTTCTTACTGGTGTATGTATACTGCATATACTGACATCCTTTTCAGGCTGAATAGAGCTAAAGCAACAGCCTTCAACATTCTGAATACCCATCCTGAATCCTGAACTACCTTGGGTCTTTCAATGTTTGAAAGATTCAAAAAAAACTTGAAGTGAACACTTGGAGATTATGGCACCGACTTTGAACTGCTGCTGTGGCGGACGGTTTTGAGCTCGGGTTTTCGATACTGAACATTTGAAGGCAGTAAGGAATAAGTGTTAAATCTATAATGAACTCAGAATTCCGCTGACCTATAAATTGCTCATGGTTGCACAAACCTGCTTAACTATATGCAGCTGTAGAAGGGACATTATTTATAATCACAGTATCTGGTGTGACCCAAATGAGGATGAGTTACCTTTTGAGTCTGATTCCTCTGTGTGATTCTTCCTTCTCATGGACTTTTAGCTTTATTCTATAATTTTCTATTTCTGTAACGTTGCTTTGAGACGATGTCCATGGTTAAAAGTGCTATATAAATAAAAAGGTATTGAATTAGACACGTTTGGGACCTTACAATTATGTGTAAACTCTAGAGACTGTTGTGTGTGAAAATCCCAGGAGATCAGCAGTTTCTGAAATGCTAAAACCAGCCCATCTGGCCCCAACAGCCATGCCACGATCAATCAAAATTCTCATCAAAATTCTGTCCTAAATATAGCGACCACAGCAGAAATATCACTCTGAAATGGGAGTCACATGACTATTGAGACAGAGGAGTGAAATGAGAGTATAACGTGTCTTTTGGTTGACCAGACACTACATCACATATTTTTTTATCATCGGTAATGTAAACAGTGCAAGGTGGTAGTCTGACTCAACAGCAATTCTGAAGACTGACACAACTGCACATGCATACACACTTCTAATTACTATGACCATTTTATTTGAAAACTACTGTTCAGTAGAGAGGTCTTAATTAGCTAGGAGCAGAAAGTATTTCTCTTTTGTGTTTGTACTGTGCTCTCTTGGGTCGGCAGGACTTAGAGTGTGTGAGGGGTCAGCGACGTGAGAGGTCAGCGTTTTCCACAACGCTGCAGCCTGCTGTCATTATCACCTCTCTTTTTTCTTTTACAGGCAGGTCATGAACTCTTTCTCAATTGCATACACACGCACATAAATTTGGAGGTACTAAAAAACAGGAGCAGAGAGAATAAGCATGTGTGTGTGTTTGTGTGTGTGTGTGTGTGTGTGTGTGTGTGTGTGTGCCTATGTTGTTTTGAATGTAAGGAGGGAATTGTATTGAAGAAAGACACCTGTTTGTTGCATCTTTCTCTTTGTTTCTGTTTGAATTCAAAGCCACTGCAAATGAACAAAGCCCTTAGCTTGTTTCCTCAGCAAAAAAACACAATCGACTCTGGTGTGTATGTTTCATAACAAGAAGTGTATGGTCTGTATGTAGATAGTGGCATCTTCATAGATCCTGGTGCTTTAGGAAGCGCTATTATCAGCTGCTATCCGAAAGCCTCCACCCAGTGGGGAGAGCATCCTGCCTGCAGCTGGAATAAATAAGAGGAAACAATTCATTCATATACATACAGTGTATTTCCAAAAGGATGTGAACACTAGACTAATCACACCCATATGCACATCAGATTATAGACTTAGTCCCCATTTCCTATTATAATAACCTCCACTTGTCATCGAACATGGCTGTGGGGATTTGAGCTCATTCAGCCACAAGAGCATTAGTGAAGTTAGGTGAACTTGCAGTCCTACTTCATCCCAAAGGTCTTCAGTGTAGCTAAGGTCAGGTTTCTTTGAAGGCCACTCAAGCTCTTCCACTCCAAACTTAGAACGCTGAGACACATTTTCTGATGGGACTCTTAGTTCCAATGATGGAAAATTAGAATGCTACAGCATACAAAGATATTTGATACAATAGTACTACTAATAATAATAATAATAACAACAATAATTATTATTGTTTTTATTATTATTATTATTTTTTATAATAATAATAGTAGTAGTAGTAGTAGTAGTAGTAGTAGTAGCTATTGCTTAAGAATTTCAAACGCCTTTTAAACATGTGACTCCTCCTCTGAGAGCCGTAGTGAAGAGTGAAAGATCTGCAGAGAGATGAGTAGAATAGAGGGATATACAGTAAGTGTACTGTCCTGTGTCCATGACTTTGCTCTTATCTGGGAAAAGCACAAGTTCCTCATGATTCTGTGTTCCAGCCCAGCAGCAGCTGCTCCTGTTTACATGCAATACACTGTGTTTATACGCAACTGCACGGCAACTTAACAGCTCCACTACACAAACAAAGTCTTGCACACTGTGCTGCATTAAGGCATGGACAATTACACAGACAATTTCAGACCAAACTCATCACTGTGACACCGTTCCTGACCATGATATAATCTCTGCTTGTTTACAAACATTTACTTGAAAACAATAATCATGATTTAACTGTAACAAACAAAACGGCACTTCAGTGTTAAATTTAGACTCATCTGGTTTTGCTGGGTGAGACTTTGTTTGGGTGAAAGTGGGATTATTTGGAGACTCAGCTGGAAGCGGATGCGTCGAAAAATGAGTAATGTTCAAATACCCATGCTGTTTTATCTATCGGCAGTGTATTAGTGAAAGAACTAAGCTGATTCTATGGCTATTTAAAGAAATGTTGAGTGGATGTAATAAACTCACTAAAAAAAGAGTTTAGACACCCAAGATAGTAATTTAATCACAGCTGAATAGAGTGTGTGTGCACAATACGGAATGAATACTATGAAAACACAATATCTAAATATTTACACTTCTGAAGAACAGTTTGGGGAGAAAGAGCTTGTGGCTGTTGTATATGAAGGGTTTACTTAACTGACATGCATTGTAAAATGAATTGTGAAACAGTCTTTCCACTCTTCAGGGCTTCAGTATCTGAGCTAAATCATACAGTATATTTGGGGATGTAAAATAAGCACAGCAATAAACAACGCTGAAAATAATTTTGACTGAAATTTTGGAAATTCTTTAGGAAATTAATCTCCGGTGATCACACTCACTCAATTCCAGTAACCTCCTTGTACTGGTCATAGTTGTAGCAGTCCCTAGACGTACAATCAGGACTGAACCAAGGACCCTGTGAGGTGACATTTTTGTCAAAATGTACAAATTTAGTTTGATCTTTTTATGCACACATTGCCTACATATTAGAAGTACATAAACATTATAATCTGCTGTTTCATCTCAGTAAGGAGAGTAAATTAATGTTTAGTGAGTTTGTGTAATCATTTCATAGACTTTTCTGGTATGGGCAGTTTTTTTTTTTTATTAAAAATGAGTCAGATCATTTGGCTCAGATCACTAATGACTGCCAAACATCTGCCTTTTTTTTTATGTCTAAACTGGAAAAAAATGGCTAAATTTTAGCAAATATCTATCTATCTATGTAGCACAAATGTGCATTAATGTCATTCTGCCTGTTGTATCTGTACTTCATTCAAGAAGCGATAATGTGGATTATCTCTGCCTCATATACACAGCTCAGATACTGTATACAGTATAGGTGTGTCTGTGTGTGTGTGTGTGCGTGTGTGTGTGTGTGTGTGTGTGTGTGTGTGTGTTTCACCTGCAAAATCTGCATTTGGTAAGGATACTACATGGCTAGCAAACAGCTGCAAAACTTATACATTCATTCATTTAATTTATTTATTACATTATTTATTTATTTTTTCTCATTTTCATTCTGTTTCTATACTTTCTGCTTTGAGACAACATGAATTGTTAAAAGCGTGAAATAGAATTGAATTAATAAATAATAATAAACATACATTTTTTTTACACTCCCTGACATTTCATATCACCTAGTGAACATAACTTAAAAATATTTCCTTATAGCATTGTTATAGCATTTTTATATGGCACCTGGTCATTCTAATAGTTGTGTAAATTCCAGCTTTTAAATTGACTGAAATAAGACACGTTTTCATTTATAACATTTACAACATGGAGGCCTGGTGTTGTCCAATCAAAATTGGTGCTGTCCAGGGTACTGAAACTGTTCCCATAATGCCACAGCCATGTCCCATTATTATTTTATTTTCAAGTCTACACTGTGGAGTGTTACACTGGGGTTTACCCTTATTATAAGTCCTGAAATCCATTTCATTAATCAGCAAATTAATGAGAAGTTAAACTATGCAATGCTAAGTACATTGAGAAATAAGCTGCTAAAAATAACATCATGAAGCGGTATTTAATCTGTCTGAACTAATAGAGCTCTGTGGTTCTCATCATAATTCCTCTGCTCCAGCTCTGATGTGAGACACATTACACACTAGACGTTAAAGGAGTGTTGTTCCCCTGCAATCCCCCAAACACTTTTACAGAGGGAGGCCGCAACAAACCTCACGAATACAGCCAAATAAAACACTAAGGGAGCCCATAAAGCTCACCCAGCCCTGCGCTAACAGCAGACTTATTGCACTGTTCCGTCCACAAACACTCCTAATCCGTTCGCTACTCTCTCTGCTCCACTCCGGCTGGCTGATGTAACAGTACAATGAGCTATTGCGTACAGCTCACTACTGGGTTTTGCACTCTGTCTTCGGGAGGACAGGCAGAAGACAGGATGTCCCCTTGCCAAGAGTCTATTAACTAATCCCCTGTTTATAAAGTCTACTTCAGTATCTTACAAGACCGATCGGCTAGATAAAACACAGGGTTTTATTTCTAAGCAACTACTTAACAAAACATCATGCAGCCAAGGCATCCACTGCCCCCTGAACTCTTCCTGGGCAATAGTTCACTGGAGTGAATGCAAACACTTATTAAGCTTTTATCATCAATAATCACTCATTATAATTATTAGGCTCATTACTCAAAAAGAATAAATAACACCTGCGCACAGTTTACGTCTGTGGGAATACGTAATCTGACAAATATAGTGCTGGATTTGTAATTCTATTTTCATCTCTATTAATCAACCTTCAAATTTTGGTACATTACATTTTGGTGAAGCAATAGTCCGTAGATGTCCTTCAAGCTATGGCAGTGCTTGTGTTTGTGTCATCTGGGCCAAGTGTTATTAAATCTATTTTTAGTAAGGTGAAGACATTTGACAAGGTTTAAATCATGTGATAATTATAATACTTTATTATGGAGCCATTGTGGAGTTTTAAAGTAGTTTTTTACAGACAATACATCTACAGACAATAGTATGGTCACTCCCAGACCAAACAACTCCTCAACAATAACAAGAACAACAACAACAAAAAACAAACAAAAAGAAATCTACATTGTTGGTTATTTGAGTGACAAAGGGACAAATACAATGATCCTCTTTGTAGCGAGAGTGTGAAAGACAAAGGGAGAGAAATGGACTAAACAGCAGGCTGAAGAGTTAGAGCCGTAATGATTCTTAAGAGCAGTCAACATCACCCGCGCGTCTGAGGATCGGGGCCAAATTTCCATGATGCAGTGCTGCTTGGCTTTGAAGGTGTGGGCCAGGAAACTCACTCTCTCCAACTCTTTCTCTCTTCCCCTCCTCCCTCTCTATCTTTTCCCTTTTGAGTACCATTAAGGAGAGTGGGAGTTAAAGGCACAAGCTCTTTTCCATGTGATGAGCACAAATCCTGTTCTAACAGGATCCAGACCTGGGGAAACTGGTGAGTTCCAGCAGCTGACAGGCTCCATAAACGCTGCTGGCATATGGGGAGACAGCAGCAGGTTCTCATCAAACCCCAAACACCCACTCCCTCAATCCACTCTCTCTTTCTCTTCCCTTCCACCATACTCTCTCGCTCCTGCTCCACATGGGTCTGCGCTAACCAGATGTCAGCGTGTGTCTTCACTACAGCCACCATGAGAGAAGACAAACACATTAAGGTGAAGGACACGTGTAGCAAAAGAAGGAGCGGGTGATGTGACAGGCAGGTAGGAGGACAGGAAGACAAAACATAAAGAGAATTATGGGAAATAAATATGTGAGCCAGGGACAGTCTGTGAACCATATCTGCCTTACAGTGTCTATACTGAGATGAAGTCCCAGACGGGGTGTTTGCAAGTGTTCATATAACTCAATAAACGAGAACAGATGTGTAAGTAGATGCTCACAATAGCCTGAGTATGTGGAGCCATGAGCGAATTGAGGTCCTGTGGCTACTGCTGCTACTGTGCTAGGAATAAGTATTTCTGCACACTGTAGCCTGGACTATCTCAGCACTCAGGGCCTGGATAGGGGTTTAACAGACACACAAGGTACAAGCACTGGATGAGGACAGGTAAAGAATGAGGAGAGAAAAGGTGCAGAGAGGAGGACCAGAAATACCAGTACCACATCCCCCATGAGCGTGTTTGAGAAAGAGGACAGAAAAAGATACGGTGTTGTACAGTATGGCATTCTTAGCTTAGTCAGTAAGTGCTCTGTCTCCAGGTTGGTTTTAGAAATGCTCTTGGGAGGAGTTGGGTTCCACTGAGATGCAAGCCCTGCATTTTACTTTAAATACTTATATCACACTTGCTGCTAGACTCTCTCTGTCTGTCCCTGAGTCACTGTCTCTGTTCGAGGAGCAGGCAAGCCATTACAGGCTGCTGGAACAAAAGCAATCAATGTATAGTTGTTTTGCAGAATACTGTACCCTGTCTGAAGGCCTACAGGAGGTCCACTATAAAGCAAAGTGTCTGCTGTGGGACACACTCTGCTGTTTAATGGGTCTTCACCCAGCCACTATCCTCACCTCTTATCCACCTAATTCACTATTGGATTCCCATGGCATCAGACCAATCCCATTCACCATAGTAAGTTATCTGATGCTTCCATCTCTGATGCCACTTATTGTCATATTGCTCTAGGTCCCAGTGCAAAAATAATGATTTAATACCACTCTCTCTGTTATTCAGAGAAAGTCATTAACAAGAGGGACAAAGAAAGAATATCTATTTAGCAGATACAGTCAATAAGGCTTTACAACCCAGAGGTAAAGAATAAAAAAACCTAAAATAAGCCATACCATAAACACAGACAATATCTTATATGTAATTAAAAATAAACAGTGAAGGCTTTTTTTTTAACTTTTATCTGCACTCCACTGTTCACTGGATTCCACAGGAAAACTATGATTAACTCAACAGGGAACAACTCTAACTCATGACGTAAATAGATAAGAGGAATGAGTGAATGGGTGAAGGAGAGGTTTGATCATTGCCAAAGACATCTAAAAGACAAGATGGAGTTTGAATTCCTCCAGTATTTATTTTTTTCCTCAGTCCTTTTCATAAACTATTTAATAAAACCTGATCAGCGTTAGTGGCTAATTTGAAAGAAATATGGAATGAAATGTGGTGAATTAAAAACAAACGTTCTCTCTCCCAGACAGATGGGAATTTTATCCTTTATAAAGGCAGTAAACTCACTCACCCCAGAAAGTAATACTTTGACAGCCACACCAAGCAATACCTAACTCAATTTTCCTGGCAATTATGCAGTCTGCAAGCTTAATGTCCACACACACACACACATATGCACAAACACACGGTGAGTGCTCCAACAGTGTGACACCGTCACGGCTGGCTGTGCTGGGTCAGACAGCTCTCTCTAGTTGGCATAGGTAGAGACAGAGAGATAGACAAGAGCAGACCCAGAGAGAGCAGACTATCATCTGACCAAATCACTGTCAGATAAATATCTCTCAGAGACAGAAAGACAGAGAGGTTGGACACGGGGACACATGTATACAGAGACAAGTAAGGTTGTAAACGGTATTTCAATTGAAATTTATGGGAGTTCAGTAACCCTTGCTCTGACATGGAAACCAGGTCTTCAACACAAACTGCACATTTTTACTTGCTGCTATCTTCTCTATGCTCTCTGATAATATTTCATGAGTATTTTGTTGTAAATATGGGGCTCATTTTCACCCCAGGCTATTTCCTTAATTCCCTTAATTTCACAGTCATAATATGCTCTCTATGAACATTACTCTGGTTCATGTCAAGCCAGCTCAAAGTAAATAAATAAATAAATAAAAATCAAAAAATCATAAAATGACACTAACGCATGATGAATTTATGGCTCACGAGTCTCATATTGCTGCTGAGAGTTCTCATGCTACTTTTCTAGTAATACTGTTTTTACTTCAGACACAGGTTGACAGTGAAAAGACACACACACATGCACACACGTACGCACACACACTTCCAACTATATAAACACTTTTCACTATCATCCCTTAGGCCGTTGGCTTGTTATGACATTAATGATAATTTGAAGAAAAGCAGATGGACATAATGTGTCATCCTTGTATTGATGCTGTCCATGTAAGGTTACAGTAGTCAGACTCTATCCCTCTACGTTGGCACACACTCACAGACACACAACACACGTAACACACTAAATCAACCACTCGAAGAAAAAAAAAATGCGTTTGTGAAAATGTATAACCTTGCCCCTACTGTTCTGGAGGGATTGCTTTCCTGCTCAGTGTGAGTGGGAGTGCCGATGAAGACTTAGAAGCATGTGCAGTGAACAGCATGTGCTGTGGAGGAAATTGAGTCTGCTAATGGAGCAGTATTGTAGTGTAGAGCTGCATGTTATTACATGCGCAATTAGGGCATGTGCATAGTAAATCTCCTTTCGCCTTCACACCACTTCACATAAAGGTTTACCCAAAGAGAGCCTATTAAGAGGCTGTTAAAACCACTCCAACACGCTCTGTTTTCCATGATAAATCAGGTCTGAACAGCTGTTTACTGCCTGAATTACTTCAGTCACAAACTGCTGCACAAAAATGCCCCAACCACAAAGTTGTAGCTGTGAACTCTAAAGCACAGGTAAAGCCTTACCACATGTCTTCAGGCAAGAAAGCTTTCTATAAAACTGATCTGTTATGCCAACACACAGGATTTTAAAATCAAATCCACAGATATATTTAGAGCTTCTCTTTATTCAAGTTGGCAAAAAAACTGTATAACCTATACCCATAATAACCTATAATATTTTTGACAGTGGTTGTGATGTTTATCACACTAACAAAAATAGAAAACTGTGGATGCTTCCCTCGAGGTCCCTGCGCTCCATACTGAGAAACATGACCCTAAAACATGGGGAGTGTAAACTTGCTTCAGATAGAAGACAAGCAGAATGAATGTTCACAGTTGCTGTGTAAAAATAGTGTGATATTATATTATAACTTTGCAGGGTTACTGGGTACAACTAGAAAGCTAATGCATATCAAAAGCTCAGGTACAGCATTTAAAATTTTTAAGGTGCCCTGTTGCGCCTCCTTCATGCAGGGCCTAGTGCCTTCTCAGCTTCGTAGAACAGTTTGGATACATCTAATGAACCTTTCTATCTGATTCCCTCCAAAGCAGCTCGACTGAGTTAAGATGGGAAGCCTAAGCGGGGAATTACATTATAGACACCACCTCTTTCCTCTCCAAATAACTTTTGCCCAAACCAAAAAAAAACATAAGCTGTCCATAAATCTTCTCTTGGCATTTTGGACACTTATGGTGTATATTGCTGTATTGAATAAAATTGAGAGAACTGGGGATAATATTTACATAATATAAAAAGTTACCTATCATATCAGCCAAGCTCAATGATAAAAAAATGCTGACCATGTAATTTTGAAAAAGGGCCAGTATCCAATCAGAAATCTCTAGGGAGCAACTTACTGTTCCCTCCATCTGTCTATATCACAAACACATTAACATGTAAGCACTTTCAATATGCTTCAGGGTATTTAAATGTTCTACGGGGGCTTGAAGGAAAGTGGGTTAGACCATAAGAGGCTGGTCCCTTTTCTGCTTGCTTTCATGCACTCTTCACAAGGAAAGGATAGAGGTTCTGATGCAGGTGCCTCGAAGAACTCTTTGGTCTAAAGGTGTACTGAAAGCTAGCTTATAGCTCCTGCACTCAGCACTGGGTTCTTCTCTCAAACTGGATATTACTCATCCACTTGCTACAATCTTATAATATATAAGTCTTAAATATAATCTTATAAACCTTTTGGCACATGTAGATGGCCAAGCTGAAACGTATACACACACACACACACACACACACACAGATACACACACAGTATGAGGTTGAACAAAATATAGCCAGTGAGAAATGTCTTTTTGATGTGAAAGGTCAGAGGAGAACAGCCAGACTAGTGTGAGCTGACAGAAAGGCTTAACTCAAATAACCACTCTTTACAGCAGTGGTGAAGAGTATTCAGTATGCACAACATGTCAAATCTTGAAGTAGATGAGCTAAAACAGCAGAAGGCCACATCAGCTTCTGCTCCTGTCAACCAAGAACAGGAATCTGAGGCTACAGCAGGCAAATGCACATTGAAACTGAGCAGGTCAAAAATATGAAGAAAGAAACAGAATAAATAAATAGATTTGCACACTTTTTCCATTTATTATCTTTTTTTGCTAATGAATAGTCTGCTCAATCACAGCTTCACTCGATAAGAGGAGCATACGGGTGAGAAAGATAGAGAAAGAAAAAGCAAAACAAAACAAAAAAACTGATGATTGTCATAAAGTTAACAGAAAAAAGTGACCTGTTATGTAACTGCACAGGCATGCATTAAAGACTGAGTAAGATAATGCATAATGTTATGTAATGGTTGTTCCCAGCATTGTCTAGGAAAGTGGAAGCTTTATGAAATGAACACAGTGAATAAAGTGAGCTGAAGAGACAATTTAGCAAGAAAAACTAAGTTTTATTATAGCTAAATGTTTATGAGCATTTGCTGCAGATAGAAATGACAGGAAATGCAGACTCTTTCTCTTTCTCTCTCACAGTGTTAATGTTGCCACGAGCATTGCTCTATAAGCCTAATACATCCAAAGCTAATCTATATGAGTCTGTAGACAAAACCACAAGAAAACCTACTCCTTTATCCTATACACTAAAATCTTTGTGTAACCATGTACAGTTAGTGTAACTGTCTGTCTTTCTGTGCGCAGTCATCTCCCCAGTGTCCCATTAACGCCTACTTAGGATCAGCTGGACACAAATGATCGCTGCGAGAGTTCATTACTGAATGACTTTGCTTTAGCACATTCTGAAGCATTCTGAAGGTTTCTGTATTAAACACGTATTCAATTTGTTTCCTTGTGTCTAAAAAAAAAAAAAAAAAGACCCTTTTGGTCAATTATAGTTTTCTCATTACTGTCCAAATGTAACCTGCTGATAACAGATAAAGAATCTGACACCTCCTCATGTTTGTGGATTTATAGTCATTACACATTTGATTAAGTCTGGTTAATAAATCAGTCACTGCTCTCTCCAGAATTTCAAAATAAAATTTCAATAATTAAGAAAGGTTTAAAACAGTGTCATTTTTATGGATTTAGATGGGGGCAAAACCCTAACGCTCAAATATCACCAAATAATGAGTAATAATCTTTTAATTAATAATCTCAGTAATAATCTTTTCTCTGGAGCACAAACACTGTAAAATAATGTAAGCTAACAAACAGCATAAAGCACATTTATGGCTATATTACAGATTTGATAGGAGATGTAATTAGCATGGAAGGCGATATCTTTAACAGGGGGGGGGATCCCAGAATGTAGACAGTAGGATGCTCATTCTAGAACAGATTTCTCTGTCTCTTACTGAGGGCAAGATGAAGCATTGCTTGGGGGTGGATGATAGGAAAATATGGCATCTCTTTTATTTTGCGTGCAAGCCGGGAAGGTCTCTCTATATTTCTAGCTTCATTTTATTGGTTGGAGGGTAAGAATATATGTCCCAGTAGTGCTGACTGGTTCGTTTATTTGCTGATCTCTACACAGGCAATCCTTTCTCAGCCCCCAAAATAGCAGTAGAGTCATTCATCAACCATGAGCAGAGGGGCTCCACTGCCATCTCCATCTTCATGACCCCATGCAGACTATATTTGGAAAGGGGAGGAACAACGAAGAGGAAGTTTCTAGTTTTTGCACAGAACCAAGTGATGCAGAAATGCTAATGTATGTACTGTATACAGTGTCTTTATTTTATATATGCCATATAAAAACAGGATTGTACGTTTGAACTTAAATATTGAAAGCTGTTCTATTTTAAAATGACTATGATCAGTGCTCAATATGAAAAAAAAACAAAGCACGATTCCACTAATTTAATAAAGGTTTACAAACATTAACTTCTTTTTAGCACCATGTAACTTAGCTTCTGAAAGTTCATTTAATGTTTACAAAAACAATAGCTATTGTTGACTAGATGTGAAAATTGTGTTGACGGATAAAGCGTTGAGGCTTGTGTGGGAGGGTAATACAGTATTCGAGTGCTTCTCAAAATGGTGTGTGTATGTGCGTGCGTGTGTGTGTGAGTGTGTGTGTATGTGCGTGCGTGTGTGAGTGTGTGTGCGTGTGTGCGTGCATGTGTGTGAGTGTGTGCGGGTGCGCTTGTTTTTGCATGTGTTTACTCATTTTTAAAATGTATTCCACATTCCACAACATGGCTCAGGTCAACACATTCTGGTCATTTGGATATCTGTATGCACAAAAGGAATAAACAAATGAACGTCTGATACCTCAAATCTAAGTTCTAAAAAATGCTGAAGCTTAAGAATTGTCTTATTTGTGGATGTAAACTGCCTATACTTTCCTTAACAGGCAACTGTTGCTTAGTGCAACAAGGAAGCAAGATGTAGGAAAATCTCTGGCTTGAACGTCTACTAGTATGTTTTGGGGCATAAAAAATTAAGACAAAGAAAGTAGAAAATATGACAGGATTTAACCTGAAGAGAGATAAAACTCTCTCGGGAAAACTTATTAGATATGTTGTGGATAAAAGAATAGCAGTCTGACTTGAATTAAAAAGATACACCATGCTCACAAGCAGGGCAACAGAAAAGAATTCACCAGTGAGCAGAAGATCAGGAATTCCAATCCATGACTGAGACTCTAGAGAGCCAGATTGGCTGTGTTCTCCCTCCCCTGTCAATCACAGCATCACTAAGCAATCATCAACACACTCCTCCAAGTATGTTATGCTACCATTTGATGCAGCATGTGCAGCATTTATAAAACATGCAATTGGCTGGCTTTACATGTCTCAGCAGAAGCTGGTGTTAGCCCTTACCCCCATGTGTGTAGCTGCTGTCAGATTGATTACAAGTGGCTGATGGGTAAGATTTCATTGGCATATGACCAGATAAGAAAATATAGTTAGAGAAGACCCACCATAGAAAAGCCATTATTAACTAACCACCATTCATATCCCTTTAACTTCAGATTAATTATAGGCTTATGGACATCCTCCTTAAATATTACCTATTACAGCTTTTCATTTCAAAACTAGGATAGATAAACTAGAGAACCAGTGTTAACCTTCTCTTCAATCATCAAACTGCCATATAAATTTAAAGGGGAGAATTGATAGTCTCTCCTGCTGCCAGAACCGTTTGTCTCTCACCAAACTGCATGCATATTTCAGTATGGTAAATCAAAACGTTTTCTGACTGACAGGAGGATTGTACATCTGGTCTGTCTGTGATGATATAGTCTGCACATAATCCACACATTTTACAGGATTAATGTAGGCCTCAAGGGGTTAAGTCAGAAGATGTTCTCTGATTTTTTTTGTGGTTCCCTTTCTGTGATGTAGTATATGAAATATGGTATCAAAGTGCAGGAAAAAGTACAGGAAAAACTGCACAGCAAGAGAGAGCGAGCTTGCGAGAGAAATGGCAAAAACTTGTCATACCAGTTGAAAAGTAAATAAAATTCAGGCAAAAAAAAAAACCCCTGTTCATTATAACATGCAATCTCATTGCTCCACAACACAAGCACAGATTGGATTAATTGGAAAACGTGCTTCTGTTTTTCTGACTTGATCTAATTTTAAAGTGTGAGGAACATCTGTAGGTGGACTGTGGGGTATTTTTGGATGTGACCATATGTATAATTCTCATAATTATAAACCTTTACACTGATCAGCCAATAACATTAAAACCAGTGACAGGTGAATAAGGTGGAAGTAGGAAAAACGGGCTAGCATAAGAATCTGAGTGAGACTTTGATGCTGGCTATGATAGAAAAGTGACAGTGTGCACAGTGCTTCATGGCTTGTGGTCAGAGTGTCCGTGCTAGTCCTTGACCACCTCCTACTACGGGCGTGTGAGTATCAGAAAAGGACCAGGGAGCGACAAAAAATGTGACTGGCTCTGATGAATCACATTTTCTTTTAAATTATGTGGTGCATGTGATTCACATCTTACAGGCCCCACCTTTCAACTTACAGGACAACAGCTGCTAATGTGTTGGTACCAGCTACAGCACACCTTCAGTGATCTTGTGCAGTCCATGTCTCGAGACGTCTGAGCTGTTTTGGCAGTACAATGGGGACCTTGCACAATATTAGGCAGGTGGTTTTAATGAAATGTCTGATTGGTGTAGCTACGGAATGGATGTTTGATGGCAGGTTCTTGATCAAACACATTTTCTTCGCTTTGTTTTCTTTGATGACGAACATGCTCAAAGACATGCACAGTCTTATCCGGAAAGAAATCAGTCCTCCAGCTAATTAAGTCCTGATTTAGATCAATATTAACCATGTTGTGGCAATTACATTCAACCTGGGTCACCATAACAGTGTTGACACTGGAGTCATAGTAAACTAGACTCTTAAGGCTGTGTGTCTGTTTAACATCATTACACACTTCTATGCTATGCACTATGCTGCTATCAATCTTACACTCACAAACACTAACAGTCAAAAGAGCTATAAGCTATCATGACGTTCAACCCACAAGACAAATTCTGCAATGGAAAGTTGATATATACAGTATACATTATCAGAGATTACAGGTCAATGCTGATGGTAAGGTTGTGCTTGCTATATTTGCTCAGCTTTAGTTCACAGTGCACCACTGGGGAGCTGTGCACCATGGCAACTCACACACCAAATCAGAGAATCACTAACCACTCATGGTATCTTGGGACCTCAAATACAGTAGAGGAGCCGTAAGTGAGTGATGACTTTCTGCTTTCCTGTCAATTTAAGTACCTTCATCACCAAGGAGGAAATAAACAGAGGCTTATATTTTGTTCATTTTTTTCAACAATATAAACACTATAAAGAAAATACACCTCGATAAGACGTCTAATTGCATATTGTGCATATTTTTCTTTGATGTAGCTCTCACACAGAAGAAAATGACTACTTTAAATACTGATCATTTTCTTTGTATGTTGTGTGTTTCATTTGATGTTCCCAAGTAATAAAAATAAAATCAGTTAATTCTGTTTTGAAGAATATTTACTTTTTATGCAGTACAGTGGCTGGATTGTGAATAGCCTTACAATGACAAATTAATAGCAAACTCATGAATATAGAAAAAGCAAAAAAGAAGAGAGAAGGAAGGAAGGAAATTCAGTCAGAATAACAAAGAAACTCAGAAACATTTGAATGTGAAACTGACACACCCAATCGTTCTGACCATGTCCTCATAACAACAGGTGCTTCTAATGTTTGGGCTCCATTTGTGTTGAGCTAAATCCAGCTTTTCCCTAAGGGGTGGGGAGAAAGGTTGGCTTTTATTTGTACTGTACACTATGCAGACATGAAACAGATAGCGAGTAAACATATACCTCCTCCACCCACAGGCTCCCCACTCCAGTGTGCGTCAATGCTAAAGTTAAATTACACCCTAATATATGCCCATGTATATAGGATTTTTAGTCATAAAAGCAGCACCTGCTTGTGACCACAATCTCTCCAGTGATTTTTAAGTAACTGTAATAAGCTGTTGGGAGTTGACAAGATAAAGACATGAAATGTACCGTGTACGAACAACTGTTTTCAAAAAAACAATCAAAAACCTGGCTTTAAATGTTGTTGTAAAATGTGCATTTTTAATGTATGAATATTATCCACTCCATAATCCCCTTTTCCCTCTCTCAATCTTTGAAATATATCTTATAACAGACATGGTTCTGTATATCATAGACACACTGACTGCACTTACACTTCCTTTTGTGGAAATCTATAAGATCCACTGGCTATAAAATAAGATCTTGTGAAGTATTTGTCACTAACTGTCCTGCAATGAGACAGTTTAAAATGAGGTTGAAGGGCTGCATGATTTGCCAACCATCCTTTATTGAAGGATTGATATCCCTGCATAAATGGCAAAACGTCTACTATATATTTTAAAATTGCAACATCATTAACTTAATCTACCATAAAGAGCTTCTAAAAATCCTTTCAGTCCATTCAGTGAGACTAAACACAACAGGAGCTTGGCCTAAAGAGATTATAACTACACTCTCACTGACAGAGTTTTCGGATTCAGGCTGATCAGCAGGCATCTGCTAAGCCAATTAGCTATGATGGAAGCAGCTCGTGCTCAAATGGTGTCCTGCAGAGCAGCACTGTGCAATGCTAGCTATAACAAGCTCAGGAGTCTGTTCTGTCAGAGCCATGTACGGGCCATCATTTTATTGGTCTCTAGAGACATGGCCTGGAAATGCCCCACTTCTGGCGATTTTTACTTCATGCCCAGGTGTATAAATAACCAGGTGGTGAAAAGGGGCTTACCACTTAGAGTAGGATAAAAACTGCTGAGAGCACATCTTTTCCTGTAAAGTGTTACCAGTTCTATATTCACATCTTCTCTATCTCTTCCTAGTTTATATATAACTCTCTCTCATTTCTTTCAGACTAAATACTAGAATTCTGAGATTGTGTGTACCATGCCATCACTCCACTAATTATCTGCAATTGATAATATTATCAGTGTGGCTTTGTAGAGTCGTAGGCTGCAGCAATGTGCACTCTGTTGGGATTTCTGTTCGTTCAGCCACAAAAGCATTAGTGAGGTCAGGCACCAACGTTGGGCAAGGAGACCAGGCTCCCAGTCAGAAATCCAGTTCATCTACTCAGTAAAGACCACACTCAAGTACTTCCACACCAACAATGGCACACTATATCTTTGTGAACCTGCACCTTAGGTAGCAGTGCAGGGAAGATCTATATAATGTAGTGATATTCCAGTGTCAACATTCTTTTGGTTATGTAGTGTAGCTCTGATAAACAGCACATTTTTTAATAAATTAATTTATTAAAACAAAGACATCTCATACATTAAGATCTAGCATGGCCTTATCCGTTTAGCAAGCTTGGCCACAGCGGGTTAAGTTGCATCAGAGAAAGTTGTTGTTTCCCTTCTACAACGTCAACAGACAAGAGAGGCTGGAGTGTTTCATACAAATACAAAATTGGCAACATTCGATTATTTTGATCATTAATATTTCAGCGGCTAATCAGTAGGTTCTGAACGATTATTCAGCTTGTTAAAACAATGCCTTTTTTATTTATTAGTGAGAATATGTATAATTCAATCACTTCAGCTTTTGGAATTGTTGTTGTAATGAACTTTGAGCCAACTAAACAGGTCATTCTCTAAGTTTTCTCTAAGCTTTGTTTAATTTTTCGTCCCTTTCAGCAAAAAAAAAAAAATAAACAAAAAATAAATTAATCATCTGCATTACAGACAAAATATATTTAAGTTCTGCCTTGCTTGTATTCCACACGACAGCCTTCTTGGTTTTAGTTTGTGAAACTTTCCCACACCTTGGAATTGAATTCGTTTGCACTTCTTCAGCAATAGCATTCGGGAGAGCTGCGTTACACTGTAGCGCTACAGCACCGTAGCGGTCAAATCACGATATTGCAGGCCCGTACATTAGGTCACACGAAATAAAACTACTCAAAAGCAAAAAATTTTTTTATTGTCAGCATTTTTGACAATGTCAACTAGTCGTTTCAGCCCCAACAGCCACTACACAACTAGAAAACCTAGTGGAAATCCTTCACAGAAGATCGGGGGTTATTCTTACAGCAAAGGGGAACAGCCTAATGCCTATGGCTTCGGAAATGAGCCGAAATGCTTGTGATGGTCAAGTGCACGCATACATTTGACTATATAGTGTATATACATTTAAATCATTCAAGTAGCTTTCACTAAATCTCCCAATTCATCTACACATTTACCCAGCCCAGTTTCATCAAAGCATTAATTTGTAACTATAACAAAGTGTTACGTCTGCATTGAGATTGATATAGCAGGAAATCATCATTCAAACTCTCAGGACCAGTAAAAAATCTTGAGAATGAAGTCCGAAAGATTTTGAAAGTATTTTAGTCCAAATTATTCACAGTATGCGTGCATGTACTGAATTAAAGTAACCATACGCGTGATTAAACAAGCAGTTTGCACATCTGTAATTTTCTCCCCATCAATGTAGTAAAAAAAATTGCTTTCATATCAGTTAACACAACACTTCACTGGAGCTAAAGTAAGCTTTAACCATACTGTAGCTGTCTTTGAGCAGTGACTGAAGCCAAAGAAAGCAAGTGGAAAAAGGCTCAAAGCTGGAACTTCTGAGAGTTTTTTTTACTTGTGCAGAGTGTGCTGATACATTTTCCATCCATTAGCTGAGTGTGGGGCCTGACACACACACACACACACACACACACACACACACACACAGACACACACACAGTCTGTAACATATGGATGTACACAAACGTATATAGATATCAAACACACATATGTGCACACATAAAAACACGCACACAGACACACACACACACACACACACACACACACACGCGCACACACACACCACTTGCTTTCCAGTTTTTACATCTGTATTTAATTAACTAATGGTGCTATAATCACAATCAGTGTGATCACACTTGATCCCCTGTTCCATTGGTAAAAAAGATTCTAATTCTACATAAACTAAAATATCCTGGGAAAACACTAGTACTCATCAGTCAGACACAATATCCTGAGCATGCAGCAGTAATTCTGTAACGCAGGACATCATTTCACTTTATTGATAAGGTGCAAACATTAATTTGCAGACTGGGACTATATAAAGTCACTATGAATGAAACCCATCATTTTACTTACCTGCAGGTTGAGGCATTGATGAGAGTCATAACAGGAGCAGGCAGAGGAAACATGGAAAAGAAGAGAAAAAAAAAAATCATTGAACATCGGACACAGGCCCTTCATTTCTTTACTTCGATCAACATCTTTCACATTTTTCTGAAGCCCCACTTTATTTGTTTGTTTGTTCCTTTAATATGTATTGTTTAGTATGTGTATTGACTTATCTAGCTCATTCAACCATAATGTTACATTTTTTCAGAATTTCATTCACATTTAGGTTTAAATTTGAGATATTTTTTGGCTGCTTTTCTGTGTTGTACTGTATATTGTGTGAATGTGTGCGTGTATGTGTGTATACAGTTTAAAACCAAATGGATAGGTGTTGTTAAACTGTATGACAAAACTTATCAGTTAACCAAATAAAGAGTATATTGAAGTCAAAGCCTTGAAAAGGTCCACAGTGAGCACACTGTGAGCAGGAACATCATACCTCAACAATCTCTTACAAAATGCTACTCTTAATTTCATTTTTAGATGAACTCTACAACTTCCTTCAGTCTGTACTCAGACGAAAACATGCAGACGTGTATGGAGCTACGAGGCGTTTCATGCAGTTACACTGTGACACTGACTTTTACGCAAAACCCGACTCACTTCCTTATTACCTTACTTCCTTACTTTTCCACACGGAAGTTATCAAACTATTATGTTTCTGTTAAGATTTATTTTGTATGGTTGTTGTTATGTTTAACAGAAAACATTTTTTGGCTATTTTTATTTGTATTAGCTTTTTACCTTCTTGTTTATGGCAAATTCTACATAGTTAAGCTGTGCCATTTTGTTTGCTACAGCCGTGACTCCAAGTGTTGTGAATTCTGAAGCTGATCTCTGCTCTAGCAGAATTCTTGCTGCAAACAGTGCAGATTTTTAAAATAAAAGAGTTTATTCTGTGGTGCATTTTAGTGATGAACTGAAGTAATATGCTAATATGCATTTATACACAAGATGTGAAATGGTAAGGGCTTTGTAATTCAATGAAGCAAATAAAAAACTATCAGTATTCTGTGAAAAACACTGTTATATTGCATATAGCAATACAGAGCTGCATTCAGAGTTAGCGACTTGAGTCAAAAAATGATGTCAATATTTATGTAGGGAAAATTGTTAGAGATGCTTTAGTCAATGTTTTGGGCTTTCCATTTAGATTATGTATATATTACATTACTCAGATTGTCAGATTGTTCTTAAATAGACACATCTGAGATGGATTTTTTCAACAGTGTCTAGACTATAGCCATCAAGCAAAAGTACTTGCCATTAAACCCAATAAGCTGCCAAAATTCAGCGATAGGGAATATAATAAATAATAATAATAAAACAAACACATAAAAGACGTGTGTACGCATGACAACATACACATGATAACACATGGATGAGAAGATGCCAAACATTAAGATATATAAACTAGCATGGTTATCATTGCACATTTGGCTTCAACAGATTCAACAGTAAATTATTTTGCACTTTATTTCTCATACTGAGCTCTGTCAGTTAATTTTATACAGAACGGAATAGCCTTATTCTCTTAAGCGTATATAATTCAGGCTTGTCAAGCTCTGCCGTTAAGTGATGGCACTGAGTGAGCTGGAGAAGTTGGTCAGGTGGTGAGCTACTATGTACACACAGGACTGAGAGAGCTCAGGTTTGTTTGACTGTATGAAGGCTACGAGCTGTTGTTGAACTGAGAGACACATGAACTACGTAATGGAATATCTGCAGGCTCATGTCTGAGTAGCGCAGAGCTGTCCCATCCATCCTCAGACAAGCGTCTGGACGTCTGGACACAATCACACCCGCACAAATCTTTACTTTCTCACACTGATCTGGGAGCCACAACAGACGACACACAATCCACCGCAGAGTATGTATATGATTATGTATATATGCGTAATGTAAGTGCATGTATTATGTCTAGGTGCGCATCGTGTTTAATGTTGTCAGCAGCGGATCTCAGTTAGAAACACTGGGTGAACGCTAGAAAGCTTTACATGACCAATAGGAAAGGCATAAAGCTTCTTAAACATGCTTTCATTTCACATCATATTACAGAGAGAGAGAGAGAGAGAGAGAGAGAAAGAGAGAAAGCTTTTATGGCTTTGAGGATCAGGGTAATATGACACCTAAAAAATTATTAAGCAGGAAAGTGCTGGAACAGTGTAATCTACTACAATGAGACGTGACATGCAGAAGCGTACATCAACTGCAACAAAACAATCAAGACATGTTGGCATGTGTGTGACAAAATAATCAATAACACAGAGACAGGGTGTGCTGAAGAATGCACATACGAGACATAAATGAAAGCTGCTGACAGGGAGACTTTAATGAACTTGCATCTCACACCAGTTCAAAATGGAGTGGCTTTACTGTAAAAGACAGATATCATTGGACCGCCCATGCACTCTGGTGGAACATAAAATGCTGAAACCCTGGCAGACTGCTCACATTAATTCATCAATCAGCAACTTTTTTTGGAACAATGTTTCTCTCAGTTTACATAAACCCCTTTGCAAATTAGATTCACTTATGGATATTAGAAAGATGAGGAAATGATGTGTATTGCACCACCCATTAGCTCAGCTCTGGTTCTTAGAGACATCTAATGCACTGGACAACATACACACATAAACACACAGAACAACAACAAATCTGACAGACAATAAATTGGAATTGAAAAGAAAAACAATAGAGTGAGACAAGGTATAGATATTTTAGATATAGTCTGTACGTAATCTATAAAAATGCACATGAAAAATAAGAAATAATGATGGGCATTAACACGTGAAGATACTTTCACAATTACTAGACTATCTCAAAGTCCAAGTTAGAATGAACTTGTTAATTAAACAAATAAAAATACAAATAGAGCATGTGGAGTGGACAAGGTTAAAAAAAAACTGTAAATGTACAGAAATGGAAACAGAAAACAAACCTTTGGCAAATAGCAGCTAGTGCTAAATTTAAATTAAATCTAAATTAAATAGCAAAATGTGTAAATAATATAAACGACTAGCTCCAAAAATTCAGCGTTGAATCACTTTGTCACTGCTGTTGAACTGAGGTGGATTTTTTTTTCTGGTCTGGACCCAATTGCAATTACTGTGTTCACACCTGCACAAACAAACCACATTGACGAGTGTTCACATACCACGGTTCAATTCAAAACACTCAACGCTACATATGTTAAAGCACTCATAAGCTTATAGATTATCAATTCACTCATTCTCAGTTAACAATACCACTACTATGAATTCATCATTGAAAGATATTCCAATAACTCGCTGGAGTTGAGCGGAGTCATGCAAAACATGAAGAAAGATGGGCGTCAGTGCACAGTGAGATGCCTCTTCATAAAAAAACAACAACAAAAAAAAACAGATAATAAAGTTAGTGACTCACATCTAAATGATTCATTATTTACACAGTCATTAGTTCATAGTCCATAACTGTGTTTGCTATACTGAACTCAAATTCCATATTTTCATGAGCCTTTTATGGGCCATAAACAAATCTTGTCGCTGTGTATAAATTGTACTGCACTTACTTGTGTTTGCTTTAACTGTGGAAAAAGATGACTAATTCAATAGTTTTTTAGGACTTGACTTGACTAGTGAAAATGAATAGACATACTGTAGGACCCATAATATGGGCTATGTCTGTTTCCTAAATAATCAAAAATATGTT
>JAOTRN010000041.1:15402353-15423616 GCA_028566695.1 Bagroides melapterus | reverse complement strand
TAGTCATTCATTTTAGTGTATCTTTGTAGGGAATGGTCTTGTACATAATAATGCAGACATCATAAACTTATATAACACAATTTGTACTACAGATAATATGGTGCCTAAGACTTTTGCACAGTACTGTATATATAAATATATATATATAAATATATACATGAGTCTGGTCCATCCAGACTGAACAGACATGTGACTCTACACTAAAGTTGCATTTTCAGTCTAGTCCTATGGCCCATTTTATGACTTTACAAGACTTATTTATATGTTCTATTAGACAGACAGACAGACAAATAGATAGATTAATTGATTTACATTTAAAATTCACACATCCAGTAGCAAAACTACAGAGAAATATGATTTCAAAACACAATAACGTATATATTTCCACCCTGCCATACCTGAGAGATGTTGTATGGTCTAATGGGCAGGTGGACAAAACAGTTCTTTAGTCTTGTAGTGGAGCATACAAGAAAAAACAGCGGAAATATTTTAACTTGTGGAGAGGAGGGACTTTTCGACCCAAAAATACACATAGTTTTGAAATCAATTACTGTGTGATTAATTAATTGACAGAGTTTATGACTGAGCAGATACGTGACTCTAAACTAGCTGAGTATTATCTGACACAGTCTTGTGTGTACCTCTCCTTTTGATATCAGGGTTTTAAAGTAACAGTAAAAGAAAAGAAAAATACTTCTTTCCAATGTAATATTAGGTCGTTTTCTGTAGATATGAATTCATGTAGTTTGAAATTGTAAGTTTTAGACAAGCATGTTTAGGTGCTGTTCGATCAGCCTGACTAATCGACTCACCGACGGCAGCGACTAGTGTATGCACTAGTCAGGGTGCAACTAATATTGTGCTTGACTGCATGCTTTTGCAAAGAGCATTAAACATTTTCATTCAGGAGTACAAATGAACAAAACTTCATTCGAAATTGAAGAGGATCACAAACTGAGCACATCCAATGCCAAAGCGTGTATTAATCTCTCAAGAAAATGCAATCCGAGATAAAATTCCACAGTGGACTGTAAGTGAGAGCTACAAGGAATACATAATTAAAATGTCATTTGAAGAAAGGGCACATGAAAAGGAAAACGACTTGTCTTGTTCGATCTTACACCTTATTATAGTCTGCAGTTTAGTAACACACCAAATGGAAGAGACTATCATATGTCTTATTAACTCAAAAGGCATCCGTGCTTTTCATTTCAATTTCATTTCACACACACACACACACACACACACACACTGTAAAAAAGAGCCTGCCTACTACACTTGTAACATATGGTGAGGGGTAAAAGCACTTCTAACAGGTGTTTTGTACATGGACATGTGCAGAGGATCTTGACTACTCTAAAAAAAGTCATTCATTACTTCAGCAGCTATGAGATTAAGATCTCCCCTCAGCTCTGAGTCTTGTATACCACTGTGTCCTGCACTTCCTCACAGGCGCTAAATAAATCAGGGTGCTGATATTAAAAATAGCTCCACAGTGATCAGTTGACTCAACAGTTTTTCACGATGAATAAAAAAAAAAAAAAAAGAAAATGCTGGCCAGGAGTGGCTCAGACTGCAGCTGCCTACATGCTCATACTGTATCACCTCCTCCAACACAGTCTCCTTAATCATGGAGCTAATTAGCGAATTAATCATCTGCTACAATAAACTTTCCTCTAGATTCGCCTTGTTCACAGGGAAACACCCCAAGTGCTATATATGGATATCTGAGAAACTGAAACACACATTCATACACACACACACACATGCGCGTTTAAACATAAACTCAATCCGATCTGATTCTACTGCTTCGAGGCATCTGTGTCTGAGTTTAATCTGTGTGCCTCGACAGGATAGATGAGGTGAGTTTGTGACGTGGTGACAGATCCTGCTGCCTGTCTACAATGGTGTTGCATTTATCACAAATCTCAAATTACACGCACAAAGCTGTGTCGCTGCCAGTGACAACACATCGCTTATAGTCATAACACCAAATCCATGGCAACCAAACAGAGCATGCTCCATCTTAATGTCATGTGGAAAAACATTTAAAAGCACTTCCAAACCACCTGGATGAAGACTCACTGTGCTGTTTAGAGAATATCTTGAGAATTAAAAAAGTAATATGTTTACATGAACAGCCGCAGCTATAATAATATTTGACGCTGTCAATGTCAAAAAAAAAAAAAAAGAAAGAAAAATCTCTGGTCATGCTCATCAGCAACGAAACTATTCATCAATCAGGTCTCTTCCACATTAATACAGGCATATTTGAGGACTCAGACCTTGTCCTTACTGTTGCTTTAATCTGCTTTAATGTGGATATTAAAAGTCTGAACCCAAAACAAGTTTGACATTTGTCACTTTTTGATAGAACAATGTGCAATATAAAAGCCATAATCCTGTTTTACCTTTTAAGGAAAAAACTATGTTCCCCAAGTTTAATCTTATTACATTAAGGCTGATTTGGGGGTTTTATTATTACTGGTATGTTCTTGGATCGCATTATGTCGCACTTTGGATAAAAGCACCAGCGAGCAGCAAGAACTGTAAATGCAATATGATGTGTAGAGCTGAGAAGCTAGTGTGGGAGAGGGAGATAACACCATATCAATATACACAATGACCTCCCTTATTTCTTAATTTTAAAGAGCGTAAACAGTGCCTGGAACCATTCCTGTCTTAGGGATTAATTTGCACTGGCGGAATGCGACATACCCTTTGTTCTGTACAAGACAGCTCTAAACAGGATTAAAGTGTCAAGTGCAAGATCAACAGCAGCCATGCAAAGCCTGAAGTCACTAACTCCACATATTCCCCAGCTGTAGCTTCGATTGTGAATCAGATCCCTCCGGACACAGGCACATTTTATGCATCTCTTGTCTCAAAATCCTCCATTTAAAAACAATGCAGCACTGAGCTGAAGGCAGGGCAAGAATGAGTGCAGAGTTATGTCTAGGTGAACAGAGGAATAACTGTGCTCTGGACTCACTGAGAGCTCACACTCAGACCAGGCTCAATGCACACAACCTGACACCACCAGAGATGCTTTCTGACTCTGCTCCACATTTCTGTGTGCTCTCACACATGTAGCGCTTTCAAAATAACCTTATCAAACAAAGCCATTTAACATCCTCCTTATACAAACACCCCATAACAATAAGTGAATTCTGTATTGTTTACGGTTTCAAACAATAAAACTGATACACCGAACTCATGGTTCTGTCCATATAATGCCTTGTATATTTGCCTGTTACATTGCTTAGTAACCACATCTTATCGCTAACAGACTATGTTACATGATTGAGGAATTGTTCTTTGCTAATAATAAATAGAATAATTTTGTTAACAGTGGATTTTATCATATTGATCGTAACATGGTTTATAAAAGCAGAAAACCACTCGAGGGCATGTGTTACAGTGATTTATCACAGGTAAGGGGTTTTAGACTGTGATCACACCCTTACCTGTGATAAAATCACTTTAACACATAACCTCTCAGTGCTTATTGCTTTTTTATTTTCACCCTGTGTATATTTTACCCTGAAAATATTATGCTGTGCTGGCAGACCACTCTTGATTATTCCATGATGACTAATCCAAGAAATATATATTCTAAGGCATTAGCTGTTTATTGTTTTTTATCATCAACTTGGTATCAGATATTTAGTAACTGTCCAATCCAAATCCATGTCAGACACAAGAATAACCCATGAGTAGGCATTCATCATTCATCATTAAATCAAATGCCACCCAATTGTACAGTAGTTTTGCTTAGTTTAGCCTATGGTTTTCAGGACTTTGCTTGGGCATTCTCTGCCGGAACACTGGGGGCGTTCCGACAGTGTGTTGTGTCACATGTTTCGTCTTTACTCACTTGTTTCTAATTAGTTTAATTTATTAGATGGGGCTTCTCAATGGAATACGCTGAAAAGTTAACAATAATAATCAATTTTTTTGTTTGAAATCAAGTTAAAGTTGGATTTTCAGTATAGTTCTTATGATTTTAGAAGACATTTATTTTCTATAAGATGTGTTTTCATGTAGATAATACCTTTTGTGTTTGTCATAACTAAACATTGGCTTTATGTCAGGTCCGTTCTAAATTCCATCCTCAGTGCGTTGTTCAGTTTTTAAAATGTTAAAAACTGGGGGAAAATGGGGGAAATAAGGAAACCTGTTAGGTAAGGAAAACCGTTCAAACCAGCCAGTGACAGCTAATAGTACTAAGAGCGGAGAAAAGCAGAGAAAAGCCACATGCTTTTTAATCCAATTACTGTGTGAGTAGTTCATTAATTAATTGATTAATTAATTGAGTCCTTTGCCTTAAAAAATAGCTAAATTATTTTTAATTATGTTTAACTGTAAAATAAAGAACATCTGTAACAGCTAATTGAGGAGTGAATTACTGACTAAGGAACTTTGTTTTGCGTTTCAGAAATCCTGTAGAAATCTGTTAATAAATAAAAGTTATATTAATATTAACAAATATACAATATGTGCAACTTTGAAGCCTCTTCAAGGTGTAAAAGTAAAAGATTCTCTGGTGTTGTATTTATTAGGAGCCATTTTTCAATTTCGCTTTTTGCCACATTCACTCCTTGAACACTTTACTGAGACCCCTATAAAACTGTCACTTCTAAGAATTTTATTCAGTTTTCTATTGTCTGTCAGGCATTGAGTTGTGTATATTTAGCAGACAGATCTGACTCGGTCATTTTTGTCATTTAAACATATTTAGCAGCTTCACAGTCAAAGGCACGTCATAGAGCAGAATGTAAACGCCTGAGAGCAGGATGACAAGATAAAGGTGTGAGTGTGTGTGTGTGTGTTTCTATGGCTAGAGCTATGTGTGTCTGCGTAAGTTCCTTGTCATCAACTGTGATTACTGTGGAATAAATAAATACTAGAGTAAAGGGATTAAGTAGTTAAATTTGAGTATCAATCATGCAGGCGAACAGATCATGGAAAGGACCTGGCATTGTGAGCTTAGCCCTGATTAAACACTCTTTTATCCAGCCACTTAGTGTAGGTTGATCTGGTCTCTAGCCTTTCCAGTGCACTCTACATCACGTTTGGCCTTTAGGACACTGCAGCACAATTGGCATTTAGGACACTACGGGATACTCAAAAACCCTGCAACATTCTTACTGAACCTCACAGTCATTGTGTGTTGTAAGCAGTGAAAAAACTTTGGGAAAAATAAAAAGGCTGTCTGCTGGATCCAGTGCATTGGATAATTCCCAGTGTTCCCAGTGTTTCGATCATACCCATGCTTGTGATTATCAAGTGGTTCTCTGCTGTCTCCACACAAACACTGGAAGCTGCATATCACAATCTTGTTATTTCTATGTGCGCAGGACCAAATGATGTAAAGAGAACAGAGAAAATGGCATGTGACTAGGGTGAAGTGGTGGTATGGAGGTGAAGGAGATCAGAAAAATGGAAATAAGGAAAGAACTAGAAAGAGCACATCCATACACACCTCTGTGAGCTAGCAAAAAAGCGTAAAAGGAAGTCCAGGAATTACTGTGACTGAACACAAGGCTTCCTGCAGTGGCGTTAGCTTTTTAAACAGGTCTCTGCATGAGTTACTTAAATGTTGCCAGCTGTCTGTCTCATGTGGGTTTTCTGTGTGTAAAAGGCTAGAATAATGCTCTTTCTGGGGAGGCTGGTTATAGTCACTACACTAGGATGGCGTGTGCCATTCTGTTGCTCTAGGAGAAACACAATTATGCCATCCCATCTCAATCTGCAGTGACTCAACCAAAAATACACAAAAGCCTACATACTTCCCCCTTACACTGCTCTAGAGCAACTGCACAGCAGCATTTCTTAAATATTGTGTATTGGGATTGTAACTCTATACACTCCAACGGTAAATGATTTTTGACACAGAAACATGGCTCAAACAGTGAGAAACCATCCTAAGCATAAACAGTGAGAAACCATCCTAAGCATAAACATTAACAGCTTTTTTTAATATTAAAAAATATCTATAATGATTATAACAACAAGCATAGTTGCTATGGTATCAGTGTGTGATGAAATGATGCATAACCTTTTAAACCACTGCTGCTCGGGAAGCTGGATCAAGTTGAGACCGAGTCTGGACTAGATGCTTCTTTATTCCTTCTTGGAGATCAAGTAGGTTCAATGACGAGAAAGAAAATCAACGTACATTAAAAACCATTATCAAAGTAAAAGTTGATAATGGAACATTCAGCTATTCCTCCACTTGTTCATTTATCTCAGTCTGTAAGAACACATAACTAGGCAAATGACTTATGTTACTATATTTATTTGTTAAGCTTTTTTTTTTTTGCAACCAAAACATATGACTGGGCAGCAAATTCAATACTTTGTTTGCCTTGTGTGGTAGATAATGAATTTATCATGTATCCACCCCTCATTAATGATCCACTGTGGCAAGCATGAGTGTGAGCTGTTTCACCTGTTGACTGGGAATTCTGACTTGTCATCAATGAAGCAGAAAGAAACAGGCAGAGCTGAACTACTGTTGTTTGTTCTATCACAAAAAATACTTGATTGTCAAATGTATAATATTACATTAGAGTGCTAAGTCTTACTCACACTAGTTCTCAAACACAGCTCAGCTCTCATAGACAAATTCATAATAATCCCTTCTTAAGCCATATTTTTATTTGCAAATGTGGGATCCTGTATAAATGCATCTATCTCACAGTAATGAGAATGAATTTTTCACTCTGGCCTCTGCCTCTGGCATAAAACAGGCCTTGATTTAAGATGCTGGGCCCAAAGCCACATCATCAGTGAAGAATCCACAGCTGAGCACGGCTCTGAGCAGGAAATCATCATTAGGTTATCATCACTGTCTGCATTTCCCCTCCCTACAGTTCCTACGTCACCATCCCACACACCATCCCGGCTGGGGCCCCATCACTAACTCGCACTCGCTAATGCACTTTCTCAAACAACAACGTGTGATTCCTCCACTGAATACACTGCATTTATTAGCGTTGTAACATTCTGCAAAAAGCTCTAGGCTTACTTAGCTTGGTAACGTAGGAGGAATTCATGCTTTATACTGTTTACTATATTTGCTATTAAAAGCAAAAGCTCAGCGCTTAGTTATTCTAGTCTGTTCCTACAAACAACAAAGACACGTAAAACAAAATTGTAAATTAAACATGCAATTCTAATGGAATGTGATGATTCATGAGCATTTCACTTTCTACATTAAAACCATACTTGTCTATTGAAATAAATGAGCTAAAGGCTTGAAGGTAGACGGTAAAAGTTAAGAGGGCTAGCTACAGTACGTGGACATGTTAAGCTGTAGAAGCCTGTGCTGGTGAAAGCTAAATGTAGCAGAGAACTATTTCACCAGCTAACATTTCTATTAATGAGCAACCATTACAGCATCTAAAAATAACTCTAGCTGAAAGGGTAGACCTACCTCTCTTTCACACTTTATTTAATTATTTAAAACCTGATGCTTAGGCAACACATTACACACCATATGTACATCTTATTCAGGTGAATACGCTCTGTGGCATCTTTGATTTCTTCCAATAGATTAACAAGCATAATGTGCAAATGCTGTATTGGTAAATAGGATGCTTAGGTAAGTATTGCACTTTGGCAGCTAGAATAAGCTTTAAACTGGCTCCAAACTGAATTAGCGCTCATGTGCTGTTTAGATTACAGGCATACATGTTGTAAAATAAGCTCAAAATGAATAATATGAAAAAAAGAAATTTGTAATTTTTGAATACGAGTGTCAATGTTCTAAGGTGATCAAACATTGGACGTCTAGTTTTTGTTCACATTTTATGTAAAATATGACCACCAGTGTGATCCTACAGGAAATGAAATAAAACATGCTGTTAATGGTGACCAGCAGAACACACAGCTTTAGTGGGCTTGTTTTTCATGAGGAAGCTTGCACTTCCTGTCTTAGCATTGGGTGAACAAACACTTCTGCGTCAGCTCAGACTCCTCACACACACCTGAGATAATCAGTTCTTACTGTTGCTGTAGGGATGAATGAAGGTTTCAGGCTGCAAATAATGTAGGAAATAAACTGCTGTAATACTAAACAGTTAGTCTGGAAATTGTTTTTTTCAGGTCCCCTTCAGTCATTAGGATATATAAACTTTACGGATTTACTGCCAGGTTAAGCTCCTTCGTTCCCAGGAGTTTTCTAAGTTGCCTCAAGCATGGTTCAACTAACATGTACAGTAGGCTTCTGGTGCAGTCCACCAACGTTCCTTGCACATTCTGCATCACCATAGCAACAACAGCGGACTGTTACACTAACATATTATCTGTGTACAACACCACTTTATTAATTCACTTTACAACAATGTGCTATAAACATAACTGTGACGTCTACATTCATCTCACTATGCAGTGCTCTGGCTTCATTAATGTTCTTTTATATCACTTACCTAAACTGCAGAATTTGTGAGTGAATCATTGATAGAAATGTTTGTTAAAGACAATTCAGAATTTTATAGATTTGGCTACTTTTGGCTGCAAATTGTGTATTTGTGTTGTGTCATGTGGCTGTCTGACACTTTAATGTCAGCTGGCAGCAAACAGCTCATCTGGAGAGCTGCAAACATCAAAGCATGATCCCAGCTCAAACTACAAATCTATATATTCTCTCTCTCTCTCTCTCTCTCTCTCTTTCTCATGTAGACACATACTCACATGCAAGCAATAAAAGATCTCTGCTTGCTCACAAAACCTTGTTTCTATTTTTGGCCCAAATATCAATCACTCTGACACTAAAATATTAAACATTCAGTGATACTAAAGAAGTATGAAATATGTAGACTCATTAGTGCAGCCCTACATAGGATTGTCCATTACGAGGGGGACAACAGTATAATTGCTGAGTCTGCCAAGTCTGGAGCCAGAGGCCTTTTAAGGATGGTGAGAATAAGCGCACTAGTGGTTTTAATTTCTTTTCAGAATGTCCTGCATCAGGAAAATGCAGGCCGTGACTGAAAGTTCTGCCACCTTCCCTTCCAACTATTTCAATCGCCATCTTTGCCACGGACTCCTCCTGAGGTCACTGAGAACAATGACCAGCCGTCACCCTGCTTTGCCACCAGTAACAGCATCAGCGTGAAGAAAATGAGAATATAGAGCAGAAGGGAAAAGGGTAGTGACTTTTATTGAGTAGTGTGGCGGGAGTCTAGCTGGCAGTGTAGTGCTTCCATATGTGTCTGTGACCCTGCCAGGGTGGCTGCCAGGCTTCCTGTCTATGGTAAAACAAATCAGAAATCCAGAGGAGCATTCAGAGCATCCATCGAGCACAGCCATCGGCTCAGATGCCATTGTGCTACTGTTCCTGGAAAAGCACTTCACTGACTGTTTCTAAGGGGCAGGCACTGAGAGAGAACGTTTAATACGTTAGGTGTTCCAGCACAGTGACTAACGGTATCAAAATGACAACAATCATTGCTTGAGAACAAAAATTATATGCTATTTATAGAAGAGCTTTAAAAGGTTTCCTTGAAACCTAACAATGAGAAAAAGGAGTATGTATGACCCTGAATACTGAAAAAATATCACTAGTAAAATTAAATCATTGAACCATATCTCCATACATAAGGATTTAAGCTTGTATAGCAATTGGTGAAGTCCTTTATGTCAGGGGTTTTCTAACATTTTACAGCCATGGACCCCTATAATAACTTTCATAGATTCCTCTGACATACTTTTATCTTATAAACATAATCCTATTAAAATATTAGGCTCATTATTAACTTTGGTATATTGTGATTTTCTCAAGTGTAGCAGAACATAAATTAAGATAAATATATAAATATATAAGGACTCTTGATTATGCTTCACAGACCCCACATTGACTTCTTTAGGCATGTCTGAAAGGGAAAGATATATTTCTAATTGCACTGCAAATTTATCTCTTGAGATTAAATCAATATAGCCAACTTTGGGAAAATTTGTGCATGTTTTTCTATACTAGAACAGTTAAAAATATTTTAGCCCTTTGGGCAACAGTTTATAAACCACAATACCACAGCATGATAAGAAAATGATCACAAATAACTAAACTTTCGCGCTCTTTTGCTGTCTAACAAGCAAACCACTTGAGCCAAAAGTAAGAGTGAGCTCTTGAGGTCAAGTAGGTGTTTTTCCACACAGCACTGCGATGTTTAGCCACAATTCTCAGAATTGACCACAAGCCTAATTAGTCCTCAAGCAAACGCCACCATTGGCATTTTCTGGGCTGCAGAGGAATGGCCAGCGGAGAGAAAGCAGATTTAATTGTGTGGGAAAACAGCAGGAAAGCTGGCTGAGAGCTGTGTCCCAGTGTTCAGCTCTTTTACTTTATTTAGACATTCTCTATTGCTCCATTTCTGAACATTCTGCAGTATGTAAGCAGCAATCGATGAGCTGAAGGATCAACACACACACACACACGCGAGCGCTACGCTATTCATGTACTTACAAATGAAACTTATAGACACTACAGTACATTTTGTCTTCAGTACATTACCTTTACTTCAAATGAATTGAATGCTAGAGAGAATCTAGAAAATATAAACTGCATCCAAACTCAAACTGTAATGATGAGTCATCAAACATTAGATATCCACGGTGTGGTCCATGCTGTCTCTTAAACTTTTGGGCCATAATTCATAACGGTATCCAGACTCATCCAGCCGATATCAGTGTGTGTTTTCAGCTTAAAACTGTTCCAGCATTAGTCTAGCAAAACAGGGACAAGTGTAGCATTAACATTTTCAAAGTGCTCTTGAATTCTCCCAGTGTGAATGCCACTTCTCACTGTGTCCCACTACAGGTGCACGCTGGCGTGTCCTTCCAGCACGTGCGTCATATTTATTCTATCGCACATACTCATCTCCTAACAGAGAGACATAAAAGCACAGCATGAGAAGACAAGGGTAAGATGAAGAGAGTGCTCAAACCAAGAGTAAGAGATTTTTAATAACACCCTATCAAGTTTTATTCACTATTCTAATGTTTTTAAATTAGCCAAATGGGCTTCCTATGTTTCAGCTCAGGAGGATCAGCCCAGCATGAGTCTGTACTAGGAGGGAGCGTTCACCCCCACACACGAACTCACACGGGCTCCACATGCAATATGCACCACCTACATGATGTATATAACACTATAATTCACAACAGATATGCTAGAAATACCCGCTTCTAACTACTTCTCCCCCCACCGCTCTCTCTTTCTGTTTCTTCATTCAGATAACTCTGTTTCAGCCTGCTTGAGTCATTTTCTCCCTCACAGTTTTAAAGGTCAGGCTTGACTGTTGGGCAGAGGGGGCAGTATGTGGGTTTGTCAAATCTGTCAGCCCCTCACATCAAACATATATTGCTTGTAGCCAATACAGTCTAGATAGGAAAGGGGTAGTGTTACAATGATATCAACATTTTGACTTCAGAAGCAACGCCAGGTGGAGTACCGTGATTCTTGATGCCATGATACTTTGGACAAGTCAATCAGGATTTGGGAAGAAATCCAGTCATTGACCACTCAAATTATCCTATGAATAACAATTTCCTCAATTTACGAATACAGAGGACAAACAAATGACTAAATAATTTATACTAAATATTTTACACATGGCTTCATTTATTATGTTCCAACCTCGAGGGAGAAGCAAACTTATAGTAGACCCAATTTTCCTCTTCCCTAATTTGGGGTGTTTAAAGCGATGTCTGCATCACCCATCAGCAATAATGATAAATCACACAGGACCCTGAGAGCAGAAGACATTCCCGCTAAACAAAAATACACACACGCTCACAAACACACAAACATGCACACAATCTATTGAGAAAACAATGTGAACAAACATGAACCTCAAAAACACTTTGCTGTAGAGCTTTAAATATTTGATTTGATGAAACATGGACAGAGAAGCAAAGCTGACTATTTAGAACAAAGTGTCAAAGATCCCAGATCGAAAACATTCACCCTAAATGTATTTAGAGATGATAGATGAATGATGTATCAGAAACCTGCTCTAAAATCTCAACACAGAATTCCTATTTCTTACCTTACTGTACATCCATTGTACTGTTTTTCTACTTGCAGTTAGTTACTTTCTAACTGCAGTATTTCCAGGAGCCAACTGATGAGCCTACATTTATTCCCTTCAGTCCCCTGGATACATGTAAACTGAATTTAATTGTGTAGGCTCATCTCCATATGCTATAACGAGCGGCTAATTGTACTGTAATTGTAATAAGCTTGTGAAAATCATGTAATTATATAAGATAGATTTTCATAACATTTACCTTTATTAAACTTGCACACATCTGTATGGTCATTTAATTAAAGCAAACGGCACCTAAACACACTTGTATTTTTTCCATCGTTTTAATTTAGCTTCTGGATTTGATCGCGTTACTTTCAGCACTAATGAGTTTCCAACTCTTAGTACAGGGAGACACCTTTTGCTCTGTTTCCTACAGTATATATACTACAAGCTGGTGGATATGCTTTTGCATCACTGCAGAGGAACCTACATGAGTCTGATCTATAATTTTTGTATAGCAAAAAAAAAAACACCAAGTGCTAGAATTTATATCTGTGATAAATATAATTTAAAAAGAGATATGTACAGCTGAGGCATTTGTGTGCGTGTAAATAACGGTTTTATATAAAACGTTAGAAAGGAAACAACAAAGTAAAAAAAAAGAAAGAAAACAAAGGAAACAAAGGAAGTTGAATCCTCTGCCACAACAGTGACACAGAATTATTGTAAAGGTGTTTTTCATCTGCACGATATGATCATTAGGCATCAAGGGCAGGAGGCTACAATGAGGGAAAAAGAATGAACAAAAGAAGATAAACGATGAGTGACTGAAAGAGAAAGTGACAGTAGAAGCAAAATGTATGTGTTTCTGGGTGTGTCGTTCTTTTACACAAAATTAAACTTGACTAAGAATATTGTAAAAATGATAGTAATGTCACTCTGCTTTCAGCCAGTATTCTCTTGCTTTCCCTTATATCATGCAGGTTTATCGTAAAAACACTGTGTGTTTGTGTGTTTGTGTCCACATTCCGGAAGATGAAATCCCACACACTGAAGCCCCTGGATAACTCCTCACAGCTTTCCCAAACAGATTCCTCTATTCACATCTATTAGGAGCAATCTCCCATTTCCAAGCCCTGCATGTATGCACGATTAGGTGTATGTGCATCCCAACCTGTGTAGAGACTGAGCTGAAACAACACATCATTTTAAACTCAGCAGAGTGTTCTGCATAAAGAATGTAGTGCTGCAGATGTTTTTTCTTGCCGATGTTAATCTGACCTAACTGACCTTGCTGAAGTGACTCTGTACTCCTCATTCTATAAAGATGCAATAAGCACTAATGCTCAACATTTTTTTAGAATTCAGTGAAAGCTCTTGGGCCAAAATCTGTCAGTATTTCAACAATCCAGTCTTAGCACATATTAACACAAGTTCTCACTGATGTCATGGTAAGAATGATGTGGGGCAAACTGGCACACACATACCTAAAGATAAGGCATATTTAAAGGCAGCTGCATTTCCAATTTCAAACTGTTTTATGGGTTTTTGCCTATAATGTGACACTAGATTGAAGCTATGCTAAACAGAAAATCTAAAACACTAATGTTCTGTCATCTGTCCTGCAGTGTAATTTGCACATGGATTAAACAATAAGTACCTTATCTTCTTTTTGTTTCTGTGAATAGAAAGTCTGGGCTACAAATAATTCAGCCCTAACCTTGCTTCTTTATATAATGCTATATATTTATCTTACAATCATTAGACAACATCATTGATCATTGTACATTCACAACAATTAAAGTGTTGACGATGGTGAAAAAAAGAAGCTTAATGATGTATTTTTGTCTGAAAGAGACAAGGAAACGTAGCCCAACTAACACATTTAAACCAGCTGCCCCTGATAAGACCAGATACAGGGCTGCATTTAGCTTTTAAAATATCAGTGAAAATACGTATCGACCTCTTGCTCTCTGAATGCATGCAGTATTAAAAAGATGCTCCTTTCAGCTATAGGCTTTCAGGAACTGGAGCTCAAGAAAATGAACTAATAATTGAATTTCCCATTTTCATGCCCTTCTGTTAAAAGGAGAGAAAGTACGTGAGCTAGAATAAAACATTTCATATTCTTTGGGAGAGCCAGCTGAATGTCTAAGACTCTGATTCAGTGAAAGGGAAGACAAAGGTAACAGGTCTATTGAGTAAACAAGATCTCACAGTGTAAACAACATCTTTGTGGCATACTTTTGAAAATATACCTACATTTCACAGAATAACTAGCTTTATAAGAAGAAAAAACAAAATCAGGGTCCTTTTATCTAATTGTGCAGTACTGAGAATGCGGAATGAAGCTGACCAGTGTGTGTGGTGATGAAAATCCCATCACAGACACTGTAACTTGAAACCTCTGTCGGGAGGTGTACATCTAGAAGAAATGTATAATGGGCTGCAGTAACATTTTTATAACATTACCAAAAAAGACCTGATATATAACATAACAATATTTCCACTGCTACAAAAGATCATCACTCGTTTGCTCCGTGGCCCCTGTTGATTAGTGTTGATGAATACCTGTTAATAAGTATAAGAGTTCATATGGTATCTAAGTGAAAGAAAGAATAATTAGGGAATAATTCATACTCAATTATGTAGCAATATCCAGAAGTCATTGAGTCTGAAGAGACTTGCCATTAATCAAATCACTGCATGATCTAAAAGCATGGCTGTGCTCTGCTATTGCACATGAGCATATATAAGATCATCACAACATTGATCCTAGAGACAGTCATTATCTCCCTACTGTCCTGAACATATGCACAGGCCTGTGGTCTTGTTGCTGACATGTTAATAGATGCAGCAGGTGCTGTTGTTGTGCCTCATGGAAAGGGTAATAAAAGGCAGCAGACGCACATACACTGTCACAGTAAAAGCTTCTTTATTATGTGCTTGCACTCATGATCATGCTCACCCACAGACACACACAAGCACACACACAGCACTCTATAAATGATCTGCCCCTGTGGAGCAGCAAAAGTAGTGGAATGCCATCAAAAGTTCTGGCACTCAATTACAGGGCAATAAGAAAAAAAAAAAAAACCACTGAAAATAATGGTACTGTCTTTTAGAGATATTTTTAGCTCAGCCCAGCAAAAATTTAAATAATGCAATATTTGTCATATACTGTATGTTGATCCAATTCTGGTATCCAATAGTACATATGCCACAGATTCGTGTTAGTGGTGTTTAACCCGTTTCATACCAGACATAACAGAAAATACATTTATACCACAGTACAGTTGAATTCTGCCATCAGAAGTTGCTGACTAATTTTCTGCCATGGCACGGCTCTGACAGTAGTTTAGGCTATAATATAAAGGATTGGTTTCTATTACTGTGCCTGTTCTCATTTCTATAGTAAAAGCCCTCTGCTGTGTGTTGCCCAGCAACACATCAGACTACCCCAGCGTTGATTATTTTCATATAGCAGTGCAGCCTGTCATGTGTTACTCCTTAAATCGCACAGCATGATGTGATGTACCTTTAGTTTCACAGACAAAAATTTACAGAAATGTAAAAAAGTGCTCCCAGTAAAAACTTGATAGTTCAGGCAGAAAGAAGTAACGAAAAATAAGGCATGCTGTTCTGTGGTCTCAAATGAATGAACAGAAGCCCACTGTGGAACCGCGTTCTCTTTGGAAAACAGAACCGTCACATTACAATTAAGCAGCCGATCATCACTGAGCATTGTGAAGGAAATAATGCAACTTAGTGTACAGGACATATTGCTGGTAAAGATAGGACATGACTAGCAGGGGTTTCATGAGTGTGACATCCAGCTTATTACTGGATGCAGTTTCGTTTACTTGACATCAGGGACAGAACAGAAAAATCTGGTGTAACCATACATCCAGAGAGCAGTGAGTCATCTGCAACACAGGAAGGCATAATCCAAGTGCATGGCAGTTCACTCTAGGCTCCTGAGGCATCAAAGCAATCAGCAAACCGTGATAAACACAAAGCAATTAGAGAGGCACAGCACAGTATTTCATAATTCTCTTATATAAAATATTATGTAGAGGTTACATTGTCAGTAACAGGACAAGCAATAATGATGAATCTTTCTCAAGATTCAAAACCCCATTCACCAGACACCATGCCTAACAGCCTATCAATGAAAAAAAGACCAATTAAATAAAATACCAAAAACACAAGTTGTGTGTTGCTAGACTAGACAAGTTAGTTAATGACATTAATATGACCGCCATAATGTGGCCATTGGTGTGAAGCCTATAAAAGGCCCCTCTTATGTTAGACTTGTCTTCTCTGCCATTCTCATCTTGTCAAGGAGTTACGGAAGTGAATTCAATAAGCTGAGTTTAATGTGTGAGCTTGTTATTGTTAAGTCTGCATTGTCAGAGACAGAGTGTTAAAGTACACCTCAGGTGAGGGTTTTTTGAATATTTGACTTGTTACTAATTTCACCACAATTGGTAGTGTTAAGGAGACTTGTGAACTAATGAGGTTGGTACATGTCTTGGTACTGAGGAGGCTGAGGAACAGCAGAGAATTTCCAAGATATAACGTATAAATTGTTGTAACCGTGTCAAATTTTCTACAGGGTAAAATGATTTGTTATAGAGTTGGATGATAAGTATGTCAAATTGCGTACTATTCTAGACCATTATTGAGTATGAACACTTTTCCTGATATATGTTAAGAAGTAAAAAATCTCTTAAACTTACCAAAAGGTCTGTTTTTGGACCAGACTTATGGTGCATTTACAGCATTTGGAAGAAGCCTTATCCAGAGCAAGTTACATTTTATACAACTGAGCATTAGGGGCCTTGCTCAGGGGCCCAACAGTGGCACAGTGGATACAAACTCAATAATATTCTGATTAGTAGTCCAACAACTTAACCACTAGGCTACCACATCACCACATCTTCTAGACTAGTAAATATTTCAAAATGTACATAAAAATTACAACAGTTATGCTCATGGCAGAAAGTTTTAAAGAGAAACGACACTTGTCAGTCTGTTTACCATTTAATGTAAAACACAACTGACGCCACTTTTAATCCTCCAACTGTACATACGATACACAAACAAACTGGTAACTGAACATTAATGTGGATAGGAGATTGGAGTCAAAAGTAGGAAACAGCATAGCAGCAGCAGCAGTGAATGTGCTACAAGTTGGTGTTAGGGCTGGTTTAACAATATTAAACCTCCATCCTCTACCCAATACATCTGGAAAGTGCCTAATTTCACTGATGAGCTCCAATGAGCATTTAAGAGCATGATAAAACTGCAATGTAATAAAAGAACAATCATACTGGCTGCAATAACAGATGCTAAAATCTGAGGGTTGAGATTAATGCTGCCGGTATGGAGTAATAAAGACTGACGACACGTTGCACATAAAGATATATACTGTAGATATAAAGATAACTGGCTTTAACAGTCCTAACAGAAGTTCACAATCCAGGTAGAGCTGCTCTAGGACTACTAATTAATAATGAGAAGTGTCATATAACACCTGTACAGTCTATGCAGTTCATACGCTAAAACTCCAGGGCTATGTGAGGCCTTTTGATTGAAAACAGGGATGTCTCGAGTGGTCACAAAATTACGAGCAGCCACACATCAGAAATATATATTCTTTCTACATCTGGCAGAGATGTTGACAGCAACAACCCCAGAGAATGTGCTCTGAATAGTGAGGGATGGAAGTAACTGCCAGCTGGCAGGTCACTGACCAATTGTTTGTGTGAGCATAATAAAGGGACTTCACTGTCTAAAGAAAAGTTAGTCTGTTTCAGTAAAGGATGTGATTATGCAAGCATTCTTAAACACATTTCAATAAGTACCTCCTTCCATTAAAGCTATTTTTTATGCACTACAGCTACTTTCTGTCATCACTAAGACATGGATGACACTTGTGGACAGTGACTGTTGGGAACAGTAACACAACGTTTTCTTCATCACAGCCCATGTGCTCTGTGGTTAGTCCGAGTAATTGTTACCCTCGAATATAGACTCTGAGCAGTTCTTAGCCTTAATAGAGTACAATATCAGCACCCCCAGAAATTCTCACACACAAAAGAGAACAATATTACAAAAGATCAAGCTTCTCTCATGATACCCTAACAAACAGTATCAACACTATAGTGTGTAACATTACCAGTAATGCAGAATGTGCAGAAAATGTGATTATATATACAATCTATTTATTTATTTATTCATAAAAAGAAAATTGTAACTATTAATTATTTCCCTATTATTATTTGTTCAGCACACACACACACACACACACACACAAACAATCCTCCAGACTCCACTGCCAGCCAGTAGATTACCCACATATGAAGGATCAGCATATTTCCACTAGTCATTGTGAGGGTTGAAGTGATTTCATTTCTAATTGCTTTTATTGACTTTACTGTAGGGGTCTGCTGGATATGGCCAGTCGCTTACAAAGCAGACATAAAACTAAACATAGAATGTGATTCTGTCAAGTTCAGTATAATGTCTGCCTTTCTTTACAATATTTAGATAAAAGCCCATGCACAGTATATGTAAATTATAATAAGACACAACTTACTGAAAAACAAGAGTCTCATACCAAATAAACCCAATATTATTCAGAATGACTTTGGAGAGTTCATTTAGAAAATAGCATCCTCATTCACACTGACCTGAGTGCTGAATCAGCTGACCTCACCTATCCTACCACATTACATAGCTGTGAATCTGAATAACTTGGTGGCTGTAAGCAGCTCAGACACACAATTAGGTGAAGGATGTGTGTGTGTGTGTGTGTGTGTGTGAGTGAGAGAGAGAGAGAGAGAGAGAGAGAGAGAGAGAGAGAGAGCACTTAATATTGAATGTAATGATGAGCAATTGGACCCATCAATCTTAGTGTGGAGTTACAAAATGCATCTATTCCGACTATGTTCGGTGAATAAGTCAAAAACACTTACAGAGAAAAGTAAAAGAAAATTCTGTTGGATGAAATTAAAATTGGATATTTAATTTAAAATAATCTTTGCTCCTTTGCTCTCAGCTATGGATGAATGTGGCATGGTTTCATGGTCTCAGTGAGAGGAATAGTGCTTTTCTGTTTTGTCTCTTGGGAATAGGCAATCCTATTCTAATATTTTACTAAAACATACAGAGGAATATAAATCTCAATGTCAATAAACATGAATGCTATCCATCGAACTCTACAAAAGAAGTCACAGGTTCTCCATTCCAGCTGTGGTGAGGGTGAGATGTAAGTTGTGTTTATTGCGCCTGACAGGCTGATGAATTTCAACAGTTTGGCTTCCAGCATCAAAGTTGGTGTGGCCGTTTAGTTTGTCTAAGCAGACAATGATGGAGCCAGGTGCCCATTTGATGTCATTTTGTTTTCCTCTAATTGAATATGAGATGGGGATGAGAAGAGGATGACAGGGGATCATTTGTTTCCACAGGTCTGTAAGCAGTCATAAAAGCCTAGCCTAAGTTCAGCTCACCTCCTAATAATGAGTATTGTATATGAGAGCTTCACAGCATGTGATTATGCTTAAAAGGCCAGTGCATAATCAGCCAACTACAGCCTAGAAAATCCAGTTTCCAAGACAACCATGAGACCGCCAGTCAAAAAGAAAGATATTTATATAAGAAACTGACCACGGGCAATTCCCATCCACAGCAGTCTCTATGAGTCTGATACAGTTATGGTCAGATGCTAAAATACACTTTTATATTTTTATTCCAGAATGGAATAAACTAAATAAATGACTAAATAAATACTAATATAAGTACAGCATGTTAGTTAATTCTCGCAAAAAGCAAATATTAATAATAAATATAAATAAAAGAAATCAATCCTAGGAAAAAACACAATCATGTCTTTTTATATGTACATAAGTTGTTATAGAAAAATCTTTTCCATATCCAATCCCAATGCTTTCCATTTGGTAGAGAATAGCAGTAAATTATGTTTTTTCACCCTTTCCAATCCACTGTTCTTTGCTGGTATCAACTAAACATCGATTCGGAAAAAGGGACCAGTGCAATCTCTAATTGTGAATAGGTTTTTGAATAATGTCCCCAAGTGAATATGATCTAAAGCTGGACTTCTCCCCAGTCTGAACAGTGTGGCATGCTAACACTGAGATTGTGGTATCACTTCACGGTTCAGACTGTGTGAAATACAGAGCTAATAATGACAGACAAACTGGATAAAGTGCACTTTTCAATGAGCAGGTTTTGATTTATGTATCCTTATCCCCAGAGCACATTAGAAGCCATATGCTCCAAATGCTGAAGGCGTGTTCTGTTTACTTTGTACCATTAGGCAGAGTCCTTTCCTTAATAATGAAATAAAAAATGTGATTTATAATGGAAAAAACAATGAAAGCATGACACGGGGATAAAAGGGGGAGCAAGAGCAGATAAAAGCATTGCAACTTTATGAGCTGGCCACACACTAAACTCAGCAATTACTTCAAGATGGAAAAAAACTTTGACTTCAATTCTTTTTACACTGACAAACATCTATTTGTCATTGTTTGGGTCTCAATTAGCCAAGCAGTGAATGATAAAACCCTTTAAGAAGACATAAACACCACAGAAAGAGGCTGCAAATCTGTGTTTCTCAATCCACACTGAGTTTATATCAATAGAGACAGAAATAAAAATCCAATAAATTTTTTTTAATCCTTAAATCTGAATGAGACTTGTCCAACGTCTCCAGATACTAAATTAACCTCAACAGCCAAATTAAAACAGTACTATTACCACACTGAGGCCACATTAAACCAAACAGACTAGCAAACATGAAAAGTGAAGATGCCTGATTAGTCACTGTTGGTTGGACATTTTCATCTCTACATCATTCACAGCAAAGTATCCAGCATCAGAGTGCCTTCAGTCAGACCCTGTAATTAATGCTGAATTTATAATAACTGTATAATCTGTCAAACACTGACTTAGAGGTCACAAAATAACAACTGAGTTTTGTGGCTTCCTGCCCAAATGTCAGTGTATTTAGGCTGCAGAAATGTTTTACAATGAGAAACATGTAGCTCTTAAATATGTAGCTCTTAAACAGACAAATATCTTGTTCATATACTGTATATTATACTATATATATATATATAGTACTGTGCAAAAGTCTTAGGCACCATATTATCTGTAGTACAAATTTTATTATATAAGTTTATGATGTCTGCATTA
>JAOTRN010000041.1:15382425-15401345 GCA_028566695.1 Bagroides melapterus | reverse complement strand
TCATAAACTTATATAACAAAATTTGTACTACAGATAATATGGTGCCTAAGACTTTTGCACAGTACTGTATATATATACATATATATGTTGAGTACAGATACACCAGGAGAAAGTCTGCATTTAAATGGAGCAAATCTTAACTGAGGGCCTTCCTAGTGGCATAAGAGATGATTGGGAGAGCAAAGTCAAGTTCTGCCCTTTTTTCAGGGGGGAATGAGTATTAATCTTTCAATCAGTGTAATACTAACCAATTGTGTTCATCTATGAGCTAATATATACAGAAGACTACAGGTAGGACAGTCCTCTTAGTGTGTTCAGATGCCCTGTGAATGTTCTTTTAATCCCACTTCCACTGGTCCCCAAAGGAATTATTACCAATCCTGTCCATTCCAGCACGTATTTTGGTTTGCAATGATCCATAATATTTACGGACAAACATAGTTGGTTCAATTCAACATATGGACTAATTAGTCATTTATTAATCCTGACCAATGTTAAGGAAAACACTTCTCTTTGTTCCATTATCATTTTCATACGAGTAGCAATTTTCTTGAGAAGCAGAACTGTATAAATCTAGGGAGTCAAAGCTAGAGATGGCAGGTGCCTAATAAAAGAAACCCACCTGCTGCTGTACAACTACACAACCAATCAAGCACAGTTTATTCTTGTTAGAGTTATTAAATCACTCACAAAATGTACCTCCTCTATTTACGCTAAATTTCCTTCTCCACACCTTATTAAAATGCTCTGTAGGGCATAAAAATAACCACTAAAAAAAGGAAAGAAGAAAAAAAAAAGATGTCCTTGTGAAGTGGGGTGTCGGTATAAACAAATCGAGCAATGAAATAACCTCACAGAGAGATAATACACCACTGAGAATTTCATGTGCAACCATGAGGACTAGGGAGAAGCTGGAACATCGGAAGACATCCTGATCAGAAAAGAGCATTGCTGTTTCTTGCTACTTTTCCTCGCTATGATACAAATAAGGAACATAAAATTAAGTCAATCAGATTCATAAATGTGCAAACAGATACAATGCAAATTCACATTGAGATTTATTTACTTCGGTTGGTGTTCTACAACGTGTTCCAACGATATGACTGCACACACTATAAGCATCCTTCAGCACCAGACTCCCATTATTTCATCTGGTTAAAGTGAGGGATTTATTTTCACATTTGTGTGCAACACAGATAGAGAGACAGACAGAGAGAGAGAGAGAGAGAGAGAGAGAGAGAGAGAGAGAGAGAGAGAGAGAGAGAGAGAGAGAGACAGAGAGAGAGAGAGAGAGAGCGATGGTAAACGACAAACATTTTGATTATTTACTCAAATGAAGACAACTAAAAAGAGAAATCACTCAAACAGAAAACAAACAAATAGTCTTAAATTACTATGTAAGTAATTTTTCTACCAAACCTTCCATTTGGCAAATCGTAGTGTGTGCATGTGTGTTTGTGTATGTGCGATGTCCCACTCACATTTAGCCCATTGTCCCTCTCACTGTTTCCTCCTGGAACAAAGAGTAATGGGGCATACTGTATAGCCAAAGCCACCAGTGGCTGGAGATCATCTCCAGGTTTCCTGTGGGCCTGCAGCCACTCACTGCCAGTCAGAACCCCACTTCAACACACACCCCCACCTCTGCAACTTGCTCTGGCTTTTATCTGATCACAGGTGCCTTCACTAATGGCTTAATGTTTCCTCTGTCCTTTCAATTGGTGCGTTTCCATTTTCTCTTTAATGTCTGATTCCCACGCGCTTAAGTATACAGTGGCCTGTCAGAGACATCATCATGTGTCTCACGTTGGTAAGGCATTACTTCCTTTACAGGGTCAGTGGCACCAGGACAGAATGTACTTACTGCAAATGCTTCATAAGGCACGTTGTCATTCTTCATATTTTTAAACTGGACAGTTGTCCCTGGTGAGGCTTGTCTGTTACATTGAGAGCAAGCTTTCAGGATCCAGAACTTTTAAGGCTGGGGTGAAGCCTTGGGCTGTAGCCTCAGCTGAGAACATGTTTAGTGGACTGGGTGGTCCAGCCGTTGTACTGGGAAGCACAAATAAGAGTAAGGACCTCTTAGTTCTAAGCTTGGTGGCCCAACACAAACAGGAGCAGGAATGTAGAGCTCCAGCAGACTAATATGAGTGCCTGAGCAGAGAAAGATGTAGAAAGCAGATATCAAGTGCCTCAAAGCCTCATACTTCAGGGATTATGAGTAAATAAAAGTTCTATATAAATCTCTCATTAAAAAAAATACAAATAAAAAAATTAATTATCCAATAAAACCTATTATGACGCTTGATTTTCCATCTTCACAGAGTGCCAAGAACAATAATTTTATTTCACAATCCTCACCAGAGCAGAAACACATTCTTTCAACAAATCCAGAATGCAATTTTGACTGTATTAAACCCATCTGATTGTGTAGATTTAAAAACTAGACATAGAACTGCATTCAAAGTGGGAAGCAACACTATAAAAATCTAAATGTGTGCAAAATGAACAGCCCACAGATGGTCCCTGTTGCTCTCCAGTCTCTTACTCTCTACATAAAAGATCTGATACTCTGCTGATTTTGCATTTAAACAGAGACTGCCCTGAATGTAATAGTAGTGTATTTTGGACTGTCTGATAGATATTTTTAGCAGAACTATTCTGCATTTTAGAAAATCTTTATTTGAGATGTATTCATTTAAACATTTATAGTTTGATTTGATTCTCAGTGCACACGTCATGTCCCTGATGTGGGCGTTGTATCCCCAATCCCCCAAGAAAATAAAAAACAAAACCTAATGATCTAAATATTTTTGAAATGTCAGCTGAATCCTGCTCATTATGTATAACCTATACATTATAAACTAAAAGACAAATTACACAAAAGCTGGTATGAATAGTTTGCTTTATTCACAAGCTTATTAATAATGGCTGGTAATCCACAGCAGTGAAGGAGCAGCTGGTTTGTAAGAGAGGTGTTAAGCGAGTTTCAGGCTTCTTGAGTGGAGCTTTCTGGGAGAGCTGCAGTGATACAGGCAGGACGTCCGATCCTAGACTAGAAAAATGGACTTTTTTGCGAGGGAGTTTTGCTGCACAGAATGATATGTCACATCTTATCGGTTAAGGAATTTAGCAGCGTTAACTCTCCACATTTGGAGAAGACAAAATTAACTAATTTTGTTTGGCTTGTGTAGTGTAAAATTATCAGCTCTCTGAATGCCTGGTGTTTCTCAGAGGCACGACTTGGATCAAAAACAGATGTTGGCATGAGTATGGTGAGTAACACTGTAAATAAGGGTTTTTTGTTTCCTTTTTCTGGTAGCAAATTAAGAGAGTCAAATATACATCATGGAGTTAGAAGAGTGACATGAACATAGGATTCTCTGATTCTGACAGAATGAAAGTCTACTAACAAAAAAAAAAACAAAATTAATTATCCACAGCGGCATAATGCTCCATCTTTTATGCACTGAAAAATCAGATACACACTGTATTCAATACTTAAATAAAGTCTGTCACTGGAGCATTTTTATTTCCCCATATATTTAGATTATTGAGCTGCACTGTCAAAAGATACTCAACAAAAAATACTCAATTGTAAATTTAAGCATTTTACAATTTACAATTTAAGCATACAGTTAAGCATTACTGCTAAAAGAAAAAAAAGGCAAATAATAGCAGCTAAGTAATTCCGAGTGTAAATGTTATTTCATGTACTTTGTGACAGGTCAGAGTCATTTCATCAAGTGTGATGAATTAAACACATTTTTCATTTTTTTTATTTCTATACAAATTCCCATATATAATTATTCAAAAATGATTAAAAATAAGTTTCTCTTATTAAATTCAGTCTACTGAAGTGATAGAGGGTAAATGTTCCTTCACTATTAGAGTAAAATCGTATGCAGCTCTAACATATGGGAAATGAGATTACTTTTAAAATATCAACCGGACATTTTCAAATCAACACAAATATGAAAATATATGATATATTGCGTTTTTCCTTTTTTGCGTGTTCATTACCTAGCTCTTTTTGATTTCCAAGACTAGAACTGCTATTATAGAAACTCATGGATTGGAAATATAGCAGTGGTATTTAAAAAAACGTGTCTTTAACAGGAAGAGTTGAATGCAGCAATCTCTCAGAAAACATTTGGAGACCAAATTATTCTAGATGGACTTTATTCTACAGGTAATATGAAAATAAGTATTTTATACTGTGAAGAAATATACACAACACACTACATTTTATACAAATATTAACCACTAATTAATAATGAACCATATTGTACAAGAATAATAAGATAGCGGACATTTCAACAATTCATAACATCATTCAAGACATTGTCTGCAAGCTGCTATTGGGCACAGATTATTTCAGTCATTGACTTTGATGTATGGTACACAGTTTTGCTGCCAGTTCCCTTTTAATGTTGTTACTCTTTATCAGACACCATATAAAAGGATAACAAGCCAGACTAAATAAGCTGATCCTGATGTTCCTGATTACAAATGGAAAAGCTCGCATTGTTAAATATATCTCATTAGCAGTTAAGCATATGTGCAAAGATTCCATCCTCACTGCACATCAAAGCAAGTTCATGAAAAATCGCCACAACAAAAGCAGAATCTTGAAAAGGCCAATAAAACGTCTGTGTTCTTTTTTTTACTCTTCCCTGCTTGCAAAAGAGATTAAAAGAAGGCAGACTATTTAATGTTTGAACAAATTTCCAACATAAATCGGTCTGAAAGTGTTACATTATTTTCCTTTGTGTAGTAATATGTACATTAACAAGCCACACTAGTTAAATTTCAGGAACACACAATGACACTTTACACATTTGTGGTTAGTTAAAGCATGGACTCTATCACAGTACGAACATAATGTACTGAGTTCATGTTGGTCCTCTGTTCACCAGAGTATTTGAAATTGGTAATGGAAACAAAGCCATAAAACATCAACTTCAAGGGACAGGTCTGGAAAATCAAAAAGGAAAAAGAGAATTAATTCTAAGATGTTTTAGTCTCAGTAAGAGAGTCTCCTTCCACTGTGCTCCTGTAATGCTTGTACACCAGAATAGTGGATATTTTACGGATTAATTTTTTTTAGGGATTCAGAATGGAGAATAATCGGAACAGCAAAGAGAAATGTATTTGACTAATTCAAACATCACTAGCATGCTATAATCAAAGCAGCGTGCTAGAGTAAATGGGAACGCAGTACAACATCCTCCACATGCGCTGCTGCAGAACAGCTTAGTAGAAAAACTTCATTTGGATCACTGCTCCTCCTAACTGTTAAATGCTGGACCACTGTGGATCAATTGTAAAATAAATATATAATAAATAATATTAAAGATCACTGCTGAATAATCACAACTCCTGTGAGTAACACTAATAAACATCTTAAATCTCTTTTTTGTTTTTTTCCTATTTACATACCATCAGCATGAACCGATAAATTCTATACAGAGCTCCAGAGAAAATCAGTTCAGTTACTTACAGAGAGGTGCCAATTTTCAAAAACTAAAGATTTTGTTAAAAAAAAAAAGGCTAATTAACTCTACACTTATAAGTCTACCTGTCTCACTTATTACAAATAATTTCATGGGGAATGATAAATAGATTTTTATTAAACTGCTGCTTGTTTGCAGGATTCACTGGTCAGAACAATCAAACAGTTTAAGAGTTTGGTTACACATTTCAGTGAATTGTAGTTAATTCTGATATTAAATGAAATAATTATGGCTATTATTTCCTTATTTTTTTAACAATTTAGTATATAGCACGATATTCAAATATAAAATCAACCGTTTCCAATCTGTTTGTATATTTTTAACATTCAAATTAAAGAAGAGAAAAGATAAAGAACAAAACATAGATTATTATATTTCTGAAAAGTATACTGTGATAACGTCTGTTCATCAGATTACTCAGCCCTACTGTAGACTCATTTCATGGTTCTCCAAAAGGGAGGTTAGATAAGCTATCTGTAATAACTGTAAAACCTCTTTCTGCTTTTGTAGCAATATATTCATTATTTCCTTCATTCATTCATCTTCAGTAACTGCATAAACGTTTCCATCGAAACCCGTCTGACCCGTTCATTTGCCTGAATGGAGATATGTGCGCTTGACTCTCAGCTTTAAAACACAGACTCAACATGGTGCAATAACAGTGCAGGAAAGCTTACTGATTTTGTCAGTAGAGCGCCTTGTTGATTCAGGCTAATAGAAACTGAAATACATTTTATAAAATGTAAGGCATAGTGATGTTACTTTGTGATTTATAAAGGCAGAATAGATTTTATGAAACTATTAGAGCTATTGGGAGGCAAAGGAAAAACACCACTGTCGTTATATCTCAAACTATTTCCAGTTTGGTAGAAATGGCAATAAGCTGTTTGGGAGCTGAAAGAGTCGGCTCTTTCATGGACTGACTCACTAAAATAAATTTTTATTAGTGAATTATTCCAGAATTTCCATTACTAGTAGTTAGCTCACATTCACCATGGCTAAGACAGTTAATACAAAATAAACATTGGTGCATTTCTTGTAAATATGGCAATGTACAGTAATACTTCATCCTCACAGTGGTGATGCAGCAGTCTCTAGAACAACTGTCTTGATTAAATTAAATTTTATTTAAATAACACTTTTAATGATGGATACTGTCACTAGGCAGCTTTGCTGGAATCTGGATATAAAATTCAAAGTTTAAAATGTTCCCTAATAAGCTAGCCAAAAGTGAAATTAAGAAGAAAATACTCCCTGAAAACTTCCCTGATGGAGGATGGAGTACATTTTGAAACTATGTGAGACTATTTGTATTCACTGTCCAAAGTGCTGCACACTCTTAACGATGCTATGTAACAGGCTACATGGTGGTCCTGCTCAGGTTACTGTCTGTGGCTCTGCTCGGGGTTCTCTGGTTTCCTCCTGCCTCCCAGGAAACTTGCTGGTAAAGGTATAGGCAAAATTGCCTGTAGATGTGAATGAGCGTGTGAATATGTGTGCACGTGACTTCCTTCAATGGGCTAGAGTCCGATCTAGGTAGGCTTCGGTTCCATTGCATCACTAACCAGGATAAAACAGTTAATGGATATGAATTAATGAAATTAAAGTGGCCATGAAAGGCACAACCTGCAAAGGAGTGCATATTTTTCTGAAAAAAACACTAAAAAACACATTGGATTTTATTTTATTTTATACATAATTATCTTCAATAAAAGGGTGAAATGTCATGGTCTTTAAGTGTTATTTTACTGACTGACCATTAAAGGGTGTAAGGCATCAACAATATGCAGTATTGTACTATACGATCATTACTGAACACCAGCACCAGTTCACCTTTAAAAGGTGTTGTGGCTCAAAAAGTATAAATTATTCTTTAAAAGCAATAAATTTGTAGAAACCAAACAACACTGCATTCACAGGTACTGATAGGAAAGAAATTGTCCAGTAATGCTTATAAATTATATTCCATGCTGTGTATTCTCTTTTATATGCTGTCAAAGCTGAGTACAGCCCTGCCCATGGGATTTCAGCTCTGTCTAATGTCAGGTGCCCCTTGAGGGGATCAAACAGTGGAGCTCTGAAGAGATTTTCCTTCCACTATTCATACTGTCCCAGGAACACAGGAATGACACCATGTTAATCACAATCTCTTTGTACATATTCATGATCTGTAATTTGTTTGAGTTCGTCTCAGATCTTTTTTTTCCATTGAGTAAGAGCCAGTGCTGGGTTTAACACACCATTTAAATGTGAGAACTAGCAGCTTATGTTTTATTTCGAGAGACATGTTTTGACTATGATAGCAGTGGGAACCATCACAAATGAAAGAATATGCACTGGTTAAAGTCAAAGTGATCACACCAAAGTGCCCAATGTTCTTATGGCCCACAAAATGATTATCCTATGCAGTCAATACTCAGTGAATTTGTGTATTTCTTGCAAACTCATTAAAGACAAAAAAAAAAAGCATTATCAGATGACGGAAATGGAGAGGACTTGCTTGCATAAAGTGCATGGCATGACAGGAAGCATTTACTATCACAAAACAGGATCTATAAACCTTTGTAGATCTGCAATTTACATACACCATATGGACCAATCAAAAATAGATATATATAGAAGAAGAAGAACCACTCTCTAACACTCTCAGTGCACCATGCACACACACACTCATTCAGACCCAGGGCAATTTAGCTTAGCTAGACCACCTACAGGGAAAGTTTTTGGAAGCTGGAAGGAAACCAGAGAACCCAGAGGAAACCCACATGAACACTGGGAGACCATGAGAAACCCGGAGACTCCACAGAGACAGTAAGCCAAACTTTAATTTAAACCTACGACCCTGGAGCTGTGAGTCAGCAGTATTGTAGCTCACTCTTTTCCAGTGGTTTTATGGACAATAATTGTGTACAATATAAAAGCTACATCCTAGTGTGCAAGACAAAGTGCTTTGTATTCAATGCTGCATGACAGACCTCTGTGTGCTCAATGCCGTTCTACATACAATATAAAAGACTTGTTTTTCTAAAGAAACACCTGAGTAGGGTGTAGTACATCAAACTGTTTAAACTGCATGAACTGCGTAAATCCCCTGGTCAGGTAGTGAATGCAATCTTTTAAACAGTGAAATAGATATTTCTAGTCCACCTGTCATGTACAATGAGAATCATCTGGATGACCTTCTCGTGCATGGGAACAAGCATGCTTAGGCTTTCTACCAAAGTCATGAAATGACATATGTTGAAGTATTTGCAAAAAAAATATCATTCCCATACTTCTTGCCTCATACACACATGCGGAACCACATGTACACCATATGGAGCTGCTTAACTGTTTGTGACTTTGGTCAGAGCTACAGATGACCTGTTCTCCATTGCGTCACTGTAGTGTTTAGCTTCGAGTTGGGCTTCGTGAGATAGTCCTATGTTATCTCAGTATCTGCCTCATCATCATCACCATTGCCTCTGAGCATTTCACCTCACCATTGACAAAGCCTGTGAATATGTCACTAGTGTCACTGAGGGGGTCTCCCTTGCCATACTGCTCCTGATCCTGATCCTTAAACCAAAAATTGTCAGTTGTAAACGAGATAAATGTAAGTTGCTCTGGAGGAGGGTTTCTGCTAAATCTTGTAAATGTACTGTACACTACCAAAATAAATACTTTACTGTTACAGCAATCAAGCATCGGTTATAGGTTATGGATACAGATGCACGTAAACAGACATTCTACAGCAAAGAAATAAAACAGATTGTTTTTAAACGATAGAAAGAAATTGTAGACAAAGAAATAACACTCACTGGTTTCAGAAATGGGAATTTGGCTGAGCTAGTCTGATCTAATTCACCAGCGATTAGATGGATAATGTTTAAATTTAATGGCTGTTAAAAGCTCAGTATTATTTTAGACAATAGCCCTCTTTTACACCATCAAAGTAGCATTTGGCTTTCTGTAAATCAGCCCTTTTAAAAGTGCCCTTTATCTAATTCCAAAACAAGGAAAAAGATGGAGTTCTTAATTATTTTGCTGGGTTTTTATAGCGTTGGCAAATATTACAAAGGTAGCGCTGGGCAGAAAAATACAAACTTTCTTGGTTTTTGAAATATGATCATTTGTGAAAGCAACACAGCATGTGCGTGACATGCCACAGCTGCTCAGTGATTCTATTCATTTTACACGCATCAAATATGCAGAGACTGGAGCATTACTTTCTGTGTTAACATGCACTGGTTTAGCATAACGTGCCCAACTTTTATATAAAGTACAAAGGTCTCTTCTGACTGTGTGTTTATTATAAGTGTACCTAATTGCATACATTTCATACGGGTGTAATATGCATTGTCTTTACTTGGCCTTCTGAGCCAATATCATGATCCAAATCAAGCCTACAATTAATTTGGTAATCTTGCATCTCAATCTGACTGGTTGGGTTCTATTACATTTAAGAAGGTCCAAAAACATAAAAACATACCTATATTTACAGTACAGGAATACATTTGGTTTTAAGATCAAATAAATATAAGATGATTTTCCTGATGTATACAACTCGATATGTTTACAACCTAGATACAACTTAGATACAACTTCAAACCCACTCATTTTTCATTTTCACTAATTACTGGAACATTTACAGTAACTGACAGGTGTTTCTGTTGCCCAGGTGTGCTGTTAAATTGATTACTTAAACAATTATTGAATGAATGGCTTTAAAATCTGAGAAGCAAACCATTCTGAAGCTGAGAAAAGAGTGAAAGAGTGAAAACCCATTGCACAAGAATTATAGCAAAACAACAAGATGAAATAAAATTTGATGACAGACGCATTGTAAGAGCTGTAAAGAAAAACCCAAAACATCTGTCAGTGACTCCACGGAATGGGGTAAAGGTGTAATAAGCCACCGTTCGAAGTCTTCAAGGGCAGAAACATAGAGATCATACCACAAGATGCAAGCCACTCAGCAGAAAGACTCTGAAGGCATGAGGGGAATTAGCAAAGCCACAAAAGTTTTGGAACCAATATTAACCTTTACCAATATGATGAAAAATTGTAAAAAAATTGTACGTCACTCTGGATAAGAGCGTCTGCCAAATGATGTAAATGTAACTGTAATGTAAAATGTAAAAGTCTGCAGAAACATTCTGTTTCATAATTTACAGACAAATACATCTAATCTAATTGGGAGGAACTGAAAACACACTGCCACCTAAAAAAAACCTAACTGGATAAGTCACTCACCAGACTGTATCTGAACAGTGTTTCACCTCCTGAAGAGGAGACCGACAGGAGAAACTGTATTTGTTGCAGGAAACAGATACAAAACCGAATTTAATGTGCATTATTTTAATCTGTTCCAATACTTTTACCCAACCAAACATTTGGTGGTCTGCCAGGTTACAAATTTTCTTAACAAGTGTACAGTAGATGTAAATATCAGTAAATGAAAGGTGAAATCCTGATCTATCATCTCATACTCATATTTTGATCTCAAATCCAAATGTCCTCAGTGTATAACAAAAACAAAGACTTGGCCTTGCCATTCCTATAGCTTCAGAGGAGACTGTGTATTCTAACTCCATCTGAGAGAGATAACCAATCCTCCTGCCCACAAAAACAGACACTCAGTAGGAAATGATTTGCTTCAACTCTTTGCTCTATTACGTGTCATTGCTCTTATTCTTAAGTTTGGTCAATCTGGAAGACAAATATGTAGTAAAGTGGATAAACCTTTTCATCTCCTACAACTGTTGTGATTCAAACAATGTATTAATCAGAACAGATTTATTACAGCATGTAAAATGAGATGACTAAAGAAGTGGCATAAATATTATTTGTAGGAAGACTACTGGTGTTTGTTAAGCACAGTTCGATGGCTAGCTTCAGTATAGGCACCAATGACTGATATGACACTTGGCTGGAAAAAGAGAAATTCATGCAAATATCAAAACACCTACAGAAATATTCTCATGAATCTGTGCACAAAGCAGGTGTTAATGGTGGGACATGTGCTTAGCTTTAATACTGCGGGAACTGTGAAAGAGCTGGTACACTGGTGCACCGCAGTGACATATCAACAGCCAAAGAACACTCCTTTAATTTAATGGATAAAATGAATATATTAATACAGTCTTCATGTCCTCATACTAAACAGGCCACAGTTCAGTTTTCTTATAGTTAATTTGGTTTGTCTAGTTTCAGTTCCTTGGCATTCCAGACGTTCATATGACTTTCACAATCAAGTAGTTTTTAGATCATTGCTGAGTAACAACACTTAAAATGGTTCTATCTTCATTTTCTGTAGCAAAGCATCATATCTATTGTGAGTGTTATCTTGTAGCAACAACATAAGGACCCTAAAAATATTTTACAAATCAGTATTCAGCATGCCGAGACAGTGGATATAAAATCAGAAAAGTAGCACCCACTATAACCAAACTAAAATGCACCTTGTACTTGTGCTTAAGTGTTTCAGATGAAAAATAATACAATGAATAAAATACAGCAAGTTATTATATCTTTGGTGTCAACATGCTCCAAATAGCCTACTTGCATCTATTGAAATTAATTTTGCTTTTGGCCTCATTATTGGTTTCCCATCTTGTGATTCTTCATTCAATTATATAACTCCCTCACAGACTCACTAGAACTAAAATAAAATGGCTCTTTTTTAAAAACAGTTAAAAATACTGTAATAGCTAATAGAATGGCCAAAGCATCACTGTAGTTTAAACACATAATATAGCTTTATGTGGATGAGCTCTCTTAACTGAGAAATCACTGCTGCTTTGTTTTTCTTGGTCAGTTAGATCTTTGATATAAAAAAAAATGTAATGTTTTAACTTGTGTGGGATGATGTGGTCACTGCAGATGTAACAATTTAACCTCTTTAGCCTCCACTGTGCTGTCTGCACAAATAAAACAACATCCTGCCTTGCAACCCCTCTCAGCGCCCCAATCATACCAGCCAAGTGACAGATCGCCTCCCCTGCTCACGTTACACAGCAGCTTGAAGAACTCTTTTAAAAGGAGGTTTGCAGAAAGTCAAAACATTTTGCCACCAGTGGAGAAAAAGCAAAACACTAAACAACAAAATCCTGATTATTGAATGAACTTTCCTTATGTTCCTCTGTGCTAAGGCAGGAATGAATGAATGTATAGGTGTGTAATCTAAACAGTTTCTAAAGAAGTGGGGTGGCTGAGCATTAGATAATATGGTAATAAACAGCTAGGAAAACTCTTACTTGAGTGCCAGAATCTTGGGTTATGTCAGATGAATTCGCAAGTGAGTGGAGTACAATGACAGAACTATGATCTGATGAATTACATGTGTATTTATACAGTTAAAACTTGGGAAGCACTGATCATATTTTCAATAGGATACTGATATCAAAGCTCTGATTAATGACCCATACACGCATGCTGACAATTAACACCTTGTGTTCAAGGCAGGATCTGTGAGTTCAGTCAACACACATGCTCATAATGTACAATGAATCAAATCATAAGTGAATCAAAATGGAAACTGGCCCAAAAAATAAACTTTATTCTAGGCCAGTATCTGTACTTTCACCAAAATTATATACTCTAATACTGAGTATATAAGTGGTGCACCCCCTAACAAGAAAACCTTCTGAAATTATTGACAAGGACTTCCTAATATACTTTGCATTTGGACTAGCCACTGCATTGAATCCCGAAAAAGTGCAGTACTCCCAATCACAGCTGCTGTATTGAAATGAAACAGTGCAGCATTTATTACTACTCCCCAAAAATGTATAGAAAGGCCTGATGAGCATAATCCTTAATATCCAAAGCCTTAGTGAACATTAACATACTGTTCTCACATTTTATGTGTGATGTCTAATGTCAAATTATATAAAAGCCAAAAATGAATCATTCGTCTTTTTTCATGGTATAAATCTATGTGCACTAAATCAACAGGTGAAAGCTACACAGACTGATGAAATGCAACACATGCAAATTTATAATGGAGACAGGGGGCACTCACACGAACGCGTGGTAGACGAAAGCCCAGGCGCGCGGTCTCTCCAGCACGTTGTACAGGTAGTTCTGAAGCTTCCGGTAGCGCGCGTTCCGCCGGCCGCTCTGCGCCCCGTACGCCAGCGGCTTGCCGAGCAGACTAAGACGGGCGCCGCGGGCTCTCCTCACACTCTCGGGGTTGCTCATCGCCCCGCGTCCGCCTTCCACATCCTTCAGGCCGTAATTCTCGGCCCGGCGCCCTGGAGATGCTTTCATCCAGAGGCCAGAGGTGCTTTCGTCGCCGCCGTGGTCGCGCGGCATTGCATCGCCAGCGCCGGCTGGACACGCGCGCTTGGCACCGGCAAGGCGCGCATATAAAGTGATGTGTAACAGAGAAACTTTAAGGAGAGCTTCAATCCGTGTTCAAATTATCATCAGCGGGTTTATCTTTAGAGCTCACCGGCTTCAACGAGGTCTTCGTCTGATGCGTGTCACCTGCTTACAAGTGGTGAGCATCCGCGCTTCTCTCTGACTATGTGCACGAGTCGTCTCGAACACGGACTTCTGAAGAAGTGTCACCATGTCAGTGGTAGAAATTTGATGAGGGGAGGGCACCTGCCGACACCAACGTAAGCTTCTCGTTCCCCTCCCTCTGTCCCTGAGTGTGAAAGATACTCTCTTTTACTCCAGCCCAGAAACACGCGCGCACACACACACGTGCGCGCGCGAAAGAGCATTGAGCGTCTGCTAACTGTACCGGCGTTTGTGACACTTCAGTGGAGCTGTATCTGTTAAGCTGCGCCACAACGCAGACGGCGCTTCTGTCACCTCCCGTAATGTACGCAAGAAATGAGGTAGGGCGTCATTCACAGATATTTAACGGAAAATCAGATTCCGAAGTGTTTTTGCCACCTCAGATAGTCTTGTCCTGTAAATGTCCATTTATGTCAGTGTAAAGGCAGAGGGAGAGGGCCGTATACGGAGAGCCGAGCTCCTCTCTCTCTCTCTCTCTCTCTCTCTCTCTCTGAAGAAAGACATTAAGTTATGTACCAAATAACCGATAAAGTACGCGACGAATAAAACAATAAAGCCAAAAACCAAGGGCGATCTAAATGTGTTTAAAGCACTAACATTTCTTCTGGGTAATACACTCATAAATTAATTCAGAAACAAAGCTACATGTAGCTATTATACACAAGAAACAAAAAAACAAGGGCTCAAGCAAACGGTTAGCTTAAATGAGTTATTACAGTAGCTTATTTTACTCACTGTAGAATCAGCGGCTTTCTCAAAGAGGATGAACTACTTTGGCATACTTTACGAGAAACAAGAACAAATTAACAAGACGAATTAACACGTCCATATTTAGAGAACAGTGAATCTCCGCGTGTTTCCTGTCCTTTTTTTCTGTTAAACAGCCAGGTGTTAATCAAGCTCCAGTTCCGCCACAGCCGAAGGACGGTCGCGCGCTCTCCATTCCTGCACGCAGCGGTATTCACGCGGGAAGCTGAGCTCCTGTCACGTCGGCCATGTGACCCACACGGCACCAGTTGGTACAGTACACACACGCACTCTCTCTCTCTCTCTCTCTCTCTCTCTCTCTCACACACACACACACACACACACACACGCACACAGTTGCTAGCTAACTATCTTTGCGAGGAACGCCCACTGACCTTTATTAATACAGCTATTAGCGCTATTAAATGCTATGCGCACACCTTAATCTAACCCTAAACTTAACAACCACAAGGAACTCTTAACATTTTTATTTTATATTTGTAAACGAGTCAAATGACCCATGAGGTCAAAAACAGTCCGATATTCCTGTCATCTAACTACGTTTTAAACCACCAAAACACAGCTATCACATACCTCAGTCTGTTTAGAAGTTATATTATTAAATAGCATGTGACTAAAATGTGAAAAGATATGCATTTAAAAAAGGAAATGTTAAGTGAGTTAAAACGAATGTATGAAAGAAAGAAAGAAAATACTGTATGCTACTGTGTTTCTAATTTATTATATATAGGTATTTCCTTCCAAAAGCACACAGTACCTTTAATGTGATGGTAAATGGTTATCATTTTCATAGTTTTGGAGTAAAAATTACATTCTTCACATCATTGTTGTCCTGAACATATTTGGAAAATAAGTGTAATAGTCATATCCCTCTTACAAGCACACAGATATGTTTTTTTTTTAAGAACTGATGTAATTGTTTAGTGATGAATCAGGATTTTGGACCATTTAAAATTTTAGACATTTAATTCAAAGCAGTAGAAAGCATTAAGGAATAATACTATGGAAAAAAGTACAAAGAATGCTGTTTTAATATGATTGACAACTACCTGTATATTGGGATTTTTAATTTTAATAAATAATGTCAAAATAAGGAGTAAATCAAATGATTGAGGATAAAATAAGAGTGTTCACTTATAAAATGCATGTGGGTAGAATGTCAGAGGTGAAAGAGTGGCAGCAAGTTAAAAGATATTACAAGATTAAATCTTGACTAATTACTTAATGTACTTGTTTTTAGAGATACACAAAGTGCCATGGCTGTGGATGATCTACCAGCTTTTCATCTTATAATTAGCAAAGTAGCATGCTCATTATATGCTTATTATAGATTATATACGTAAAAAGCAGTCCTAGACACAAGTGATTGTTCACATGAGTAATTAAACGAGTAATTACACTCGTTTATAAAAAAACAAAAACAAACATGCCATATTTTTAAGATAACTGCACAGTGTTAAAGCTGCCACTTCTCTTTTTCAGCTCTAACCTCAAGATCAGTCTTCTGAAATAGCTCCTGTGATTTTGCCTCAGGTTTTCTAGATGATAGTGGAGATGGAAGAACCAAAGATATATTATATATTATATATTTGTGCATACATATTCTACACAAATGTATCTCAAAATGTAGTTTGGGGAAAGTGTGAGATCATACAGAGAGACTTTTCTACTTGTGGTTTTGTTTATATTATGTATAACCAAAACACTATTCAGATGTCATGATTGTGTTTCTCTAACAGCTTCCTAACAGAGAAGTATACCAAAAATTTTCAGTGCATGGACTGAAAGTGTTGCACACAGTTAACAGAAACGCACACTCTAGTGGCATGACTTTGCCATTACAGTTTGATATTTTAAACGAGTTTGCACTTCTACGCATGCAAGCAATTGCTGGTGGTTTCTACAGACCAGTGGCAATTATGCTTTGGTGAGCTACAACCACCCTACAATCCATCAACCTGAATCACCTTCCTGCAGAGTATCTCTATGGTGCTGAGGGATACTGAGAGCCCTGATCAGTTGCCAAACAATTCTAGTCATTGAAATAGCGTGCAAATTACATGGCCTTCAGGATCAAGCCAATGCAGTATGAATAATGAGACCCAAAATATTAGAATTATATTAACTTGAGGATTTTTTTTTTTACATATTTGTACGTCAACATAAATCACCACCTAGTTAAAAATGTTAGAAATTTTTTCACAGCCTTGCTTTCAATTCCCATGCAGCTTAAAAGCAGACAGAAACACAGTTGCTGCCAAGCATTTTCTGGGAACTACACCTGAGTTCATATTGTATCACTACTAAATACAGATCAGCTGACAGATAACTTCAGTACTGCGTTCTGTTCAAACCTCAAACAGTTTCTGTGACCAACAACAAATTGTATATATGAGTTTATATAAAATTCCAAATATTAGATCCAAGTTATCAAATCTGATTAGATCTGTGCTCAGCAGCTGACATACTTCCACAGTGGGAAAGGATTTGAGCTTGTCTGTGGGAACATATGGGAAAATATCTCAGAAGGCCAAAAATGGTGGGAATTTTTAAATATAAAAATAATACACCCAAAAATAGTAAACAACACTAAATGAAATCATGTACATACAAAATGTAACTATTGTAAAATGAAAATATAGTTTATAAAGACAAAAAAAAAATGCAATTATGTTTAATATTTAATCGTCCAGGATGTTCAAAGTTCTGTTACCATACAAAAGAAGCCTTATCTCTAATGCATGTAACACAAATAGTAATGCTATTAAAAGTATTAAACATTTGCTCAATTGTCAGGAGATCATGATTAGGAATCCCGGCAGTGCCACAGCCAACCATGACAAGGAGCAAAGGGAGCAAAAAAAATGGCTGTGCTCTCTGAGTGTCACACACAAAAAAACAAGTTTATGTGTAAGGGTGGCAGATCGTGCTTTCCTACGAGTGTGTTCAGCCCTGTGATACGATGGAGCATTGACAACACGCAGTTTCACAAGTTTTAGAGGAAGCATGCGTTAGTCCTCTCCCTGCCCAGTTGATAGCTGTTCTTTACTAATGAGCTGGCTTTCGTATGGGGATTGTCAGATCATAGAATTATGGAGAAAATGAAGGGGAAGAACTGATCAAATATAATACATTAGAAGACAAATCAATCTGTGTTAAATGATCATTAGCTATATTTGACTTGATTGATATTACTGTACATATCAGAATAAGCTGGGGTATTTCAGGTTTACCTTTTTATTGGTTGAATTGGTTTCATAAGGTAGAAAAACCTTTCCAATATGAATTGAATCTTTTTGTAGTTATTATTTTTGTTTTTATATACAAATGATTTGATCAGCAGCTAAGAACAGTAAATGGATTATTAATGAGATGTGTAATACTCACTGTGCCCACATGGTGGAGTTGTTAACTGATGAGTATCAATATAGCACAAGCATACGAAAAAGTACTATTATATATATATTTTTTAATTGTAGAGAAGTAATTAAATACGTTTTTTGAAAGAAATTAAAAATCCCCTAAAACATTAACTTTAACCCTTTAGTGAACTCACATGAAAACAAAAAAATATTTTAATCGACTGAAAACAAAATTTATTGTTTTTGTGAGAAAAATAAATAAATAAACAATATGAGAAAACAGAATTTGTCTGAGTTGAATCACTGATCATTGTTGACTTTATATGAGAAAGTAAAAAAGTCCTTATGGCCATGAATCTCTAGGAAATTGTTTAAGAAACTCTTTACACTCACTGACCACTTTATTAAGAACACATGCTCATACAAACAATTGTCATGTGACAGCTGTGCAAATATAGGTCAAGAGCTTCAATTAATGTCCAAATAAAACACTGTTTATACCAAATAAGACATTCATGACCTCATTGATTAGTTGACTGATTTTGACTGGTTTTCCTCTGATCTTCATCTGTCTAGTTTCAGTGATCCTGTACCCAATATAACCTCAGAATCCTGTTTTTGGCTGACTCAATTGGGACAAAGGGTGGCCTTATGTTGTTGCAGATCATCCACCAAGCTTAAAAAAAACACACACACCCCATAAACATACATTCATGTTCACAACTCTACAGATAAACAAATGTTTACATGCCGTTCTTGCACA
>JAOTRN010000041.1:15340750-15378850 GCA_028566695.1 Bagroides melapterus | reverse complement strand
TCAATTTTTCATATATCATAATATTTTTTCATATATAGATAGCTCTGGTTTTATACACATTATCTAGCTTAGTTCTAGCCCCACAGTTGTAGACTACAGAGAACACCAACATCTTCTGTAAAAAAAAAAAATAAATTGAGGGCCTCGTGTTTGCTCAGTACTACAGTACAGAACTTATTTATTCATAGGGTTAAAAAAACAGAGAAAACAATTCAAAAATGCCTCATAGACATTCTGCCCCAAAATAAGGGCTGTGTGCATGGCTAAACTTGGCCAAATGCCCACACATGGAATGAATGGCTTCATTTTATTGGTTAATCTATTAATATCAAGTACGAGCAAACTGTACAAGTACATGCAACATACAAGCTGGCCTACAGTATGTGGAACTAACACACATTTATTTTAATCTCTTTTTTTCTCATCTGTCTTGTTTTACAAAATGTGCATGCAGCTTGGAACAGTTCCAGAGTCATGCTGTTGCCTATGTTGGGAAAAGAAGATGGCAAGTTTTGGGAGGTCACCATCACAGGCCATCTCCTAAACCACCTCTCACTTACTATCACGTTCGTCCAGATGCTCGGGAAGAAAACTTGATTTCTTTATTAATTTATTATATATATTTTTTTTTAACTTAAACTACCACAAAATAAAAAAATGCAAAAATAGCTGATGTTAATTTGGGTTGTTATAATCTTATTTAAAATTTTGTTTAAAAAAATCAAGCATTTGTGCTTGCTTCAAAATAACTCTACTTGGATAGAAATTCACTCTAATGGGCAGGTCCCAAAAACAAAAAAGTCAAATAACATGACTGGCTACTACCTATGTGCACGGTGCCTGTCCATAGTAACCAGTTCTCTCTATTTACTCTCAACAGCTCAAAGTATATCAGAGGGCCAGTAACCTGGGCCAGAAGTATTAGTATATTCATGTCAGTTGGCCATTTTTATAATCTCCTGGCCAGGCTGAAATAAATCTCATTCCCAGTGTTGTACTGTGTGGTTTTGCATCTTCCTTTACGATTATACAACACAACTGTCAGAATGAGCCATGTGTTCACATTCTACAAGGTGTGTGTGTGTGTGTAACAAATACATGAGAAAGTAAAAAAAAAGGCAGAGCAGTCAGTCATAACTGCTGTAAACAGACAAAGGTTTCCAAGCTGGCCTCCCCCTTACACACACCTGATCAGAGTCAGTGGAACACTGACATGAGGAGAGGCCCTGCACTCAGCATTTATGAGGAGGTGGGGAGACTCTGAGAATACTAACCCTTGCATTTTAACCCCCTGACCTCACACCTCTCTTCAATAAGTAGAGGCTTCCTGTACAGTTAGGCCAAGGGAGAGGCAGCGTTGTCTTCACTCTCACAGATCCACCATCACACCTCTGTCTCACATAGTCTCACACACTCCTTATATGGTAAGAAAACAGCTCCTAAATGTTACTGATTGGCAAGAAGCACTCAGGCAACCAGCACCACGGTCGGCTCCTCTCTCTCTCTGTCAGCCACATCGGATTGCTTTCAGCTGCTTGTCATTCCCTCTTTTAATTTGAGCTCGCTCATCATCTCAGCAACATGGCTAAAACAAACAGAACATGCAGTAAGGAGCAGAGCGGATCAAGGGAAATCTCAGCAATCCAAAGGCCAAAAATAAAAGAGAGAAGAAGTGATTGTCAGGCTCCAGCAAAGCTTTGATCGTGATGCTGTCCGTCTGCCTGGCTGCCCCACTGGCGCTGTATTTTTTTTGCCATGGGCCTTTGCTCTATTCGGACATGTTTTATCTTGTGTCCTCTCTCCTCTTCACTAGGACCTGACACCTGTTGGCCCTGAATCGAGTGATGACTGGGAAGCACGCCGAGTGAGAGGAGCTAGTGTTGGGTCCACCAATGAGGATGGGGGAAACAGTTTATACCAGCCAATCACTGTACTAGAAAGGTCCAGCTCTTCTAATAGGATCTGTGCAACTCCCATGAAGCATTTGTGGTCCATGCGTCCATAGTCGCCCCACACTATTACCTGTTAGAGAAATGTGACTCACACAATCTTAAAAGTTTACACAAACTAAAAAAATGTAAGAGAGGATCGCTAGAAGCATACACTGCTTCTGCTTCTTACCTGCAGAACTTTACCCTGCGGACTCTCCTCAAACAGCAGTGACTGCTGATACAATGGGTCAAGTGTTTTTCGTGCAATCTTGGTTTTCTTTTTGGCTTTGCATGCTCCATTATCCAGCAAGTAGACCTTGACATATGGAGCTGTGGACAGCAAACACTATCATCAAATCAATGAGACAGTAAAAATGAATCAACAAACACTTCATGGTGCTGTAAAAATTTCCAAGCTGGTCTAGACACAAACACACTCAAAAAACACAATGAGAACACTTTTACCTGGCAGCGATTTGGATCCTGGTTTGGGGGTAAGGCCACGTGCCCTGATCACCTCCACCTCCAACTGACCCTTTTTATCCATTAAGCCGATCTGAACATCTCCTGAAACACAAATACTAACTTTTCAAGTTTACTTTGTCCAGGTTTATTCAGTTCATTCATTCAAATTAAGACAATTTAATCAACAAATCTTAGTCAAAAGCCTAAATTGAACACACCCATAGATGGTGTTGCTAGTGTCTGCCTCCCCACTAGCTGTGCAGGTCCAAGGCCATCGAGGAAGTCACTGAACTGGCTGTCAGCCCCCAACCTCATCCCTGAGAAGATCAGACTATCACACACACACACACGCACACATACACACACACACAAATGGTAATATAGATAATGGGACCCTAATCTTAACCTAAGTGAATAATATAAGCTTGTAAAGAAATTCCTATCATTGTGGGAACATTTGGTCCTCATCGAAATATAAAAACATGCCCATGCACACAGACAATTATTTAATCATGAGATTATTTTCATTACTGGTATTTATTTATGTAATTCAATACCCACCAATAAAGATCTATACAATAGAATAGAAAAGGCTGAAAGCTGAACTCTGTACATTTGTGAACAGCAGACCTTTATTAAGTGCGGTATGTAAACCATGTCCTGTGCTGCGGCCCCTCAAACACAGGCGATATTTCCTTTGAGACCAGCACAATTTCCATGAGCTAACTCCAACTGGAATGTCTGAGAGCAGTGCCAGCCAGTGTCATTCTACCATATAAGAGGCCTAAGTGATACCTTCATATCATACAAATCAATGTTTAATTAGCTTTAAATCACATAGATGCTTCAATTATGTGTTTTGTCAGGCTCCGTGTTGGATTGCTGAGGGTCGGTGTGACCGGCCACTCCACTCTACAGTGAGCAATAGCTGTTCTGTTCTGTTCTATACTCTGCCTAGAACCCTGCTGAGGCCCATCTGCACAGATGATAGATATTTTAATTGTCAGAGCAGTGGAAGGCTCACCATCTGGCTCCAAAAACGGAGCTGTTAAAACAATGGACATATTACGTGTGCAAATCAGTGCAAAAATAACCTACCTTAAGCTCTTTTTCCATGAGCTTATGTTCTGAACAATACATCTGTCCAAAAGATTTACACAACTTACTCGATCCAAGATACACATATGACACAAGGTCAAAAAGTCATTAGATATTCATACTGCTTGATGATTTTTGACACAAAAAAAACACTGTAGTGGTCCTTAGAGTGGGGTCCAATGAACCATAAAAAATGTGCTTCAGACATCATTCAATCTTTTTTTTATTTTAAATTCTATTTATTTACTCGAATTGAACAGGTTTAATCTAAAATCAATAACTCTAAAACAAGTCAGCCTACGAATACTGTCCATGCTGATCAAATGTATTACGACTTCCAGAATAAAAATCTGTCTGGTTCCAATAAGTAGCTATGACATTATTGTACGCTTTTAAATAATGAGCCAAATACTTGAGTAGTTAGACTGTGGTATTAATTTTACAGTTTTAAAAGCCGCAAAAATTCTAAGAACCCCTGGCTTAGTGAAACAGAAATCAGCATATGCTGTGATACTGACTTCCCCTCAGAGCTGTAGCTGTTCATGCTGCCATCGGTGGACTCGCGACTGGCCTGGCGAGCCATTGCATTGCGGGGATATTCCACTGCCATTCCCGTCTCCTGACTCCTCTGGATCTGACTCGAGCCTTTCGCCTTCTTATTAGCTGCTTCTACAGACAAATAGACAAGAAAAGCTTTCATTTATTTTAACCAGGTTACTTGACAAAAATGTCACATAGGAAAATAGACACTGACACAGAAGTGGTACACGATTTGATAAAGTAGGTTTTTGTCAAAGAGGTATATTTCTCCCACTGCTGGCCTTACTCATTCAAGAGGAAATATTGCTGTCTGAGACAAGATGCTTTGGCCACGTTGACTATAACCATCTCCTGCTGGAGAGCATGGGGTGCTGTCTTCACTATTTATGGCCTTTTGATGGATTGCAGATGACTGGAAAAAGCCAGACCCTAAAGCCATACTGAATGGGTATTAAATACAAACGAGGTATGTCACACAACCTATAGTTCACTTTTACCTTACATAAATGTGCCACTAACATTTCACATAAATCTGTTTACACTGGTTGGAGGAAGCAGATAATGACATTTGATGTTTATGTAAATACTGAACTATAGAAGAAACCTTAGTCCCAATAAATTACTAATCAACTCACTTTCAGTAACTGCTCATGCTGGTCAGGGTCACGGTGGATCAGGAGCCTATCCTGGTAACATTGTGCACGAGGGTGTGACACAACCTCAGTAGCATGCCAGTGGATCGAAGGCTACAATGCACACTCACATATTCACACCAATTCACAGCAATTTATCATAGCCAATTTATCAAGTTTTGAGGTAGAGGAAAGACGCTAAAGAACTCGGAGGAAATCCACAAAAACATGTACAGAAACTCCTCACTGCCAGAGCTGGATTGAACCTGGGACCATGGGGTTGAGAGGCAGCAACACTAATATCTTATTTACTATAAAAAATAATTAGGAAAAAAAAAAAACAAAGATTATCAATTTTAATAAGATTTTGAGTGAAACTTGTCATACAGCTTAACTTAATTGTCAATCTCTACTCAGTAGTATAGTTATATTATTACTTAGCATTGAAAAAAATATGCATATAGAAAGAATAGCAGATTTTTCTCTGCTAGCAAACCAGTGGAAAGCTACAGAGAGCAGAACAGTTGCTGCACACCACTGCAGCCCTTTAAAATACTGATTTATGCAACCTCTGCTACTCTGATTTATCATCTGATAGGCCTTTTAAGATATTGTCCAGGGGTTTTGGCAGTAACATGGCCCAAGAACTTTTTTTTTTCAACCATCCTTTTTTAATTTGTTTCTTTTTTTCCCTGATATCAATTTATTATACCATAAATAGACAAAGCTTAAAATATGGGATTTTAAAAGATATCGGATTCGACTTCAAAGGAATTTGTCTGCATTACATCTGATTAGGATCCAGCGTTCATCTCGAGCTGACAGAGTTAAACCTTGCCAATGTTAAAAGAAAAAAAGCTGCCATTCTCAGCAGCTCTAGCTCTCCCAGGTTTATAGGTCATAACATCCATATCCAGTCTGCTGACATGCTATCTAGTGTAATGACACAGAATATGGGGCATTTGACAAATGCTAATAAAGCAAGGGTGTACAAAATTAAGAGGGTGAGAGAGACAGAGAGACACTTAGAGAAAGACAGATTACTTCTGCTACCTTAACTAACTCTGAAGTTGCTGTTGTTCAGGATTCGTGCGTCATCACATCACATGCCCTTACATAATGCTGCCTGCCTTAAACTATAACCAGTTACATAATCTAAAACATTGTGCAATATTAGTAATTACCCATGTTTCAAATTTTTATTTAAGCAAGAGATTATGTATTTAAGCTTTCAGGATTATTCAGTAGTAAAGCATTTTACACAAATAGGAACTTAACTTCTTAAACATTTAAACACATTTACTGAAATCTGTTTCATTTCTGCTTCTGATTAATTACACAAATACAATATCCAGGTCAGACAAATGTCCAGCTTTACCAAACTTTATAAAGATATTCATATATTCATGGTTGGATTCATATACCCAAGGATGAAAGGAAACTTTTTGATCTGTTTTATTTTACTCTACTTACTTTGACATATCTGTACATTCTACTTTGCAAAAAAAAAAAGTATCTCACTGGATATATGTCATGCACAAATTTTATTGAATTTTAGAGGCACAGAGCAAGTAAATGAAGGTGTCCCTAAACAGATTATTATGCTGTGTGTGTGTGTGTGTGTGTGTGTGTGTGTGCGTTGCACCTGTTTGGCTGAGCTGAGAGGTGCTCCTACTGCGTCGTGAGGGAATACCTACAATGGCCACCACACGAGCACTAAGACTGGAGCGCCGCTTCTTCCCTCCTGTCCCCAGTGTTCCCAGAGCCGTGTCTGACTGGCTGCCGTCTGTTCGCTCAAGAGTGAAGATTTCACCGCTCACACTCGTGCTCTTCAATATGCTCCGGCTGGACGGGTGAACATGGCGGCTAAACACACAAAGAGTGAAGGATTTTAGTAGTTGTTAAATGCTCATAGTAATCTGCTCAGAGATAGTGGACAGTAGGTTGCAGCAGGCTAACTGCAGATATGTCTATGAGGTTAAAGTTTAATAAGTCAGCATCAGTTTAAAACTCATTAATAAATCATTATAACAGTGTTTACAATTCATTTACTGTAAGTTGAATCTGATTCTGTGTACACATTTATTAAACATTAATAATGCCCTGTAAAGCTCAAATAATGTTCTATAAATAATTCATTATGTGTCCATTCATCATTCAGATGTGTTTTAAATAATTAATTGAAAAATGACATAAAAATTCTTTACAATGCTTATATAATAAATACAGTTGCTTTAGAATTATTCCGATGTAATTATTAATCATAACGTTTGCACAATACGCCACATAATATTATAATGTGTAGTGAGGTTTGTGTTACAACATGATTAATATTGCTAATCATGGAATTATTTATAGCATGTTATTCGAATTTTACAAGGTTTCATTACATTTCAACAATATTCAAAAGTCTCGTTAAAAGGAATCATTACCAAGTTTATATATTATTGTATTTCATTGTATTTCTGTCTCAAATCCACTGTGCTGGAATAGACATGTATATAACCACATAGTCAGCAGCTAGGAGAACACAAAGGCCGTATGTCTACATCATTCTCATATTTGTCTTCAATTATGAACAGAAGTCTTCAATGAATGGAACAAAAAAAACACATTTTGGACTGTGTAGGTTTTTGTGTGAGTCTCTGACCTGAAGTGACCCCTGGGCCGCTCTGATTGAATGGACATGTAGCTGGTGCTACTGATCCGTGAGGCACTGCTGGCACGAGAGATGGCTGACACGTCACTGACATCACTATCTGAGGATTTATGGGATACATTATCACAGCTCCGTCGCTGCTCTTTATAAAGCTGTAAAAGAGAATGATATGAAAAAAAAGATACAGGAGATACAAATCTCAAAGTAGGAGTAAGAAGGACAAAACTTGTATAAAGATTGGAGTACTGCAGAGTGGGTAAAAGACAGGAGAGGTTACCTCTCGTTTGTTCTTGAGCACCCTCTCCAGGTCCTGGCTGGTACTGGAGGGAGCTGGTGTCCTGTAGGAATGTACCTTCATCTGCCGTGTTCGCTCCTCTGAAGCAAGGGCTGAAATAAACATAAAGAGGAGCACTGTTATTTCTTCATGCCACATCAAAACCTCACCTTATTAAAGGTCATGGTCACAATAATTGTACTGATATGAAATTAAAAAACAAAATAAAGCCACGGGAAGCATGACACTGTGGTATACCTTGCTCTACACTACTGCTTTTAGCGGGGACTTGGGGTAACTGTCTGCCTCTGCGTGCTGATGAGGAAGTTCCTGCCGACGAAGAGTATGCTGCGCTAGCATGTGGATGAACCCTGGATATGATAGAAAAGGAAACAACAAAACAGAAAAGAAACAGAAAAGGTCTTTGGATGCAAGAAACTGATATAAAGGAAATCCATTTTTTAGTAAACAGAATAAACTGTATATAGTTTCACATTTAGACAGTTTAATTTCTTATATACACCCAACAAGAACAAAACACAGCACATTAATATCATACACAATAAATATTCATACGTCGATGCTGCACCAATATCTGCTTCACCTTCAATGAAGGTTATATTTAGTGGGACCTTTAATATATTAATAGGAGGAGTGAATAGGAAATGAGCACAATAAGAGGGAGGAGAAAAGGTGTTAGACAGAAATACTGAAAGCAAAGGAAGTAGTAGCACAAAGAATAACACAATGTGTAGCAACAAATTCTATAGTTTTTGGTGTAATAGGAACAAGACCCATAGAGCAGAAGGCAGAATTAGGTAATGCAGAAGATAACACATACTTCTGGTGGTAAATATTTGTTTGTACATGAGTATATTTCAGAATTAGGGGAACTCTCACTGTCTAACTCAGGGCTCTGATCTAGGGCTGTGGTAAACCCAAACATGTCACCTTACCCAGTGAAAGCAGGGATACCCACTTTCCTCTCAAGCCCTTTACAATAGAGATAGACTGTATTCTTCTGACCATAGAGGAAAGCATGTAATATGCAAGAAAAACAGAAAATGAAACTGAACAAAACAATATTGATTAGCAAAGCACAGACATGCTAAAAGGAGAGCAGAGAAAAAACAATTAACACAAGAACACTGAAGTAATGAGAAACAAACAGGACCGTTAATAAAAGCTTGAAGTACACCACATGTTTCTTTTAGAAATGTAGAATTTGAAAATGACAACATATTTGCAAAAAAGCAAATTCAGGTCAACAGATGATGATTGTACTGTCAACATACAACAGCTGCACACAGACAGAACAAATAAACGGAGAGCAGTGCTATGTGTATCAGTGTATTGTGTACGCATGTATGCATGTATAATAATAATAATAATAATAATAATAATAATAATAATAATAATAATAATAATAATAATATGATATGGTATTGTATGACTCCTTACCGCTCACTGTCTGATTTTTTCTTGCCAGGTTTCTGACAGCTAGTGTTGTCCAGAATTCTTGGCTGCCTATGATTTGTAAATGATTACAGCAAAACAAAAATAAAGGGATGAGAGGAAAGTACTGAGTAAATAATAATAACGATAGGAAAGTCTGTGTAGTGTGTGTGTGTGTGTGTGTGTGTGTGTGCGTGTGTGTGTTTGTGTGTCTCTAACAGGAGTGAAATTATGATCTATTTTATCCTCTTCTGTGTGACCAGTATACCTCTGTGCCCTGGGCCTTGCACTGAGGTGGTTTACTGTCTCCTGAGTTGGTAAAATAGGCTCCAGAATCCAGCTGATGCATGTGATCACATGTGGATAACAATGTGATGAGGAGACAAAGACACAGACCCACAGAAATGGTTACAGAATGGAACAAAGACAAGGCGAATGTACAATACAAGTAAAATGAACAATACAATGGGAACGATAAGCAATATACGTGTTCAGATGATGGTCAGATTCCCAGTCAGCTGAAGGACACTGATCTCTGACACACCCAGTCTGTTTACAAATCATTTTTGGACACCTTTATGAACAATCTGTCTAAAAATCTGTGCAGACAATCATCATCAATCTTAGCAATTGATAATCTTGAATAAAGGAAGAGTGATTTAATGTCATTAGGGGGTTATTATATCGCAAATATAAGACCAATTCTTACACATATTTGACTAATTTCAGACTTAAAATCGTCTTATTCCTTCGTCAGATCATTTAAATATTTTACAGAAACTAATGCTTAAAATAAGCTAGATTATCTGAAAATACAATACAACAGATACAATACGACAGATACAATAAGACTGTTTCAGGCATAAAATATTCAAATAAATTTTAAATTGGCTTCATAATGATATATTTGTTTAAAAACATTTTCCAAGTGTATTCTTTTGTTTATTACATTGGGTTCCTGGGTGGTATGAACCAAATTAGATGATAATTTTGTGGTCTGTTAAATAAGGAATAAAAGATATAGAAGGCATGCTGTTATTAAAAATAAAATCAAGACTTGCATTTAGTCTTGTGGAATTACTACAGAAATGATTATGAGCCATTAATACACCCTTCATTTGTGGACACCCTTGACCGATCACACCCATGTGCTTTTTGAACAGATATAGTCCCTTAACAGATATAGACCATGTCTGTTGCTGTTATACACCTGTTATACCGTTGCTGCCCCACTCTTCTGTAAAAAAAAGTTCCACTAGATTGTGGAGCATGGCTGTGTGGATTTATACTCACTCACTGATAAAAGTATTAGTGAAGTTAGGCTGTGATGTCAAGTGAGGGTCCAGTGAAGAAAAATTCTAATCCTACATCTTACAAAGACATCTTTTGACATTCTGTTTTTGATTTGTTTTTTATTTAACATTGTGGCAACAGTTTGGAGAAGATATGGGTGTGATGGTGAGTTGTCTACATGTCAACGTTTGACCATACAGTGCATCTAAAGTAACACTAAACAGCAGCTGACACAATCAAAGCATCAATTTTGTTGTCAATATCCAGCAAATTTACAGTGTACCTGTAGAAAAAAAGTGAGAAATAATCTACATAAAAACAGGGCATTGAACTATAAATAACAACAGCAATATTAAAATGGGGAAACGGTAGAGACAAGAAGCTCACAAGAAACTACACTAATAAATTACAACACTCACAACAAAGCCAGCTTTGGGGTCTGGGGTCAGAGTGAATCAAAAAGCCACAAGTTAGACAAAAACCAGGATACATCTAGAGCACAAACATCAGTAAAGATTAAAGCAGAGGCTTAGCTAGAAGGCACACGGAGTGAGGGTATAGCTAAGCCCTCGGGCAGAGGCAATTAGGAGAGGGGAGAAGAGGAGTCAGGGTTTGCGGAGGCGTCTGGGGGGGACAGGGTCGGTACCTGTCATCCTCAGGGGAGGCGTGTTGGATTAGGATCCTGGGGCTGGTGGGTCTGATGCGGGGGAGAGACTGCGTGCTCCTAAAAGAGTGTGTATCCAACACACCCCAAGAGATTGGAAGTGAGAATGTGAAAGAGACAGGGCAGGTCAGGACAGAGACTGGGACTGGTATTTAACATTGAATTATACGCAAACACTCAGGGGACATTCACATTTGACACAGTACCACACAACCTTTACATAGTACACTGACATTCAATAATTGTAAATTTGTAAAATTGAAAAACTGAAAAATAACATCTACAAATTATTATAAATTCTAAAAATGTTTGGTTAAGCAGCTCCGCAAAGACGATTATCTACGTAAAGCACACACATCTGTGAAAAATAGAAATGATCTGTCAAAACAGCAAAAGGGACAAAAAATGGGGTCTTGTGAATACCTTTCTCGATCAGGTGAATTGGAATTTGAATCTGGCCTCAGACAGTTGGTACTAGCACTTCTAACCCTGTCAAGAGGGGGCTGCAGATCACTAGAGTCACAACATGCCATCCAACGGAGAGAAGGGAAGGACATCAAAAAGATGCAAAAGAACAAGCAAATAATATTAGATAAAAAAAAAGAATGGGCTTCATCATGGCACATCAAAGCAAGGAGGAGCACTAAAGTCTGTTGAAAAAGAGGCATGGTCTTTAAGACTTAACTTGCTTACAGAGTTGCCTTGCATAAGTATTCACCCCTTGAATTCATCCATATTTTATAGTGTGCATAAAAGGGATTTTTACCATTGGATTTATCACAAGTTTTATCACCCCCCCACCCCCACCACCTGGGTTTAATAAAGCAAAGTACAAAAGTTTCATACACCCAGGCTAGTTTTTCCCAGCTCCACACATTTCATGATACTTTTATAGCAAGTTATTTCAATTAGAATTCGACATATCAGAATTTCAATGGGATAAACAGTTATAGACACCAAGCTGACTGTCTCTTTAAACAGTCTGGAAGATTCCAGAAATGTATTTAATGACTTAGTAGCTGGTAATTGGCCAATTTTCATAATTAGTAGTTTACAAGAAGTTGCTTCCTCTTTGGAGCAATTTCTAAATTGAAGGTACCACAAGCACCTGTACAAACAATTGCAAAGATGTGAATCTAAAAATCTTTTACCGTGCGAACACTGCATCGTTCAGAAAGGAGGCACAAATAAACTACCAGGGACTTTGGTCAAAAAGCTTCAACTGAACCTCAAGACAGCAATAAAAGAACTGGATGCATCAGATACCATGGTACATTCATCCACCATTATGAGAGTCCAGCATTACCATGGCCTATAGTGTGAGTATAAGTAGCTATGTTGATTCTAAGCTGTTTTACAGTTATAAAGAGTGGTTATTTGAGTGACCATAGACTTCCTCCTCTCCCATCTCAGCAGGTGTTACTGCCTGTTGACTTGCTGCTTGCTGGTTTTGCACCATACTATGCACTAACTGTTGATACAGTTGTGTGTGTGTAGATTCCAGGAGATCAGCGGTTTCTGAAACACTCAATCCAGTCTGTCTGGCACCAAATAACCATGACACAATCATCCATTCTGATAGTTGACGTGAACACTAACTGAAGCCGTTGTCCTGTTTCCGCCTGACTACATGTACTGCACTGTTGCCACATGCTTGGCTGATTGGATAATTGGATATATACACTACACAGTTAGTGTAATCCATTTAAGTCCATTTCAGTTTCAGGTTCAAAACATAGAATCTTACACACAATCTAACAGGGGTGAATGCTAATGCAAGGCTTTGTATATTGATAATAGTGTATATAAAGTCTCTGCTTCTGTGTCCATCTTGACCATGCTATGGGGTTGATCTATAGCTAAGCTACTGATGACTTCATTAGAGATTATGAGCTCTTTAATTATTTGTTGTACTGATTTTACTTGATTCATACAAAGCATGCAAACAGTGGACATAGTAAAATAACTTAAGACAATGATAAATCTGAGAAAAATACAAGAAGCAAATAAGAGTTTGTGCAATGCTTAAGAACCAGCTCCTGTCAGTCAGTCTACAGTATGTAGAGCTGTGTGATGAATTTGGTCAGACAATGATTAAAATAAATGTGTCATAATAACACTTAAATGATGGTTATTTTGAAGTTAAGTAAGCTGATATAAAGATTGTTGCCTTTTTCTTTGGGTTGTGTGTCAGTAAGAATTTGGGTAGTTCTACTGGTAATGGCTCTTGTCACTGAGCTACTGCATAGTGTAATATTGAGTGGAGAGCGAGAGCGGTCGAACATAAACACTTGAGAAAGCTACACAGTATACAGAAAGAAGATGAGAGCATCTATGCCATACATATACATACATTCAAACCAAAGACATTTCAAAGGCCAGGCAAACTGCACACACTATAAATATTTTTACGACGGGAAGAAAATGTTACAAAGCCAAAGCTGACTGATTATTCACACATACTAAAGCGGTGAACACAGCAAATAAAAAAAAAAAAAAATATATATATATATATACAGTATATATCCTAACTCCTTAGAAAGATCCAGTCCTGGCGCAGTGGGTTTTTTTTTTTACCTTGTGATGTGCAGGCACTCTGCGCTCCTACCCCGCATTGATCTGTGTATCAAGATGATCTCACTGCAATTATCATGGAAATGGGTGACACATGAGGGGGTAAACAAACAAACAAAGCAATAAACCAGCAAACTCAAAGAGAGCGCATGGGTATAATAGGACCTGGAACAGACTCCAATTATCTTTTGAACCACAGTAATATGAATATGATAAGGGCAGACATTTTATGAAGCACTATTCAAACATATCACGTCCTGTAACCCTTAGCTCACGTATCTCTGGACAAAATTAACTAGCAGTATGTTAGAAATCATGTAACCTGGTGACTTGAGGATGAATATGGCCCTTGGTGAAAAACGAGTTTCTGGGGAATGTTGGATAAATATACTCAAAGTGAATTCAAACATGGGTCATTGACCGACAAACTTTCATAATTTCAAACTGGGAGTAAAACCATTGGCACCTGCTGTTTCCATCTTGACAAATGTGTAGCAAATAAAGAAATTCTGCAGAAACACTGAAACTCGCTGTGACTGAAAGAAGTTTGACATTCCTATAACATACACAAAGAAGATTAGCCCATAATAAAGATGCTCCCAGCCCTAGTCCTCGAGTACTCATGTTCTGCACTTTTAGCATTTTCTCTGTTCTTACACAGCCATTTCAACATGGTTGGTTAATTGGATCAAGGACTGGCCAGAAGTCAGCAGAGGCACTCCATAACCAAGATTGAGAGATACTACTGGAAGGAAACACTACTTATATGCAAGCATGTCTTTACCTGTCATCCACATATTCTCTCTCCTGCGCACGACCATGGTCATGGTAGCGGGTTGGTGAACGAGACCTGCGACTATGCTGTGCCTCATCCAAACTCCTGCAGAGAAACAGACAGAGACAATTTACTTGTTTAGAGTCGTTACCAAAATGACTAGAGTTTTGTTACCAAAAAAAAATAATAAATAAAAATAAAAAATTATATATATATATATTTATTATATCAGCAGCTTGAAGGGTTCAATCTATGTGGCTATCCGAACATGTATGCTAAATTGTGGCCCAGTAAACTTTTCACTACAAAGATATAATCACTGAGAAGAAAAGTTTACAGAATCTTCAAAAGTTAATAAAGAGGCCTGTTTGAACAATTTATTGTTGAATAAAGGAGTTAATCTTGTGTCATACACAAAAATCATACTCGTGACTGGTCATCTGCCATATCAGCCATATTTCCTCTTTTTATGAAAGTAAGCATACTTTTGGGCCACTGGTCTGGCTTGCAATACAAAACACAAGACGTGGCATTGATGTCAAGCTAACTGTTTATGTCCTTTAAAAATGCACTCATTTAATTGACTTGGGAAAAAGCCCATTGCTCTGGCTCCCTCTCCATTACTCTCAAGATAAAAATTATTAGAAGGGAGAGGCATGAGGAACTGCAAAATCAGCAGAATCTCATGAAAAGTTTGGTGCATAATTTCAATCTTTGTATTTGTTATATTGCCATAAACTCAAGCTCCGAAAATTGTAACATAAAATTACCACTGTTTCTGTGCTGAGGTACAGTAAAGTTACTAAAGCTACTAGTTGTCTCTTGCTAATCTACAAGTGTAACTACTAGCTACACTAGCTGCCAAATGATCGAAATGTAATCCAACTGTACAGTAAATGCTTTGTCCTACCTCTGCGTTGGGATATTTGCCGGCCGTGATCTTGCTCTGCTCTCTGATTCCCTGTGAGGTGATACTGAGCGAGAGCGATGATGTGTCGGCCTCTGCTGCTCAGGAACCTCCAGTGTAGTCCGCTCTCTCTCCCTCTCTCTTTCTCTTTCCCTCTCTCTCCCTCGTTCCCGCTCCTTTTCTCTGGGTCGACTGTCTGCAGCTGTAAGCACCCAAAAACACATATAATATGCAGTGGAAAACAATAAGTACATTCATTGTCAAACGATTAGGGAAATATTTGTATACAATTCAGTTCCACTTCAGATATTCATGCAAAAATATAGTAGATACTTGCTTCCTCCTTTTCTCTAGTTTTCCAGCATCAACATTTGTTGTATATTTTACATAAATATATTTTTATGTTTTGTATTTATATGTCAATTTTGTTCAATCATACACAAGCTAACTAAACAGACTTCCTGCTGAACCACCAGCAATTACAAACTCAATATCCTTGGCTAAAGAAACAAGACTATAAAATTGTACTTTACTTTTGGACACTTGCTTAAGGCCACAGACTTGAAACTTTAATGCACTCAATTTAATGGCTGCTTTGTAGCTTTGCAAAGCTCACAGTCATAACAAATGTGCTGGAGAATGAAAGAGAATGAAAGCAAGGTATCAGGGATAAAACTACACCACCATGCACAGTGAAGAGAGCAAACTGTATTCTAAAGAGAGGCTCAATCTCTCTCACTCCCGATTTACTATTTTTCCTTTCATCTTTCTTTAATATCATCACGTGTGCACTGTGCATTGTGGTTCAACTTTACTCTACTGAGCTACCGAGAAAAGCGCTGGAGACAAAGCGTGCCATGGAGATCCACATAAAATGCTCTAGTTTTATATGGTAATTGATTGTGTCTTTGCAGAACAGTGAGATGAAGTGTCTGGGATGAAGTACTGCATGGTAATCCTATGACATGGCCTGACATATCATGTTGCATTGTCTCCAGAAAAACAGCAGACGCTTTCGTAGGAAGAGGAAAGCCCACTGCTGACTCGTTGCTTCTCTCGTTCTGTATTCTACTGCACAAATCACAGTATTAGTGTAGAGGTTACTGGCGCCATGCACCCCCCCACCAACCTGCAGCCACTACGCCAATACCATCATCATAATCTGATTCTGTGATGCGCTGAGAGCCTGTGCAGACATACACACACACAAAACCACATATACAGACAGACACCACAGAGACAAACAAATTGATATAAACGCAAGACAGATGGATAAAACAGAGACATTTGTCCATGAACACATGCACATGTGGTAAGTGATACTGATGTTCTTATATGGAAAGATTTTGGCAAAAAACAAAGTTTGAATAAGTTGTTTATCAGCTGATGCGATCTTTAATTCAGTATTGCACTTCATCCTCTGCATTCTGGCAGAATTTACAGTTTTTTGTGTTTACCTCTGTCAAAGTTTGGTCACTTAAATTCCCAGCATGCATTAGCAAAATTAAGTTAATACAAATACAATCATTGGAGAGCACTTCAGATTTCTGGCAGCAGCTTTCTTATCATTACTTGGCTTCTTTCTGCCTTAGCAGAATGCCAAACGAAACAACCACAAATTCCAACTCCAAGACATTTCATATAGAGAGGTTTTAAACTTTTTTTTACAATATTTATGCCTTAAAATGTCACTCTGTTAATACATGATTAATGAAACATGATACATGACTTATTCAGAGCCTTCTTTCTCCCTCTCCAGAGAAACGCACATTTACATATTTGAAACATAATACATTTGCCTCCTTTCATTTCATTTCTCTGACTCCACTTCCTGTCAATGTTTTTTTTACTACAATGGTCTCCATTTATCAGACTTTTAGTAGTGTAAGCTCTCAGAGTGTAAATGTCTTTGTAGGCCAAACCATATAAAAAAATCATTCCAGATTTACACAAGTTTCAGTAATGATGACATGCTTCATATTCCCATAAATCAGAAGCCCTTTACAGGTGACAGGTGTATGATACTTACTATTGAACATGAGTTTGAATGTGAAGGGTTAATTGTAAACACAGTCGCATGCCCCATTAGAAAAAAGTATTCACACTTATATGACCTGCTTTTTTCTTTTTTCCCCTAAAACATTTCTTCTTGTTTTTCACTTTCATTTGGTTGGTTACTACATGAGATTATTGTTGGAAAAAGATCATACATAACCTAACACTGGTGTCTATAATTTTTATCGCTCACACTAATTTGAAACAAAAATAAAAAAACTAATTTGAAATAAATTCATTCCTAACCAGTTTGATAAATGAGTTATGTTCCCATATACAATATAGTATAGTGTTAAACTTCTTGTCCTCCACTCACGCTGCAGCTTTTTAGTGGGTGTGTCATTGTGGGTGTGTCTTCGGGGCAGGTACGGTGAGGGGTGGGGCAGTGGAATAGAGGACACATCATGGGTCTGCAGCTTGTACCAGTGAGGCTTATCATCTAGCAGAGCCGTCTCCAGCTCAATAAGAATCTGCATTTGGGATGGGGAAAGAAAGGAATGGAATTTAATATGTTATTTCACAATAAGAGTGTGGGTTATGGATATATGTGTTTTACTTGCCTCTCCCAAGAAACTGCTTTCCTCCTCCTGAACTTTTGGTTGGTCCCACACTGTGATTTCTAGCATGTGCTCTCTGAAATCCCGCCGGTGCACATGCGTGTACACAAATGTCTGATTCCACTTGGGCTCCGAACTCTTTTTGACTGTCTTCGTTCTTCTTTTGCTTTTATCACTGATAACAAAATCATAGTCTTTCAACTTGATTAGAAATTAAGGCACTTTTATTTTTTACTTATATTAAACACAGCTGCACATGAATGGGTATAATGACGCAACAGGGGTTTATTTTGAATCCCCTTGGGCCAAAGTCGGAAAAAAGTGACCACCTCATCACTCCTTTGTAGGACTATCTCAAAATCAAAAGAGTTATTATTAACAGTTGACTTTAATTAAACATGTGTGAAACGCTTGTGAATAAATATTTATTTCACTTCAAAATCATTAGGATCAGAAACACTTTTATTTACAACAAATGTTACTCAGTTGTGGCTAATAATTATGAATCAATCGGTTGATTGTACACCACATTAAACACCGCACTCGCTCAGCACTAACGCTAGGTCCTAGAGAGCTCGTGCATGAGTAACACCTACAAAAGAAAAAAAAAGCACTCTGCCTCAGATTATTTGAGTCTATCATGAAATTCTGAAAATATTATTGCCCAGGATTCTATTCTTCAACTTCCTTTTCTTGATTTTTTTTCAGATTTCGCTTTTACAGTGTGAACACAGAAATAGCACACTTAGACAGAGTTGTTTATAGCCTGGTTATAAAAAATATATATTTATGCGTGGTGGCCTTAGAAAACCCACTGGAGGTCACTGTAGCTATATTCTGTCAAAGAGAACAAATGATGCAAATCTCCTTTTGACAAAATGGATTTTTCTTCCAATGACATATTTTGACACCTTAACTGTATCATGTTAGGTAGATAAGAAGCCAGTTTAAAAAATTGGTTTGTCAAATGCTATGATTGACATTTACTTCAGGAAATAACCTAGAAATAGTGACATGGAAGATATTAATAATATAATGATTGATAGAGTGTGTCAGATTTATTGTTATATTTCCAACATGTTAAAATTTAAAATATTCATCAGCTACAACATTGAAAACTTTAAAATGCTATAACCTGTATTAAAAGTGAAATATATTTGAGTTTAAGAAAGCTGAACAGAAAAGTTTTTCAGAACTATATGTATATATATGGTAGATAGGTTCTAGATTTGGCCTTGTGAGAGGTTTTCCCAGGCTACCACACATTATTTTAGACTAAAATGCCTGTGTTAATGCTTGAGAACGAGTATAAGATATTCAGGTCTGAGCACCTTCTATCAGGAAGGAAGTACATTTTAACATAAGGGTTCCTGGGTCGTCCATCTGGTCTGGGGGGAAGGTCTTTGGCCTGCAGAACGTTCACAATCAGCTGATGGCCGACTTTATCATACCAGATTTTCACCTGCAAGAGACATAAGTATGGCTATTTATATACAAGCTAACGTATTAAAAGACAAAGAAAACGATAAAGTATCATCATGTTAGTATTGTTTTGGCATTGTATCCACCGAGAGCTGTCCAGGGAGCAGCTGAGGAGCATCTCTCAGACCACTGGGACTGGAAGGGGACATGACGGATATAGATGGACGTTCCATCTTCTGAGATTCAAAGGAACTTGAGCCTGCTATAGAGACACAAAGACAACAAGAACACCCCTAAAATTATAACTGACATCATGCTAATATGAAAGTAGGAAAAGGGAAAATATTTCCAGCCACAGTGTTTAACACAATACTCACTAGATTCTAATGGAGGGTGTGATGTTTCTGGGATTCTGGGTATATCACTGTGAAAAAAAAAGCACTCATTCATAAGCACAGCCCCCCCACATACAAACACATACACACACAAACATGAAGTCCAAAGGTACAAATGCAGAGTTATAAATATTGCAGGATCAGCTGTTAAACACATGGACTAACCCAGTCTTTAAGTGCTATGCTTTTTTATGAGGAAACTAAATGAGAAAAATGGGGAAAGTGTCAGGGGATGAAAATCATCTCATGGACTTTGTTAGACTTCCTGGTAAGATTTATTCACCCTATGCTATTATTTGGAGAGAAATCAATGAATATACGATTTAAAGGAGGTAGGAGGATGGTGCGAAGTACAATATCATGACTAATGATTGAAACTAATAGAATAGAAACATAAATTACTCCTGAAATTCATAATGCTGCAGTAGGCTAGACTGAGCAAACACTGAATAGACTATAACAAATCATTTGTAAGGGAAATAACACTTGTTTCTAAATAGAACATTTCATTAATAACACTAAGACGATAATGGGAGACTTACCCAATGGGCCTTGAAACGACTAATTCAACTTGGGGTTGTGTTTGAGAATCCAAGATGATATTGTAAACCTCCTTCTTGGTTAATCCAGGCAATGATTTACCATTCCACTGTAGCACCTCATCTCCTAAAGACAAGAAAACACTATGTGGTTAAATTAGAGAACAATGCTGCAACCTTTGGCCTTAATTTCTGTGGATAATCCTGAAATTTACTTATGATTTATAAAATTAACAAATGGTCCTACATGGCTCTTGTTTGTTAGACAGGAGCCATTTATCATCAGCATAGCCAAAATAATTTTGGAAAATATGCTCACGGAATATGGCATTACTGGCAAGATTAACAGAGTGACCTCATATTAGAGAACAATTCTTAACAGTTTTTCAACTTGACAACGACTCAAAACATAGCCAGGGAAATTCTGTTAAATTACTTGAGTGGCCGTATGCAATTTTTTCCATTTTATATAAATTCACAAAATATTGTGAAAGCTTATGTGTTTTACTGTAGAGTATTAATTACAGATTACTGGTCAAAAATAATGTAATCATTTTAGAGTAAAGCTGTAAACATAATAATATGAACAAATTCTGAAGAGGTCTGAATATTTTTACATCAGTTTCATGATTTATTAATATCAAATCAAGAATTTTAAGATCAAATCTTACCGAACAAAAATAAATTGAACAAAAATGATGGAAATCTCACACCATAATTTTAATAGTGATTCATCTTATTTGCCATGATCATGTTAGTATGAGACAGTATTCACACACGCACTTATAGATGAACGTGAGTAAAGCTGACATGACCTCACCTGCTCGTAAATGGCCCACCACATCCGCCAGGCTTCCTTTTTTAACTTTGATGATGAAGGCCCCAAGTCTCCCCGTTTCTGTGATCTTTCCCCCTACCACCTACTCACACCACAGCATACAACACAGCACATGGCAAAATATCTCTTACTTGACTTGTGTCCTATTACACTCCGTTCCAATTAGTGAAAAGATAAATAGTGTATACTCACTGTCACTTTATTAGGAACACCTGTACATCTGCACATTCATGCAACTACTGTACCCAGTGAGCCAATTGTTCAAGCTGACATGAAGTGTAAGGTAAGCCATATAAGCTCTTATTACAACAGCGATGGGTAAAGTAGCATCTCAGTATGCACAACACATTGGGCTATATCAGCAACAGACCACAATGGGCTTCTCTCCTGTTAGCCGAGAACAGGAACTGGGTTCAGTTTGAAAAAGTCAGTTCAGTATGGGTGAGTCTGTGCCCACTGTAGCCTCAGCTTCTTGTTTTTAAATAGTTATAGTTCATCTGCTTCAAGGTCTGGTGTGAATGGTGGTGTGAATACTGAGATGCTTTTCTATTCAGTATGGGTGTAAAACGTGCTTATTTGATTTAATATAACCTTCCACTCTGGCCATTCTCCACTGATGTCTATCATCAACATGGTGCATCCACCCAATTAACTCCCACTCACTTGTTGTTTTGTTTTAATTTTTAACAGATTCTACATAATATTGTCTGCAAATCCCTGGAGAACAGATTATGAAATAGTCAAGCAGTGTCTGTGTATGGAAGTATAATAGTGTCAAAATTCCTCAAAGCAAAATAGCATATTGAATCGCATGAACTGAAAAAAATCCTTACAGCATTTACAATGCTTGAACTTTTCGACACTGCAATTTATTGAGGTTGTATATTTCAAATGAAAATATAATTTAAGTAGTTAAAATTCAATGCAAAAATATTCACCTTACTGAATTGCTGTTTGAAAATATATTCAATTGTTATAAATACAATCTTCATTATTTTTCACCCTCACAAATTCAGGTTGAAAAAATTCAGGTATTAAAATTCAGGTTGACAAAATTCAGGTATTAAAATTCAGGTTGACAAAATGCGGGTCTTCAAATTCAGGTAGAAAAATTTCAGGTCTTCACATCCTATGTCATAGATATCAAAAGCAGAGAAATGGATTGCCGATTTCTGGGGCCTGTGTCGCAATGCACTCTAAAATTCAGTTCTCCTGTTTCCCCTTTAGCAAGCATAAGCGAAATCATAACGTTTATCACAAACGAACCGCTAGTACGCACTTTATAATTTTCACCAGAATAAGGTATATTTCGCATATGCAATTAAATGCATATTTTAAAGTCTCTGAAGACTTTAATGTCTAATTATTGGAAGTTATGTTGCTTAATCGTTAGTCAAATATGCTACAAATTTCGCTGTTGTTTTTTGTGTGTGTAAGAACTACAGCTAATATAAGATATATAAATATAACTAATATATTCTTCAGAAACATTCTCCTGTTCAGAGTTTTTTTTTGTTAAGACAACCTGAAGTTTTTTGCAGTCACAAATAAACTATATTGTATGGCACAAAACACAGTCTGTGTTATTTTATGTTCCTTATGTATATGTATGGCATTCATTATGTATACGTTGTAGAACAGTCTCTAAATATGCAATCACAGAGGGAACAGAATTTCCTGGAGGCCAGAGAAATCTGTTGCCCTTGTATATTACACTGTGAGGGTTAATAATGGACTAAATTGCTGCCAATTAGCTACAAGTGCCGCGATCCGATCGGCAAGTGGTTGCCCGCAGAGTAAACTGCACAGGGGGCAGGAAGCACACTTTAAAGTGCAGTGCGAAACGGGCCCTAGAAATCGGCAAACCATTGCACTTCCTGTGATATCCCGGATCTGAAGACCTAATTTTTTTCAGTGGCAACGGTAAAAAGTCTCTTTCTGATGTTTGATGTGATCATTATCTGAACTCATGACGTACGTAAATTATTTTTCGCTGACGCCATGTGATTGCATCAATGTTTACAGGTGTTCCTAGTAAAATAGACACTGAGTATATAATTATACTAGAGGTAGACAGTAGGACAGTCTTTCACAAAAGTACAGTGAAAACTGATAAGTAAAACATTTCACAACATACTAATTTACATTTAGCACTTAAGAGCAGTAACAGTTTGGCTTTAATGTTTAATCACAATGCTGGGATGAATGTGCGGTTTGTGCTTTTGTGTTTATGTGAGTATTAATAATTGTAACTGTTAATGGAGCTGTGTGTGTCTCTTAACCTTTAGCCCCAGCAGTGCTCCAGCCTCTTTGGGCATGGCCGCGCGCTTGCACAAAGTAATTCGGCCGATTAAATGATCACCTTCCTTGGAGGGCTGCCACGTAACCGGATGCTGAGAAGAACAAGGTAGTGATTTAATCCCGTCTCAGAGGGAACTCTCTAACAGACATTGCTTTACTGCACTTGGAACAATTAAATTCTATACGTAAACTTATAACTGTATGTTACACAAAACTCCTCCACACAGAGAGAGAGAGAGAGAGAGAGAGAGAGAGAGAGAGAGAGAGAGAGAGAGAAGCATAAACAAAATTAATAAAAACTACATTCACCCATTTACATTTACTGCACCAGTCACTTGCTATCTTCCATTTATCAGATTTTCACACAGTAAAATATTTCTGTCCTGCAACTAACTGCAGAATTTTCAATGCAATTTCATAAAAATTATTCTGAATACAATCGATTGAATTAATTGCACTCTTTTAGAATATATGCCATCTATTCCATGACTTTCTAACCCGGTCTTATTCACACAAGCATTTGTCCTTTTTCACTAAACCAGAAATTTGTCAAGTTCATGTGGAGCTTGTGAGAGCAACCCTGTTAGACTCTTCTAGCAACCTCGAACACATGTAACGATCCATTCTATAATAAATGTATATATATAAATCAACTGAGTTCCAAATTTTACCCAGTGTTGTCAGGTTGGCAAAGATTTCATGCCGTGCACAATATACATGTCCATCACCATAGAATGTTTTGTCCTGATTAAATTTATCATCCTCCATCACCAGTGTGCAATCAGGGCCACATGATTAGTCTCATGAGCTTGAAATACTTACATGCCACACAGTGGGATCCAGAGGATAGCACTCCCAGTCCCCTGCAACACAGTAAAAAGAGGAAACAGAGTCAATTGCACAGAGAGCAACACAAACACAGCTTTCCACTGACTGGTGAGCCGCAGCTTTATGCTAGCCAGGATACACACTCTCAAACCCTGCTGTTTACACTCGCAGCACTCTGTTTATTGAAGATTAGGACTCTAGAGTGGCACTCTCTGCCAAGCTGTCACCCTAAAACACGCCCTACTCTGTTCCCCCTGCAGGATGACAGAGAGCGTGGGGATTTAATGGATCTTCTGCGCTGGTCAACTTGTGTTTGAACAGTGCCTAAAAGCTGCATTTAGTGACTTGACAGTGGAAACGTGATGACATGCAACGATGCTTACAGAGACACAGTCGCAGTCTCAGGTCTTTCCATGACGTTGGCCTCGTATTTACTCTTGGCATGTTTTATGGAGGGAAACGAGTGTGTCTATCTCTGAACTAACCATTTTATGCTGAGTTTTGTGCAAATGTGGCATCTTTACTGTCTAATGTGACATGGAGAAATAACTATAATAGCAAGGCAACGATAAGTTCATGGTTTAGATAGAAGAATTAGGCAAAATTAAACAAATCAATCTTTAAAAAGATAAAAAAAAATGATCAGAATCACTGCGTCAGTTTCTCAAGAACATTCAGAAAGTACATCTATGACAAACTGAACAGCTTTTAATGAGACTGTAGCAGTGCAGCTATTTGTCCAAATGCCATTCATATTTTCTTAAGCTCCTGTAAGACCATCAAGTATTTGTAGCTAACTTGGGCCTCAGACCGGACTAAAAAAGGAACCCATACTGAAGACGACATGAGTTTGTTTGAAATGTTTGACTAACAACTCACTATTTCATCCCTCAAGTTCCCCAAGCAAGGCTGCATAGCTCTTTGAATTAAAATCCAAGTTCAGTTGATGTGTATAACCTGAAAGGAAGATAAGGTCTATGTGGCTTGCATACAAGTATGTCAGATGCTGGATTCTACACAGAAAGCATCTTTCTTTAAAAAGACCTCCTCTTTTTCTAACCCAGATCTGTTATGAAAAGTGTTGTCCTATAAAAGTTTCTCTAAAATAAAGAACTTTTTTAACAACCTCACATTAAATGTTAATGCCGTCAGCTGGATTTCTAAACTCACAGATGACACAAAAAAAAGCCAATAAAGATCGTACTGACGTTCTCGAGACCGTTTCAATTTAGAACTTTTTAATTAATAACCAATTAGAAAAATACAATTTGTCATGTAAGTAGTTCTTTAGCTTCATTTCACCGCTGTTACATTCCTACATGACCCAGATGCCTTCTCATCTGCACATCTGCCAGCAGGAAGCATCAGATGAAGATTTACAGCTAGTGCTTGAGTGTCCCAATTACTCACTGCATTGTTATAGAAATAGATGAAAGCAAAAACACTGATTTGATTCTAAAAATTGATGTTTACATGTACTGAAGCTATAATAAATCTTGTGCAGTTTCTACACAAATCTTCTAAACATGCACCGCACATACTGTTTATAAAACTCCAACCATCAGTAGCAAAAAATAAACATCTACATTTTACATTATAGTACTACGAGTCAAAACACACCACTCAGATGAATTATATATTAATCACGAAATACACTAGGTGAATAAAGACTCATTCGACGTATTTCAGAAACAACACGGATCATATAAAACTAGAGACAATCACATCAATAAACATTAATCCAGCTCTCAGTACAATTGTTTATATCCTCTGTATGGAACAATCAGACTTAATACTTACTGTGTAAATGAAATCTCTGAGTCTGATTAAGTCCTGGTACAATGACAACCCGATAACCATGAGTTCACTGTACTGTTCATTCTCTCTCTCTCTCTCTCTCTCTCTCTCTCTCTCTCTGTCTGCAGTTTACATTTCATCTTTGGCTTGTGTTAATATGCTGACCTTTTATGTCTGTATGCAACCACTTTGTCTGACAAGCAGCATGCTACCACGAGCACACCCTTTCCCTGCCCCACAGCCCTTATTAGTTTAGCTCATCTGTCAAATAAATTATCGACTGTACATTTTATATATATATAAGCAAAAGTGTAATCACAAGCAGTACACAATTTACAGGTATGGCATTTAATATTCTGAGTTTCCTGTCTGGAGTCAGATACAAGTTAAAGTGATTAAATTATATATTCATATTATAGATTTTTTTGAGACCCGGGATGTATGTCAGCAGCTAGTCCATTTTTTTTAGGAATATAGATAGACTGGACAAATTTAATTTATAAGATCGAGACATCTATTGTGTTAGGTTACACAAAAATAGATAACCGTTGTTTGGGACAACATCCATTATCCTATCTTTAAATTTCCGTTTCTGCCTCTTATTCTTTGTGAGAGTTTTCACACCCACCATCTCCCCGTGTCCTCCCTACTATTCAACAACTCCTACTCAGAACTGTTCACTTGGGGTAGTGCAAAGCAAAAGCCAGCCATAACTCCTGCACAAGATCTCAAAGTTCTCAATCCAATAAAGTTCCATGATCTTTAGCACACAATTGATTTGCAAATGTTTTTCATTTTTATAATTTAAAAAACAATCCATAAGAGTGTTTCTATTATTATGATGATGATGATGATGATGATGATTATTATTATTATGCATTTTTCTTTCAGAATGTAATATAAATATTCTGAAATTAACCATTTATTTGGGGAAAAAGACGGCCATGGTCAAACTTTTAGAAAAAGTTTTAGATTGTTGACTATTGATATTGAAAATATACTTTTTTAAACTTTTTAAAAATCATCATTATACAACCCTTTTCGTTTTAATGTATTTTTAGGTGAAAAATCCAGATTGAATATAGAAAACCATAAAGAAAATGGAGCTTCTAAGTGCAGCTCACCTCTCTCACTGATGCTCTCGATCTCTCCATCCTCACAGCTAGTGTACTCAGGCGTAGAGCCGCCTTCCTCCTCGGAGCTACTGACTGACATTTGCCGCTTGTTCCCTCCACGCTTTGACTTGTAGGGGCGGGGTGGGGGAGGCCTCAAGCATTCTGATTGGTCAGAGCTGAGGGAGTCATTACGCAGCATGCTCTCAGCTTTTTCCCGCTTGGCCTTACGTGCCACACCAGCCGAGCTTGGCTCCAGGTGGCTCGGCTGAAGCTTCCTGTCCCTTTCAGGAGGCTCCCTGAGTTCAGGAGTTCCGGTGGAAGCAGCAGGACCCACACGGAACCCTGGGGCAGGCGGCTGAAAGGCGTGGTTAGGTTTAGAAGCTTGCACCACAGATCCTACTGTGCCCCCCACGGTCCTCTCCCCCATATTTCCTTGCTGCTTACTCTCCAGAGATGATTGGCGCTCCTCTGCCCACCTCCGGCCTGTTCTGTTGTCTGTGACCGCATCTCCAGCTTGCCTCTCAGGCGCGTTCGTCTCCACCTGTCTGAGCCGTGGTGCTTTTGGATGCACACGTTTCTCCTGTTCCGTCGGCTGGGACTTAACAATATGGTGTGGAGTGTTAGCCTCATTTCGCTGTTCCTCTCGAGGTGGTCTCTGCTCGCCTTCCTGTGATCGGGCCTTAACCAGACGGCGCACCTCTCGACGAGCGTCCCCAGGATCCCATTCCTGTGAAGGCTGTGACTGGAGTTTGGGCAGTCCCCGGCGCCTCTCCACTCTTGCCCCAGGCTTGCCATTCTGGTCTGAGGTTGACGATTGCTTTTTCCTGGTAAAGCAACACATTTGGAGGATCAGAGAGACAGAGAGAGGATCAGAAGAGGGAGACACTGTGCTTCACAAAGAGCACATAAAAGGATTACTACTCATGAATTATACATATTATTCAGATCTATGCACAACGTGATTCAAATGCATGTGTGACAAGGCAATGACCATAATAAAGCAAATAGCCCCCTGAGGAAAATGGATGAAATCTCAAATCTTATCATTCATGGCAAATAAACATCAACTGTGGGCATTATCCTGCACAGAATTTAGCCTTGTGTTCCATCAGAATCTCATTTGTTACAGTAAGCTAAACTGAACATTTCCTACTCTGTCTTCAAACTTCATACAGGTTGATGAAAATGCAGCAAAAGAAATTCTCTGTCAAACGTCAAAAGCTTTAAAGGACTGGCAATATGGATATATTTTTTATTTTACATGACTATAACCTTTCTCGAGGCGGTTCACTGCGGGATCGGGATGAAGGCATGTCGGCCTGTCCAGCAGCAGGGCCTTTGTTTGCGTTGGTGGGCAGCTGGTTGTCCTGGGCAGTGGAGGCAGAGGAACCAAGAGGAATCTGAGACCTAGAGCGTACTTTCTTGTCTCCTGCAGGATCTGCACATGTGGCTGGCTCGCTCAGCGCTGTCTGCAAGGTCGCTGGCTTTGCTTTTGGCCCCTGTTCTGCAAACCATTCCCCTGATTTCGTGAGGATGTCCTGCTGCTTACGGCACTTGTTACATACCCACATCACCTGCAGAGAGCAAAGCGCTGTAAACGTGCTGAACTGAAAAAAAAAAAAGTTTCACCTAGATAGCACTGTCTAGACATAGAGCAGAAGCACCAAGATCAGCACACATTATTAGAAAACGCTAACATTTTAGGATGAACCTGCAGTAACTGAACAAAGACAATAAGGTATAATTACAGCTATAAATTTACAGAAAACCCTACACATTATAGAAATGTCAGCATACGTTTATTTTAAAGTGTAATAACAATAACAATTAAAAAAAAAGGATTTAAAAATCTTTGTGGAATTTATTTACTAATTAAGAACAGACTAAAAACAATTACGGGATATACAAGGGAATGTTGTACATCAGTTTCTAATATCTTATTTAATTTGTCTATAAACATCACATTCATGAAAATTTGAGGCATCTATAAACTATTATTGTACATATAAGGACTTGTATTTTTCTCAGTCAACTTCATATACAGTAAGAACATTAACATTAATTCATATATGAAACATAATTTCAACATAATTTTCCTCTGATTTACATAAATAATAAACACAAACAAATAATAATATGGCTGACAAATAATTTCTTAGGTAAGTTCCGCATTCTTGAACCAAAGTAGTAATCATATCTAATAATAGTTTTGCATTTCTAACATATCCTAAAGCTTTATAAAGGTGCCTCTTGTAAAAGGTTTTTTTTAAATGATGTATGATTCGAATAAAGAAATGAAACAACAAATCTTGTCTAATGACACATGGTGACATTTGACATAAGCCTTTCATTAATCCTCTGAACCTGGATTTTAAAAGATATTTAAAAAATGTTTATGAATGTGTTAAAACGACCTAAAATGGGCGGTCCCAAATGAGCTAAAACTGTGTAGGTAATAAACACATTTACAGCAAGAATATCAATAAAACACTAAATACAAGGGTTTTGTTTTTACAGACTCTTTTTGAAATAAGGACCAAGTTGTTGAGCCTGTGGGATGGATTTATATATTCCCATAAAGCATGGACATTGTCCATATTCTCTGTGAGGAGACCTGATGAGAGTCATGGCAGGCCAGGTCTTGTTTTCCTAAGAATTAGCAGTGCTCTCCATCTCCCTCCCCATATCCACACTCAGTCCCTGCTGATTCCTTCAGGAGAAGGCGACACAAAAAAACCTTGGCACATCCCATATTTTCCCTCTTTTTTTTCCACTCCTCTCCTCCTCCAGATTGCTTTTGATTAAAGTGTTAGGGAGATGGGGAGGGGGCATAAACATGACTATATTTATCCAGGCAGCCACGCAGCCAGCACCATCAGGAGCTGCAAACAATTCCCCAGCTCACTACATAGCTACAGTGGGTAAAGACATTCTCTGTCCCCCACGAACACAATGCCCAACAACGTTCTTACATGCGCACACCTACACATACACAAACACAAGCAGCCTTCTGGTGCTGCTGCCTTGCCAAACCAAACACACTCTGTGGTTATAGCGGGATAACAGAGTGTTCACATATGCCACCTGCTACCATAACTCCTGTCCTACTTTCTTCTTTCTCACTCTCAGAACACAGAAAATCAGCTCAGGTACACACGATCACCTTTTACTCTATTAAACCCTGGCTTTAATCTGATGTCTAACAGGAAAAAAAGAAAACTTCAGAAAGAGTGAAATAGTGTCATGTAACTCTGAAGCCTGGTGTCCTGTAGGTAAAGGGATATATAGATGATTTGAACATGGTGTGCTAGCGAACTGGAAGCTCAGGACGAAAAAAAGACAGGTCATCGCCATGGACCAAGGAAAAGCATTATGTCCTGATTGAACAGGTTTGGAGTGGCTCCAAACTAATCTAAAGTAAATCAACAGCAGAATCTCCAGCTGTCAGACACAGACCAAGACCCTTCCTGAACGGATTAGACCAGTAACCTACTAACAGTCCCACACCAAGCAGTGTGTGATTGTAAATCTACAGCTTACCATATAACATCCTATATCGATTTTTTGACATTAACATACTACATTGCATCAGCTTGACATTATCATTTAAATTTGACATATGACACGACATTAACTTATTCAAGTAACTAATCCAGGTCTGACACAAGGCCAAAAAAACTCTTGTTCTAATCTGGCACACTAGTGTGGATATTACTTCAAAGGACTTTAACTAACCTCTAAAGGCAATTTGTTATATGCTTTCAAGCCATCTCAGGGGAGAAAAGACAGCACCATTAGCCATTTCTAGGTGCAAAATCTAGGACACACTCTACTGTGTGTTTGGGTGAAATGTATATGTGTGACGTCGTAGAACCCAAAGGGAAATAATGATTAATGTTTGTCCATATATATATATATATATATGTGTGTGTGTGTGTGTGTATATAAAGAAGGTATTGCTCTGAGGTTTTGAGTGACGCTGCTGTTCACTTCCTACACTTTCTGTGCAGCTCTTATTAGAACGCATAAAGGAGTAGAAATCAGAAAGCAGCCATAATTCACTGAGGCTTTAATGCGGTCTACGGCTGGAACATAAATTAGCCAGAATTTCATAATCAAAGCAATAAATTGCAGCAAATGCACAAATGCTGATGAACCACAATAACTTAGCTACAAAGGGTGGAAAAAGTCATTCATGATCCAGAAGTCAAACGTAAGCAAGGTAGCAGGGAAAATAAAGCTAGTCAAACTGTAGTGATGGACAAATGATTGGATTAATTACTTTAAAAGATTTGTTTGAAAATGTGAAGATGGATTAATAAATCTAATTGAGTTTAGGAATCTCAAAGAAAAATTAAATCAAAATAATTTACTAATGAGATTATCCAGATTCAGCAACAGATCATCTAGTAATAAAATCTAAAATTTGTTGCATATGTAGAGTACGTATCAATAATATGTGACATACATATCCTGGATTAATCTAAGACACTTTTTTCTCTCTTGTTTCCCTAAAAAATGTATTTACACATTTATTTCCAAACCATATATATATATATATCTCTGGTATGACGCATCTGATAAGAGGGCGGAATCTTCTTGCACATGCATCAGGCGAAAGTATGACACATGCAGACACACACACAGTTATTAACACAGGAGACGTGTATCTCAGATCCTTCATCTCCTCTCATCCAGGCATCGCCTCTTTCTGGTGTTTCAAAAATCTTAAGAACAGAAGATAAGGAAGAATGGTAAATAAATACCCAGTTATAAATAAAACATTGCAACTTGTGGCATGATTTCGCAGCCAGTTAAATAAAGAATAATTTATTATTCTGCTGTACAACACTAAACAACTGCTTAAACACACTATGAGTGAAAAAAAGTTAACATCTGGTCCCTCGTGCCCTTTCCAACCCCTGAATTAGCAATGTACTCTTCCTTATCGAACCTGGGAGATGAGGAAGGTCAAAATTATCCTTTCCCTTTGGAACTGCTCTAACAATGACATGTGTTTCTCAACACACTGCCTCCATCATTGTACTCACCACAATGTGGAATTGAGAACAGTGTATAAATACGGAGGGCACAGAAGAGCAGTTTATATCATTATCAAAGCCTCTTTCTTTAAATTAGTGACATAGATTTAAAAACGCGTTGTCACGGACAAAAAAGAGAGGATGGACTACTGAAGAAAAGAAAACTACTTAAAGTACTCTAACATGAGTGGTTATATTCTACACCCTGCTCTTTGACATCTCTGGCTGAAGTGAGCGATGGAGTCATGCCTCTATGTTTGTCATATATCAGCCAGCTTCTGCAACTCTTTAATATCATTTTATTTCCATTGCTTGTTGAGATGGAGCCAGGCGGAGCTGGGCTACGCTATTGGTGTTGTCAAGTGCAGCCAAACAGGTGAGATAAATGGAGTGACTGGAAAAGTGTAGAGCGGAAGAAGAGGCTGGACGGAGGGCGCACTCGCCATCTCTGACAGCTTGACATATAGGGGCAGCAGCGGGCAGAGCTGGCTCCATAACTCAGTATGTTATAAATCCCGGATAAGGATGAAAGACTGCCACAAAAGAGATTACTGTCCATTTGCCCTAATGAGCCAGTATATCAGTGCCTGGAGACGCTCGTCCCCTGACCGCCTTCACAAACACTCACTCACTCACCCCTCATATACTGAGCATTTCAATTGTTAAATATCAGATCAATAATATAAATAATTTATCACAGGTCTCTGCTGATGTTACAAAACTCTGGCTCTCACTGTTTTCTCACCAAGACATGCATCTTTTACTTGACAAGGCATCTATGGATCAATATCATGATAAGTTTAGACTCGGCTCCTTTTCCAAACATTGGATTTGCTCTGAATTAAGAGGATCAATAGACTCTATGAATAAAGCACACACATGCTTTATACAGTTCCTCAATCAGCCATGCATGAGCGTATGCATTTCATTGTTCTCTTTCATCTCCCTGAGGACCTGGCCTAACAACTAAACAATGACTTTAGTGGCCCAAGGCCCCTTACCTGTACTGCTCAGTCTCACCACTAGTCTGCACTGTGTCACATGTTGCTCTTCTCTATAAACAAACTCCCAGGACAAAAAAAAATACTCACGTGTAATTTCTTTTCTAATATCTGTGTAGATCTTCCCGCACAGTCTCTAGAGTTGATATACAATAAATAAAAATAAATAAATAAATAAAAAAAACCTCTAAGTGAGAGACAATTCTGAGAATGGAAACTCCTTGCTGATGAGAGCGATCAGAGGCGGATGACCCGACTGGACTGAGTTGACAAGAAGTCTATAGTAACTCCAATAAGCACCTTCACAACGGTAGTGAGCAGAAAAGCCTCACTAAAACATCAAAACTTGAGATGAAATGGGCTTAAAACAGTAGGAGACCACATCAGGTTCCATTCCTGTCAGGAATCTGAGGCTCTAATGGGCACAGACTCACAGTAACTGAGCAGCTGAAGATTAGAAAAAATAGACTTTTTTCCAGTATTCAGCTGTTCGGTCTGGGTGAAGCTGTGCAGTTGCATGAATGAGCAATTATACAAGCATTCCTAATAAAATGGGCAGTGGGTGTACAGGAAAAAAAGAGGTTTTTTTTTTTCAGGGATGTAAGTGTCATAAAATTGAGTCAATTTGGCAGATCTTAAACTTTTCTGAAAGATGTAAAAAATTTCAGACAATGCAATAGTCCTGAGTGGACAAAAACAGTGAAATCATTTTTATCTTATAGAAATTTTCTAACTACAGTTTAAATGAATGTGTGTTATAGTTAAAAATATATATTGGTGTTCCAAAAAAAACCTACAAGTAAAGGTGGCCTATGTTCCTTTATGTTTTCATATAAGTCACACACAACACTATTCTGCTTATGACACACAAAAAGCCAATCCTCAGAGTCTGGACAACAACTGACTCTCCAGTTTAATGCTTTTAATTTTTAACTTCTATTTGTCCAGGTGTGCAACCTACTGACACTGTAAAATTAGGTGCTGCTATTTGTGGATGCAACACTTTTTTTGTCTGGGTAGCTTATTAGAAAAACAGCACATATCAGCAGACACTATAAAAGTATACTGTCTTTTACAATTATTTTCTTTGCCATGTACTATGTAAGTGCAAAGGCAGAAACAGACAATCTTCCAGTTCCCAGTCAATGAAATGTCCACGAAACCAGATGCAAACACAGAGGGAACAAATCAATACTAATCATTTCACGGCGTTGCCCTCAGAGGAAATGAAACATCGTCCTGTGTTTTCCCATGTCATCAATAATCTGCCATAAAAAATACACAGCACAAATCCAACCCATCTGAATGACATGTGAAACAGATCTATGAAAAGCAAAGGACTAAAATAGCAAGAGGAAGCAGATGTACCCAAGGGTGTGAAACTGGACTACAAAAAATATAGCAACACAAAAACAGAACCACTTGCCTGAAGAAGAAAACAGATATTAGCAACATGGCTGGGGATAATGAGAGTTAAATTGTATTTACAGGGTATTGTCTGCTGTTCTGAAGTGCATGGCAGAATTCAGATTAACTTATGCAGTTTCCCAGGAGTGAACAAGGTTTACATACTTTATACCAAGCCAGAAAACGACAATGAGCTATAGCGCAAAGACACTTTAACTAAGAGACAGTGGTATTTAGAGAAACACTCCTTTCGTTGTTTCTATAATTCTACACAATAAAGCCTGTGTGTGTGTGTGAGTGTGTGTGTGGAAGTGATTAGAAACATGTAGACTATTTGACGTGTATTAATCTTGGCATAAAAGATGCGAGATAAACTGTAAAAACATCAGAAACAATAGGACAATGAACACTATCATAATGACAGCATAACATCTCTGGAAATGAGGAACAAATTAAAAAAAACAAGAAGTGGCTAACCACCTTATCTTCCTTCTTCTCCAGTGTTGCAGACACAGCACATAAGGAGCAGGGGAAGAAAAGAAGAAAAGAGTAAGATGGGAAATGAATCTGAGCAGTATAAATGTATTTTACATAGTAAAAGTGGAAAAATTTAAAAACCTCGACAAATTAAAAAAATACACCTTGTTCTACTTTGTTAAAAGTAAACTACTTAAGTTATGTTTTTCATCATACGTAAATAATAACATTGATTATACCTAAAGAGCTTTTTGACAATCATCTTTCCATCACTCTCTAGTCGCTGATTGTCATTCTGAGAGTTTATTAGACAAATACATTTGAAGGTGCAGGTATGTTTCCACAGACAGCAGACTACAAGAACACGCAAATTCACAACTGAGAATTTCGCAATACATTTTACAAGAAACAATTCCCAATGGTAATAAAAGACAGTTACTGGGTAAATAAAGATGGGAATATATGGTTCTACTTAGTAAATCTCATTTCATATCCCCGATTAAATACACACACTGAAATGCAAATGCAAACAGAATTACAGAGTTATATACATCACACATTATAATCTGTGCTGTGCTGTGGGGTCGGTCCCTCTTTCAGGCAAACAAACACTCAAAAACACACCTGGTCACACTGCTCTGTTGTTTTATTTCAGAGAGCTAAGAGTCTGTGTCTGCTAACTACCGGCCTGTTGTCTACTGCAACCCCCAGCGAAGGAGCTATTAAGTGCATTTCATTGCTGTTAGCTACTGTTTCCTTCTATACACTCCATCACGCTGAGTAGGTGCAGCTCTCTATGTTTAACCTTCAGGCGTCCAGCAACTCCATTATCAAGCCGACCACTCTCATTAATAGCACATGCCAGGACGACAGAGAGAAACTGGGAATGCTCCTTTTGGCAAAGCTAACCTTCAGGCTGCTCCAATCCGTAAGCAGGGCGCACGCTATCATCCCAGATCTTGACTTTATATCACCCACAGACCCGGACAGCTGAGCATCTTAAAATCCATCCACACTGTACTAACACGTTTATAAACTATAGCTCATGCAATTATTATTTTTCTTATTTTAAACTAGCTCTGAGCAACACATATACAAAACATTTTTTGACCATTTAGTCAGCGATCTCTTAATTACATCTAACCCTTCTTGCACTCCAGCCCCAATTATTGTAAATATATATCCACTGAGCTAATCCCATAGTTCAAAGTCGGTTTTGTTGACTTCCAACACTAGGCTCATTATAGAAGCACACTAATTAAGGCTATGGACTAAAGCTTTAGGGAATAAAAAGGTAAGAAGGTAAATATCATGCTCTGGGGGGAGCCACTGTTTCTGGGGTTTCCCCTGCCAGTGGCACTGATACCCCCTGTAGAGATGACGCATCAGCCAGGGCCTCCCAGCAAGGGCATGCAGTGACCCCCTGGTGGCCAAGGCCCTCATCTCCGCTGACTAATGCCTAATTAACCTTTCCGCCTGGCTCACACTTCTTTCCTCTCCAGTGCTTAAATGTCCTCACATCAGTGGGTAACACACAGGTAGTGGATAAACCCTACACAGGTATAGGCATAAGCAAGCAAGCTACAAGAGCACAGCTTATATATGGAAATGCGCAAAAATGATATGTAATTTGGAGATTTTGGATGGACAGATACGGAGATTCAAAAAACAGCTGGGAAATTGCAAATATAGTGTTTCAGCATCATCCAGCAGAAGGCCCAGTATAAACACTCACACTGTTGGAGCGCAGAGAGACCCTTCCTCCGCAGCGGGCACAGAACTTGGTCTGGCAGTACGAACAGAGGTTCCCACAGCCGTCAGCAAACTTGGTCTTGTGGCAAATGCCACAGGTGGGTGCATCATCCTTGTGCTGGCCCTGCTGCCTCTGCTGAGGCTCCTGCGCTATCCGCCGCACCTGCTCCTTATAGCTGGCAAACTGCTGGTGCACACTGAGGAGAAGGAGAGGAGAGGAGAAGGAGAAGGAGAGGAGAGGAGAGGAGAGGAGAAGGAGAGGAGAGGAGAGGAGAGGAGAGGAGAGGAGAGGAGAGGAGAAGGGGAAGGAGAAGGAGAGGGGAGGAGAGGAGAGGAGAGGAGATGAGAGGAGAGGAGAAGGAGAGGAGAGGGAGAAGGAGAAGGAGAGGAGAAGGAAGAGGAGAGGAGAGGAGAGGAGAGAAGAGAAGAAGGAGAAAGCAGATAAGAAGAGAAAAGATAAAAAAAGAAGGAGAAAGAAAATGAGGGCAAAATATGAGATCAAAAATATAAAAATTCAGTAGATAAATGAAAAATATACAATTTCCCAGAGAACTTAACAATGCACATTTTTATAAATACTCAGCTCAACTTAATACTCCTGAAGTTTTAGAATCAATGCCTTATTATAAAATACTGATACACAAGATCTGCATTGGAAAAAAGCACTGAATGATTTTTTTTTTCCTGGGAAGCAAATTTCTTACTATCTTGATCACGGGAAGCTCTGAGTTAAATATGTTCCGGTCAGAGAGATGTGATCCAGTTGTCATACTGGAAAAAAAGAAGCTGCTAATGTCCGTACATTAGTGCTGATGGAGCTGATGAGCTGCCAGATTGGTGCTGAGGTTGAAGGAAATGTGAGATTTTAGAGGACAGGCCAGATACAACAATCTCCAGTTAAAAATCAATAGAACATGGTAATGCCACTGAACTGTGTTCCTCAGAATGCTTTTCCTTCCTCTTTTCTAACACACACAAGACATGAAAATAATACTACTATATATTTAATTCAAAAGAATCTTCAAACTCATTAAAAAATTGACCAATATTTACAATTCTGAAAACCAATACACAACTTTTATCTGTCTGTCTTCATCACAGATTCCTCATTATCTTACATAAACCATAAGGAGCGTTTACTAAAAGTAACACACAAACATCTGCCAAGCCGCAGTACTGCCCCAGAGAGAGGACAATATATCATTTACATCAACCCCCTGTTGTAAATTAACCAGTCGAAGAGCAATCGAGGAGACTTGGAAGTATGTTGCAGGAATCTTTTATTGAAGATTAGAACACACTCAGAA
>JAOTRN010000041.1:15293881-15340650 GCA_028566695.1 Bagroides melapterus | reverse complement strand
GTGTTAAAACAGACCCCTCATTTCCCGTACCCCCTATCAGTGGCTATGTTGGGAGTATGTTTACCCACTAAGATATATGACCCTTTTGGTTTTGAGAAAGAATGTTTACGACCCTTCCCAAACAGTGATCCTATCTCTGCGAGAACACTAGAAAATCTGTTTCCCACACCCCACTACTCCACTCCTCCTTCAGACCTCACACTGCTTTTCCTCCCCTGTCCATACCCCCAGTCAGCACTGCCTACAGGTCAGGGGTCAGGGAAAGGGCAACTAACAGTGACCTGACTTGCTCACTGTCAGGTGCTGCTTAGGTGTTGAAAGACTAGGAACCATGGTGATGAATAAGAGATATTTTTACTTGTAGTTAACAACAACATTAGAGATTGAGTTACTAAAAAAAATGCATTCAAGCAACAACAAATTTTAAGAGAACAATACAGTATGGAAAACAAAGAGATAATCATCATGTCTTTCACTAAGAAGGACACAGGAAAGCTCTGTGTACTCTCTACAGTAAATGTTTTTCAGGAACCGAAGCCAGAATTAAGACTACACAGACAACGCAGGATTTCCTAAATGAAACTGCAGGTTGTACTGTAGGTGTGTACACACAATATCCATTTCCCCATTACACTTAACTCCGTCTGTATTCTGTCTCTCACATTCTTTATTCCCTTTCTGTCTCTATCTCTGTCTGCCCCCTCCCTTTTAACCAAGAATAAAAATATCCCTTTTGTGAAATGCAAATCAGGCCCAGTGTCTACAAGCCCTGGCACGCAAATCGCACAGGAATACTGCATTAGCATAGAACTTGGCGTAATTAAGGTATGCAGAAGGCCTAATTAGCGTGGCAAAGAGGAAAACGTGAAGGAGAGTCGGCCTGGAGATGAGCGATATAAGACATGTTTTTCTCTCCCTGACTTAACAATAAGTGATCTCTGAGGTGACTAGAGCCCAAGCAACTAAACTAATGTTATTTTACATTAAAGGGCATTCTGATATTTATACAATATCAAGTTAGTTTTAGTATTTATACTTTTTAGTCAACATTGAAATAAATACAGTGAAACAGTGTGTGTTAAATACACCATATGGCCAAAATAATGTGAACACTTGACCTTCACACACACGTTGTTCTTCCCCAGACTGTTGCCACAAAGTTAGAAGCACACAATTCGGATAGGGTGTCTTTGTGCGCTGTAAGAGTAAAATTTATTTTTGCTGGAACATAGAGGCTTAAACTTATTTTCAATCCAAATCAAACAGAAGCCACACCTGACTCCACCTGTGTAATCAGCTCTTCTTGGCGTTCAGTACACTCAGGTGTGGTTTCTGCTTGAATGAGATGAAAACCTAGAGTACACCCACACCAGGCCTTTTGGTATAAGATTGGACACCCCTGATCCAACTACTCTTATAAGCAGTGCTCTTCCAGTGCAGATCCAAATGCATACGGAGACTGGAGAATAAAGTGTAACCTACATGGCAAAAACATTGCTCAAACACAGAAGCGGGCTTAAATTTGACCTACATGCAGGATGCAGGAATATACATCAGACTCCTTCTGTTCTCAACACAGGTGTAAATTCATCCTTTCTGTTCTACATCCGTTGAGAATACAAGAATTACGGCTAGATCGCATGAGGGAGTCTGTGAGGCTTAACACAAATTCCACATGATTTACGTTTGATGTTGATGAACTTCCAATATTGTATAGGTAAGGCTGGAGCCGTTGCTCTATTCTACAAGTTATTATTAACATATCCAGACACAGAGTACAGCAATCCATTTCATAAAGCCAATTTCTACTCAGTAGAGTAGATTTCCTTTTCATGTTGTGGCAGACAACTAATAAAAAAGTCTTGCCCTGCTTGCAGGAGGTTGACCTGTATAACTCAGCGCTCCTCTGGGGTGAATCTGCTGGAAAAGCAACAGGTCTAAACCACAGCAAGCCTAGGCTCATCCCACACTGTCTAAAAAATCCACTGGGCCAGGCCAATCTAGTTATAGATGAAGTGCTCAAGTGCACCTCCTTCTGCAGTGTTCAGGTCTCCTAGAAATATTTGAATTGCTAAATAAGAGATTTACAATGACTTCTCTGTTTTTACCCCAAACTAGAAATAAGACTAGAATGTGATCAGATATGACTATAATCTTACAAACTTAATTAATGGAAAACAGCAAACCTGAAATTTTTGAATTTATGAAAAACAACAGTAACAGCAAGAAAAACACAATAATGGAAATATGTACTTAGCATGTAAAAATGGATGAGCAATGAGACCTAACCATTTTTCTTAACCAAAATAACTAGCTCACCAAAGGCCATTCACAACAGAACTGATATCAGTACAAGTTGTGTTTGCAAGTAATATTGGGTCATTCAAATCTAGTGAATATATGAGGTCAAATAGAAGATCTATAACTTGTGGAAGGTCCTGCAAGTTGTCCATCACCACTTGGCCTTCAAGTAGTCAAATGGAGGCACGTCAAGGAAACAGTTGCGATCACCAGACACCTAGTGAAGACACATGTATAAACAGAGTGATGTAATCATGTATCTGAAGGGTAGTGGGTGAGCTGAATGTTTATGGGCGGGTGTTTATCAGAACTCCATCAAAAACACAAATCATATCTGCTGACAAATATTGTGCATGAGCTCCATGCTACAAAGCTTACTACAAATCAAAATCACCTTCACAAGTATCCATCTGAATTTAGGTAAATATACTTGGTCTGTGCAACTTCTAAACAGGCAATAAAACGTGTACACAAAACATTGCTTGAGCATTTCTCTAAAATATACATATATTTATACAAAAAAATTAAGTTTCCCTAGCAATCATGTATTCTACTAACAATCAAAAGATATTTACCTAATAAATAGGAGTTTCTTCTTTTAATCATCCACAGGAGTCAAAAAAACAAACAAACAGTGCTTTCTGAAACATCATTTACCACCTCAGTCACAAGAAACTCATCAACATCTGGCTAACACGTCTTCAGGACACGTGGGAAAGACTCTCAGAAATGACAGTGTATGTATCTGAGTTAATATTTGAATGGCACCTTGAACAGAACTTGCTAGGATAGAAATCTGTTCTTGGGCTTCACGCAAATTCTCAGCAATATGGCTAGAATCTATTTCTGTTTATTACCCTCCAGTCATATTCACTACTTTTCCTAGTTCGATGTGAAATAAAATTTGCATAAAAACTGCTCCGGAGCTTACAACCTTCGTAGGTTCTTCTGACGTACACTTAAATCTCTACTAAACATGTGGGTTATAAAATGTGCTTCTGTGAATAAAGAAACATTTTTCAAGCTAAAAATCAGATGGAAAATAAGTTGATATCCAGATAAGAATTTTACTTATCAAAACAAATATGGTACACAATGAAAATTTCCCTTCTTGAAGTCCAATAAAACGTTAACAGAAACGTCAGAGATGAAGAGGATTATCTTTTTCAATTATAAACAAATCAGTGCATTAGTTCTCATGTCTACAGTCAGAGCACCAAGCACGGGCATTCAGATCAAAAATCAGATAACCTGAAATATTAAATCCATGTATATATCAATGTAATTGCAGTTAATCACAGATTAATATGGTCAATATTATTAGACATATTAGATTTAACCTAACATTATATCTGTATATTAATTAATCTAAAGCCAATAATACTGTTATAAGCTAATTTAAACTGTAAGTGGTGAAGGGGTAGTTTACGCTACCATGACGAATCGAATCACCCCATAAACACATTAACAGGTGAAGGAACTGGTAGCCTGGAAGACAAAATTAAAGTTATGATTGTTTTCGGTGGTATTAACAATAGTTAATGAAATGCAGGAAAAAAGGAAACCATCCTTCTCATTCAGGCCAAATTTCTTAACTACACTGCAATTTGGAAATTGGTGTTGAAGAGCATGTGGAAATTAATTGTGTTCATTTAAAATGTGTCAGGGAAAAATAATCAACCTCTGGCAATTTTTAAATTAAGCTTTTCTTAAACACTTATCTGATCTCTAAAGGTGAAGATTTTATATTAATAATAACAAGAGAGAAATTTGTTGTTGTTGTCCAGTGGTAGTGTACTAGTAGTTTTTTTTTGTTTTTTTTTGTAGTACAGCATTTCATGCTTCTCTTGAAATATGGAAACAATAACAAGCTTGAAAGAAAAAGCGTTTGAGTGAAGCTGAGGAAAAGAGTCTTATCATGTCTTATCAGACATGTTCCTGTCTGAGTAGTCTGAGAAGTTTCTTCCCACAAGCCATCAGACTCCTAAATAACTGAAACTGATTTCCAAAAAAACACACACATACACACACACATCTCTAGACTGCACTTTCCCCCGGATTGATACAAATACACACATAAAACACAACACAACTCTGGAGTGCACTGACTGACACAAATACATACTCACACAAACGTACATTCATGTTTACAATCTACAAATAAACTGTTTACATGCCGTTTTTGCATGTTGCATTTTGCACAATGTTTTCTGTGTATTTATATTATTTTGTAAAAACTCATTACCTCATCACCTACAACTGCTGCTATTGCATTTAGTTTAATTTTGAGTCGGCACTGTTTTTGTGTTTTTGTCTCCTATGTCTTGTCTTATGTTCTTATATTTTCTGTCTGCACTGTTTTTTGTCTTTTGTCTCGCACTGTCTGCACCATGTTGCACAGATGCACTTTAAGTAGCTAAGATTAAACCTAGTTTAAATTCTTAGCTTTATGTTGTATGTAGCTCTGTGTTTTGTCTTTTGTTCTATGTAGCAACATGATCCTGGAGAAATGTTGTCTCATTTCACTATGTACTGCTTATGCTATATATGACAATAAAGCTTCTTGACTTGACTTGACTTGACTTGAAGACCTCAGAAAACCTGATCTTCCTCCTCAACCTTCAATACTGACGTACGGTAACTAATAAATCTACATTTGTTTTTTCCAACAGTCCACTACAGCATGATAGTTTTCATAAGTTATGCTCAACATTAAATAACAAAAGCCTACACGTTAAAATAAAACATCACCTCACACTCATTAGTGAGTTAAAGAAGTCCCTTGCCCATCTTTCACTTACTTCATGGCTAATACTATCAGGTTTCTAACAGGTGTCTAGTGGATCCAGCACCTGCAAGTGACCCAGGGACTGCCTTCAACCAGTGTACTTGATCTAGTACGGGTTGATTCACACTGCCAGTGTATTATTTCTGCTCCCTCAGACCAGGCAATCAGGCATGAGAATAAGTGGATGTATCATGTGGTTCCATATGGCACCAGCAGCACATAAATGAACTGGCTTGACTATGTCTCTCCTCCAACGGAACTCCCCCACTGAGGGTAACATTCACTGCCCCAACCCCCCACTAATCCCACACATCAACTAACGCCAATAAACTGCACTATTTTTATTTATATATGTAATGTATAATTAATCTATAATTGTAAAAATTCTTTCCGTTGATAATTTTTACTGTCTCTCTTAAAAATCACAAACTATAATCTTTTATGTCAGTGCTATTCATCAGTAGCCATTTCTGAGCCAAGCCAAGAAATAAAAAGATAAACAGTAAACTACTATAAAAAAAAAGTTAAGCTACAAACAGCATTCTGCTGATTAGAAATTTAAACTATGACTCATTTTACAGTTTTTCAAGTGAAGTCAAGAGTCAAGTCTTCTTCTTCAGATTTCAATTCTAATCACTTTGTTGGATATTGAGTTCTGTAGGGATCACTATAATATTATTAAGCCCTCAACAAATGTATAGAGGAATATTATATATATATACACACACATATATATATATATATATACACACATACACATATATATACACATATACTGTACATATACAGAGAGAGAGAGAGAGAGAGAGAGAATATACAGATCTGACTTCTTCTATATACATCATCACTGACAATATTAGAGAATATAGAAATTCTAGAGAGGTCATCGCATGATCAGTATGGGGGGGCAGCAGATATGAGATGTTGTGCATGTTACATGATGAAGGGAGACTCCCCCAGGACAGGTAGGGAGGAGCAAGTGTGCAGCAGTGCCCTCAATATGCCAAGCTGGAGCATCCATGCAGTGCCGAGGGAGTAATGCTCCTTCCTACCTTAAACTAAGGAGGGTCTCTCTTAAAGCTGTAGTAACGCTGTTCATAAATACCTCCGGGACAGACAACACCAAGCTGACACAGAGTTTCTTAAAAACTGCCTAGCTTTAATTTGATCATGACAGCTGTTTTTTTATAGAGGTGGCAGAACATCAGTTTTTAACCTTCTGATGTTTGGTTTTTGAGGATTGGAAACAGTCACCAAAATAATAAAAGGAAATAAAGTTTGTCCATTATTTCTATAATATTTGCTGACTGTGCTGAAATGTGCTACTTAGAAGGTTGGCCTGAATAATTCCTGCAATATTTTCTCCCATGACTTCTGATGTGTTACTGGCTCAGTGGAAAGATGTTTTCTGTCAACAACACTACATTGTGTATTGAGAATTCACATTGAGAATGTAACGCTTGTAATCATATAGAACTCTGAAAAAGTCTTATTTTGTTGTAAATAAGTTTTCCTGGAAAATGTTTTATTTAATCAGACTGGATTTGACAAGAGATTCACATAGAAGTGCTATGGCTTGGATATAGTCAACAGTGTTTGCTGCAGCAGATGCATGTCCTGTGTGTGAGATCAACAAAATAGAGCTAATATCTTTAACCAGGCCTGCCAGATGCATTTTACAATTTTTTCTGTAAAGGTCATTGCAGTGCACACACATTTCTCTTGTACCAACATTATTTACTCCTTAATCCCCCTTTCTGTCTCCCAATCATTGCAATATATCTTACAATAGACTGTACACAGTTCTGTAGATCATAGTCACACTGTCTGCACTTTATTAGATTTAATTCTGATCATTTGATATGAAACAAGATCTTAGTGGCCACAGAGTATTTTTAAACTATCCCAGCCTGACATTAACTTTTCCATCTGCTGCTGCTCCCGTTAGCAGGGGACAGCAGGATTTCTCCTCCAAAGCTGCAGTTCCCAGTTTGCAATAATAATAACAATATGGATGCAAATTTTGCAACCACTAGAAAGCTGAGCAAACTGTAGGTCACCCAAAAGGGCAATTATTATTTCAACAGAATTTAAGGACTGTATGGACTTCTATTAGTGACTATTATATATGGTGCCCCATGAACCTTTGGTCTATAAACACTCCAAAGCTATACCTACCAGCCCATCCAGGATTTTACTGTTTTTTTTTTTTGTTTGTTTTTTTATGATTGTTGCAGCCAAAAATGCTTGATCTTGCACTATTTACAGATTTTGCCAGGCACCCTGCAGAGGTTTTTTCTTTCAGAAATTACTTGCTAGTTGTAATAATATTTAACACAAATAAATGAAAGAGGGGTTTGGCTCAATGTGTGTTGTGATCATGTCACATAATCTTGGCCCAAATCTGCAGACAATCTGCAAGAATTTTTAAAAATTGCTTGCATCCTGGAGGGACTGACCTACATAAAGTGAACTGAAAAAAAGAACAACAGGCTCACACCCTATAGTGATGCCTAAATGCAAAGTTTTTGGGGATTAGTGAAATTTTACTTGTTTAGTAAGGCTTTAGCTCATTGGCTACTCCTCTAAAATCAGTTCTCAAGGATAACTGCCTGAACAAATCATTCTCCAACCACCCTACATCATAGCATATATTCACTGAGAGATTAAGGATGATATTGCTAAGACTCAGAACAATGAGCCTGTGCATCAAATATGCTCGCCTTACAATTTGCCCCTTAAATCATATGGGAACAACGAAAAAAAACCCAGATTCTCACATAATAATGAATCAAGAACATCTCATCTGCCCTCAGGTCTGTTCAAACCTCTGACCATACCTTACCACCCTGGCAATCAGTTTAGTCACTAAAAAAAAAACACCCCAAACACACACTCTGGTAATCAGAGATCACTTTTTGAAGGCCTATCATCTTGTGCCTTTCCAAAATTTTCATGGCCAGGAACTAATCCTCCTTCCTCCCTTAAACAAAGAAGGGTCTCTCTTAAGCCTCCAGCACACTTCAACACCAAGCCGACACATAATTTCTTAAAAACTCTTTAGCTCAAATTTGCTCATGACATTTAGTTCTTATAGAAGTGAAAGAACATATAAACAAAAACGTTTTATCCTTCTGAGGTTTGGTTTTGAGGATCAAAATTTTCCATAGACATACAGTAGAAAAAATACATAGGTTATCTATAGGGAGTTCTTCTGGTACTACTATAATATATCAATGAGAATATTGTTTCCAGTAGGAGGTGCAATTTAGCTCTCACTGTTGAGAAAGGCTTTACCAATAACTAAAAAGTAAATTCAGCCTATTTTTAGGACACGGTCACAGATTATCACAGTGTGATAGCAACAAGCCAAACAGGATCCATCGACACAGTGTACTACCACATACTATGAAAGGTTGGAAATCTCTACTGTTGACTGAATTAACCTGAAGGGGACTCACTGAACCAATGTGATCAAGATAGGGGTGAATCTCAGACATAACCAAAAGATTCACTGCCTCAAAAAAATCTCTGCCTCGACAGGCATGGATCAGTTCAATTCAATTCACAATTCAATTTTATTTGTATAGCGCTTTTAACAATGGGCACAATAAACAGTTTAACAAAATACTAGGAAATTTGACAAAAAAAATTGTAAATCAAGATTAATAGCTATTTATATAGTGTGTTTGTATTTATCCCCATTGAGCAAACCTGAGTTGACTCTGGCATCAATGATAAGGAAAGGAAGAGGAAGAAACCCTGAGAGGAACCAGACTCAAAGGGCACAACACAGCTGATGTTGGAGTGATCTCGGGATGACACGGGATGAGTAGAAAACGAGAAACAGTGGAGAGGGTTAGCATAGCAGCTGTTCATAGTGTTGACCAGTATTGGATTTTATTGTGTTGCACAAGTTTATGTGAAGTATTGTGTATTGTGTAAAATGACTGAGTGTGTCTAAGCCCGAACACTATCAGGAAGGCTGTTCCAAAGCTTAGGAGCTAAATAAGAAAACACTCTACTGCCTTTAGTAGACTTTGATATTCTGGGAACTACCAGAAGTCCTGAGTTTTGTGATCTTACTGAACGTGACAGAGTGTTAGAAGACTGGTTAGATCAGGGGTGGGCAATCTTATCCAACTATACTGTGGCTTATAGTTGGTTGGAACAAAAACCTGCACCCACACCAGCCCTTTCCGGATAAGATTGCCCACCCCTGGGTTAGATACATGGGCGCTAAACCCCCATGTATTTAGAGCCTTGTACGTAAGTTACAGCAGTTTGTAGTCAATTCTAAACTTAACAGGTAGCGAGTGTAGAGATGATAGAATTGGGGTTATATGGTCCTATTTTCTTGACCTAGTAAGAACTCTAGCAGCTGCATTTTGGAATAACTGTAGCCTATTTATTGAGGATGCAGGACGACCACCTAGTAAAGCATTACAATAGTCCGGGTCTGGAGGTCATGAATGCATGAACTAGCTTCTCACCAAGCAGATAAAGATAGGATGATTCTAAGCTTGACAATATTTCTAAGGTGGAAGAAGGCAGTCTTTATAATATGGACAATATGATTAACAAAAAAACAAGTTACTCTCTAATATAACACCCAGGACTTTCACCGTTGCGCTAGTATTAACAGAACATCCCTATAACCCACTATCTGTGTTCTGGTTTTTGGAGTGATAAGTAATATTTCTGTCATCATAATTTATCATTAGGAAATTACTGGTCATCCACTCACTTATATCTTTAATACACCCAGTTAACCTAGATATTTCATCTGGTTTTGATGAGATGTATAACTGTGTCTCGTCAGCATAACAATGAAAACTAATCCCATGCTTTCTAATGATGTTTCCCAAGGGAAGCATGTATATTGAGAAAAGCAGAGGTCCTAAAACTGATCCTTGAGGGACCCCATAAGTCAATAGATCAAGCAGAACTAATAGTGACATGCAGTCTTGATCAGAAGCTTAGAACAGGTCATGTGTGACTTTAACAAATGCAGTTTCTGTGCTATGATGGGACCTGAAACCTTACTGAAATTCTTCATAGATATTGTTCTCTTGCAAGAAGTAGCATACTGTAACTGAGCAGACACAACCTTTTCTAATATTTTAGACATAAACAGAAGGTTTGAAATGGGTCTGTAATTTCATAGTTCGTTAGGGTCTAAATTAGGTTTCTTAATGAGGGGCTTAATAACTTCCAACTTGAAGGTTTTAGGGACATGACCTAAAGATAATGAGCAGTTAATAATATTGCGAAGAGGCTCACCAGCTGTCTGTAAAATTTCTTTATGTAACTTAGTTGGAATGGGATCCAGCAAACATGTTGTTGATTTCGCTGTAGTAATCAGTTAATCTAGCTCTTCCTGTCCTATACTAGTAAAGCACTGTAGTTGTGATTGTAGAGCTTTAGGTGAGACCGGATCACATGTCAGGGGTTGAATATTAACTATTTTGTTTCTGATAATTTACATTTTTTCAGTGAAAATGTTCATAAAGTCCTCACTACTAAACTGTGCTGGGATATTTTTGATATATTTCTGATTCTTTGTTAATCTATAGCCACTGGGCTAAATAAAAACCTGGGATTGTTTTGGTTATGAGTTTGCTCAAGTGTTCAGCTCTAGCAGCTTTTAGAGCCTGTCTATAGCTGGACATACTGTCCTTGTATGCAATTCTAAAAACCTCTCGTTTAGTTTCTCCCCACTTTCGCTCAAGGTTACTGTCTTTAGTATGCGGTAATGGTCTGTGATATCATCACTTTGTGGTATGATATCTATATCAGTGACATCTACTCTGTGTGATATTATTAAATCTAGTGTATTTTTAAGGTGATGAGTTGGTCTAGTAATGTTTTCTTTAAGCACAAATGATTTTAAAAGATCCAAAAAAGCAAGTCCTAAAGCATCGTTTGAATTGTCAATGTGATTGTTAAAGTCTCCTACAATCAACACTTTATCAAAATTAACCAATAGGTAAAAGATAAAATCTGCAAATTCTTTGAGAAAAATGGCGTGGGGCTCTGGGGGTCTGTACACGATTGCCAGAGCAAGAGAGAGTAGGGATTTTTTTCTTCTGTGTCCCTAAGAGTTCAGCATTAAGAAGAAGCACTTCAAAGGAATTAAACCTAGACCCTGTTCTCTGAGCAACAGAAAGAAAATCAGGTTCAACATAAATGCAGCTGCAAAAACAACTTCATCAGTATGACCATCTGCAACAAATGAATGACTGGAATTTCTTCTATCACAGCAAGGCAGTGACTGATAGTAATTCATTCCAATTAATTTGACTCATTCAAAAATTATGACTTATTCTTGCCTTCAACATGTCTATACTGGATTGTGTTCACAACCCTGTCTGCTCGGATTAAATATTAAAAAAAAAAAGCAACCTACTCTCTGCATGCATGCTAACCCTCCCACTAAGCCTTGGGTGTTGCAAATGGACAAGCACAGACATAAGTTTTCCACAACATATAATATCTCCCTCATTATCTAAGCCTGTGAATTTTAGTTAGAATACAGTTCACTCACCCTACATGGGCATAAACAAAACAACTCTCAGCCTGATAGACAGTTCACCATTAATAATGAATTGAGCTAGCTTTTAAATCTGAGTGAGAAATAATGATGAAGCGTTATTAAATGTACAGGGTTTGCTCTTAAAGGACTGCTATTATCGGTGAAAGCAGGCGAAAGAGTGCAAGAGAAAGAACAAGCGATAGCGAGCATGAGCAGAAGATAAGTGTGTGAGGAAACAAGAGCGAGGATGATCAGAGTCCAGCTTTTACAGAGCCATCCACTTGAGTGGCCACTTGGCTCTGTCAATAGCACAACTCATTACTCTTCCCTTTAAACAGTGTCAGTGACACACAAGCTTTAGTCAGGCACGGCTTCAGTTAACAAACCCAATAAAAACATTCAGGCTAATACACCTGCCTGCCTTTACACCTACTAGCAGAAGCAGTGTGATGAATTTATTATGAATATATGTACTGTAGATGGAAAAGCATATAGGTGTCCTTTTTTAAACACAGGAATTTCCGTTTCCAAAAAAGAGCAGAATGGAGCAGTGTGGTAGAGTGAGCGAGGAAGAGGGGTGGAAAGAGACAGATGGAGTGTGTGAGCAGTGGTGGCAGCAGCAGAGCTACAGTAAATGGGTACCATCCTCCCAAGACAATGCTGTCCATATGGTCTGGCAGTGCATTTATCCACCTCGACCATCAGAAACCAGCAGAGCCCAGCAGAGGCTTCAACCTGACATCCACAACTAAAACACACTCTGCAAGGTGCACATGCTTGCTATGCATACACACACCATGCCACAGAGTTGACAGAGGAAACAGAACACAAATTAACTACCTAGCCAAGGACAGGCACAGTTATGGAGAAACAAATGTAATGAAATTTCAGTACAGACATATTTTTAATGCAGAACAGCAATTTAACCAACACAATATGGCTTGAAATGAACTTAGCCTTGGTGGCTATGTGTTTAGCAGGTTTAATAGTCGGTCAACATTTCAACTAGACATGATTTGCCACAAATTATACAAAATTCATAAAAAAAGCAGATGAATTAATTTGGCTATAAAATACTGTAGAAACAATCATAAACTAACAAGTTCCTACAATGACACTGTGTAAATAAGTGTGCAGTATTTAACTCCTGCTGATCTGAATGCTAAATTCATAGATTACATAACAGTAAGCTTATTTTTTTTAATATTTAATGTATATTAGTTGTTTGTAATTAAGGTTTCTCATTAAGCAGCCTCATGAACAGCTCCAATGTAGTTTTTAGTACATTCCCATGATTTAAAATGAATTTGTGGTACATTTATGGAGTAAATATCAAAAAATCCATCTTATTATAATCCACTGATTGAATTGTTAAATTATAGACTGTTTTTCTATATTTTTTATTGTGTTTCTAAGTATTTTAGATTTAAAGTATTTAGATTAATTTATTTGAGTTCCTAAATGAATTAGAAACTCCTCAAATAATTCAAATTTGGTAAATTGCATAAAGTCAAATTTAAATGTCTTGCCAAAGTTTTTAAAAAAGATATGACAAGTTCTAACTTTAAACATCAGCTTTTTATATTAAAATGAATACAAATTTGCAATCACAAGCATGCGAACAAGATGAGGAAGTCCATGCTGGTCAATACAAAACAAATGACCTGAATACCCCAAAAATCTTGACACCATGAACTTGGCATTAACATAACCCAACTGGACAAACTGACATCAAGTTCAAAGGAATACACTAAGCTCACAACTACCCGTTGACTCATAACTGCATGAGTTTTTAATTTGCACTGGTGCCACATGATTGGCTGATTAGATAACTGGATGAATATTCAGTTTTACGTGTGTTCCTAATAAAGTGGACAGTGAGTGTATAATAATTATATCCACTTCTATTCCAGATTGTAACACTCAAAATGTGGAAAAGATCTTGGGGTGTGACGTAAGTACTTACGTTTCATTACGTAAGTACTGAGACCTGTGCAGTTCAGCCTTCCTCTCTTTTCAGTCTGGCTGTGATCAAGATACACAGGCTCATGTATCTACAAAAGTGTGATTTTACAGCAGAGAAGACTAAACACGTCCAGCAAGCACTAAAAATACTCTGTGAGAAAGAGGCGTTGTAGGTGGAAAGCAAAAAATGACGAAGTTTTCAGCTCTGTTGGGCCGGGCTTTTCTATTCTCCACTAAGTGTGTGTATGTGTGTGTGTGTGTGTAACTGTGAGCTGAGATTATTTTGTGATGTGTTTCTTTAAACTCCTTTTCTTTGATGACCTTTTCTTTATTTTTTTTTTGCTTATTTGTTATCTTCATACTATTCTTTTCCAACTCTCTACTGTATGCGTCAAACACACGCATTGCTTGCTTGCACGTCAGACTGTATGACTCTGTAAGCACTTAAAAATAAAACCCTGTGCTTTAACATCCCACATATAGTATATTCACACGACAACAGTTGTGTTGTCCCTTAGACTCTGCAGTAATAAGTGACCTCCAAAGAGAGAATAAAATAATGCTGAGATGAAAAATAAAAGCAGCAACCCAAAGAAAGACAAATCCCATCAGGAATTATAAAACATGCCATACAGTCATGGGCTTGGGGAGCTCTTCCTCGGTTGATGGCACCATGGATACAGCCCTTAAGTACACTCTGCTTCCCATCTCCTCCAACCTCTGTGTGGTTGTCACCCAAGCCTTCCCAGGAGGCAATATGCCAATCCACAGGAGAAGACAGGTCATGAAATACATGCAAGGCATGCAGAGAGAGTCTCCAAAACCTCAAAGCTAATGTTTCTAATTGCTTGTGCAGGAATTGTACATGAAACACAAATATCACTTTGGAGGGATTATGTTCCCTCCACAAAGATCCTGCAATCTACAATTTCCATACATATTGTTAGTGTATATAAGATTTTCAAGTACATTTTCAAAATAAAATCCATAAGAAGCAAATGCAAATGTCTGATCATTAAACAATCATGCTGGAAGGCTCTGGGAGTACCTTCAACCTGCTTTATATCTCCCACAACCCTCTCTGTGTATCTATCTTCCTTTCGGTTCTGTGAAGGTCTCTCTCACACTCATCAACCCATGCTATACACTGCAGAAATTACACAAATGTCAGAGTCTAGCAAAATGAATAATGTATAAATTTGTATAAAGATGCATTAGAGCTTCGACATATGCACTTGTATTAAAATAACTTCTAAATTTTATTCACACATTTATTTACACAGTAAAATTACACAAACATAAATGAATTCAATTCAATTCGATTTTTAATTGTATAGTGCTTTTAACACAAAGCAGATTCAATTAAAATTTTCAAATTCAGAATAAAAGTGACAGAGTTTAAAATTACATTAATGTTTTTCTCTGAGGCAGAGGTCAGAGGCAATGGTTAGAAAGAAGAACTTAACGGTTACTCACGTAACCCTGGTTCCCTGAGATGATGGGAACAAGCATTGTGTAAGTTTTGACACCATGGGAATCCTTCCCTACTTCCTGAACCGCTGAAGCCTGATTGGTAACATCAGCACAAGTAAGTGGACAAATTGTTTTTCAGCCCGCCATGTTGGGCAGGGCTATCTGCCTATATAAGCCATTATATAAGCCACTGCTATCAGCTGACACGCTGTATTTCACAAGCATTTTGACAGAAGCATGAATATTGGTCTTCATGAGCGCTGAGGCATGGCTAACAACACAATGCTTATTCCCATCATCTCAGAAAACCAGGGTTACCTGAGTAACCGTTACGTTCCATTTCGAGATGTGCTCTCGCTTTGCGGCAGTTTTGACTCTATGCGAAACGTACATTTGCAACGCCATTCTGCACGCACTGGGGCAGGCAGAGCCTTACTCTGGATGCAAAATGACCAAAGGCTCAGTAAGCTGGAGCCTATGTGGCAACCTGGACCAACAGAATGGAGGTCTGAAGGTTTGGAACATCCAGATTGTAGAATCTCACAAATGTGGACGGGGAGGAACATCCTGCCGCCTCACAAATTTCAGAGGCGGAGACGCCACTAGACTACAACCTATAAGGAAGCTATGCTCCGAGTGGAGTGAGCAATTAACCCCCACGGGGCACAGAAATAAAATGTTCTCCTGAGACCACAGAAGAAGGTGATCTGACAACTGAAATAGCCGGCAAGACTTGGTGCTGACTTGGTGATTTATCAGGGCCACCACTGTCATGCTGTACAAGTGGACCAGAACGTGGTGTCCCATGATGAGCAGGAGAAATTCTGTGAGACTCAGCATCACTGCCTGAAGTTCCAGGTAGTTGATATGCTCCTGTCGCTCCACCACGGACCAGGCACCAAAGGCAGGTCTGCCGTCGCATATTGTGCCCCATCCAGAACCGGATGCGTCCATGGTCATGACTTTCCTTCTTGTGACAGTCCTAAGATCCGCTCCTCAGCGGAATGTATTGGGCTGTCTCCAAGGCACTGACACAGGGTTGTGTCACGGTGACACAAGCCCTGTGTCACAGTGACGCCTGAGGCATCCCGAGTTCCAGGCTTGGCACGGGACCTTCCCCTTTAGACATAACTGTAGAGGGCGAAGACTTCTGAGTAGCCAAAAATGGAGAATGGTTCAATCTGCGACCCTGATCTCTGCACGGCTATGCAGCTGGCTCTGCGCGGTTTCAACGGATGCACCACTTTGGCCCGCAATGCTAAAACTGATGGCAGGCAGAGATGGGCAGCAATAGCTTCCTCCAACAAAGGAAGCCTGACATACCCCTTCTCTTCTGCGCCATTGACGGAAGAGAGCGCTGTCTGAGAAGAAAGGATGCGCATTGAATAAGGTGCACACCATGCCTTGGTCAGCTGCATGAGCGGAGCACCACGAGCGAAAGCGATTTGCAGTGCACACAATCGGTGTCAGCCAGAGCGGCATCCGTGTGGGCGTGACCCAAGAAGAAGACGCATTCACCGTGGAGATGGGTAGCCAGCAACAGGGCTTTAAACGAACCACACAATCTCAGCAACATTATCTCAACACCATTATTTTGCTCTTTTTGTGAGGTGGAAAATTTGCGGGAAATTTTGCAATAATACCTGCCAGATATCCTCAAGGAAAATGGCACGTACTGTAGCTTAGCGTAGCTTACCTTTGCTTAGCTGCTGCCACTTCCACTGCTAGTGCTTCTTTGATAGCAGTAATGGCTTCTTGTAATTCTTTGGGAGCAGCGAGCAGTTCGCACTGAAGGAGAAGAACGGTGAAATACAGCATTTCAGCGGGGCTTATATTGGCAGATACCCCTGCCCAAAACGTCATTTGTCCACTTACTTGTGCGGACGTTACCAATCAGGCTTCAGCGTTTCAGGAAGTAGGGAAGGATTCTTATTGTGTCAAAACTGACGCAATGCGAGAGCACATCTCGAAAGGGGACTCCCTGACATGAGATGAGGATGAACCCATAAGAGGAAACAACAGGGACTCAAAAGGGAACTCATCTGGGTGACACCAGAGAGTGCAATTATATATAATGTCATTTGTACAAATAAAAGCACTACAACCTTCTAAAAATATATTATTCGCAAAAGCAGAGAAAATGGCATACTATTTTTTCTTGATTTAAAGTAAAGTAACTAAAAGAGAAAACACACTTAAATATAACAAATTGAAGAATACATTATTGTTGTGTTAAATCTTTGTGAAAACTGTGTCACTATTTGTTTAAGTGTATGTGTCACCACTATCATTTATTTATGATCATCCCGAGCGATTCATCCCCACTCTAGGATCTTGGTAGCTGCAAGGATCAGTTTCAAAACACTGATGCTCGCCTACAAAGCCAGAATTGGACCAGCATCCTCTTACGTCAAAGCTCCTATTCACTCTGCCCACTGCATCACGCTCCCTCCGATCTACTAGCACTGCTCTCCTGGTTAAGAGTTAGTTATACTCCAAGACTCTTTTCTGATCTGGTACCAAGCTGGTGGAATGAACTGGTTGGAATGACTGGTGAAGACCGACTTCTTCCTGAAACACTTAAACTTTATTTTCCCTGTTTGTTTTATGTATTTAAACAGAGTTTTAGGTTGATTGTATTGTAACTCTGTGACTTAGTGAACCAGTTTTGGTGTATTTATTGACAGAGACTTCAAAGCACTTTTGTACATCGCTCTGCATAAGGGTGTCTGCCAAATGACATAAATACAAATGTAAATGTAGTTATATTTAGTAATCTTGGTCTTTGGGGGTTTGCAAGTTTGTCTGTCTACAAGCAGGTGTCTGTTGATCAGGTGAATGTGGGCTACAAATACAGTGGAGTAGAAGAGATATGTGAGGCTAGGTCAGAACACTCATCAATACTGAAACAGCTCTGACTGTAAATCTCTGCTCGTCTGACACAATCCCCTGCCTCCGTGAAGGATCTTCCTCGAGATAGAGAGGACTCAAGGGAACAAGGGAAACACGTAAAAGAAAAATGAAGAAGTAGGATGCACATCGATCTAGAAGAGCGGACTAAAGCTGTTTGGACATGCTGTAAATGTGTGTTTATCACACTTAGCACTGTGCACTGTACAAAACATCCATAAATAGATGTGATAGACATCTGTGGTCTCTCCATCTCACTAACTAATCTAAGCCTTTACTGACTACAGTGCTGCCTCACTGACACCACAGGATAATGTAACATATTAAAGTCAATTATACTGGTTTGTTTGGGCTTCTTTTTCACTGTCTCTTGCACATGCACACTACTATCCTTGAGAGACAAGAACTTTTCAAAGCTTTCCAGAATTACAATATGGGCTCAAAGCCCAGAATGTCCAGCTTTTAGTCTAGCTGATGACGCATGACTCTGCTTAAGTAAAATGACACCATTTGGGAGAAAAGAGGAGACGTGAAGGAACACTACCTACTGAACAATCTGAAACGCTCGCTTACACACACACACACACACACACACACACACACCGTTCCCACACACAAAGACACAATTTAGCAATAGAGAGAAAGAGGGAGTGTGTGAAGCAGCAGGTGCTGATACCACACTTCAGTGGTTGACTGTTTCACTGTTTAAGGTCTTTGCTAATTAAAACCACAAACTTCAAGTGAGGTAATATTTATCTAATAGTTTGTTAAATATTTAGCATGAGTATCTGTGGATATTTCCATAATAACATGTACATTCAGTGTGTGTGTGTGTGTGTGTGTGTGTGTGTGTGTGTGTGTGTGTGTGTGTGTGTGTGTGTGTGTGTGTGTATGTTTTCCATTTCCGTCTGTTCTACCTGTTTCTCCATCCTGTTTAAGAGCACTTGTAACATTTACATTATTCCCATTCATTATATCACTCAATACAATAGACACAAATATTAGTATATATCCAGTTTGACCTACAGCATGAACTGCACCTTACATTCCATATTTACACCCCAGCTTCTACTTAAGGGAAATCCTGTGTAGTGTTCACTAAAAAGTAGTTAAAGCATTAGTAGAACGGAAGAAAAATACAAAAGGTTATATAGTACTCTCTAAAATACAATGACTGATGCTATAAAATAACTTTTTTTTATTGCAGCATTTGTGAATTTGCATTTTAAAAATCTTTCTGACGGAGCAAAAAAAAAAACAAAAGCAATATTAATTTTTCATTTTCGGTAACTGAATTATCTGAGTCAGAGTTGTTGTATCCTATTCAGGGAAATACTGGGTGTGAGGTAAGAACACACCCTGAACATGCATACACACATTCAGACACTCATTTTCCATAAAGCAGTAATACTACCAGTTGCAACACAATTCTAGCCAATAGATATATTTCCATTCCAAAATATTTACATTTAGGTGAAAGATTCTTTGTGCTCAAAAATGTTTAGATCATTGTGGCACCAAAATAGAATTTTGCTAAGCTTTGATAGTATTGCACAGGGGCCAAGTGATGGCAGCTTGGTGGACCTGGGATTGAAGCTCACAGACTTCCAAACAGTAGTCCAACACCTTAGTTACTAGGCTACCACATTCCCCAGTTAGACAACCATCCATCAACCCGCTCTTCCAAAGGATTGCTCTCAATAACATTATATTAAATGAGTTAAAGTACAGGCCATGAAATCTTTAAACACCATAACATTATTTAAAACATTGCCTAATCACTGCAATATGCCAGGCCTTACCACCCACTGCATATGTTGTCCACCACCAGCAGAGTGAAAGGAGGATGGAGGACTATACAGCATGGGCTCTGTTCAGCTTACAAAATAATGTCTTCAAGATATCAAGGTTCAATATTTACTTTGTAGATATAAAAGATACCTTTTCAGAAATCTACTGGATGATCCAAGCGTCTGAATGTACATTGTTAAATGTCCTTTCAATATCGAAATCTCAAAACATGTAAAAGGCTCATCTACAACATGCATAATGTTACCAGTATACCTTTCTAAGGCCTTTTCATAACAGTCGACAAACTTATGCCAATATGACTGTACTAGTTTTGATTTTTTTGAAAGGGGTGACATTTATTAGTTTTTATTTAAAAACAAACTTTTTTAGATTTTTTTACAGGCAAAGTATTTTAGTAGCTGTAATAAAGTTGCTGTATTAACAATAGTTAATACAGTAGATCCACCTCACCAAGATAGTAAGACAAATCTTGTGTGTGTGTGTGTGTGTGTGTGTAGAGTTATAATAGCTATCTAACTGCAGGAACAGATGGATTCTTATCTATCCTTGCTGTGAAGAAACATGGGTCTTACATGCAAACCCTCTCTCTCTCTCTCTCTCTCTCTCTCTCTCCCTCTCACTCACACACACACACACACACACACCTCCAAGCAGCATATTTCTATTGCCTCCACTGGCATGCTTATCCAGAATAACCACTTGCAGCCACCTTTATTATTAAATTGAAACAGAGAATGAAGGAAGAATAGAACAAATTATGTCCCAGTACTTCCAATCTTATGCTTGCATAACCAGTACATAAATACCAAGCAATATTTATTTTTTTAAACCTCTGACTGTGTTTGGCTTCCCTTGTACGTAGCAATGTTCAGGTTGACATTATGATTAATTGAATTTTCAATTAAATTCAATTAGTTTTATTTGTATATGGCATTTAACAATGGACATTATCACAAAGAAGCCTTACAGAAATCTAAATTATAAACTTAAAATTCAAACTGATTCCTGATAAGAAAGTTCAGATGAGACAGTAAAAATTTGCAGAGACAATTTTCTGCCTTGGCATGTTTAGCAGACCAAGTGGAATAAAAACATGAATTCCTAACTGTGATTATTGATGTATATTTCCCTCAAAGAGCAAACTATTTAATCTGTGTTACAGATGTAACAAGCAAATGTGTACAAATGCCTGTACCACTTATGTGCAAGTAATAATACTGTGCAACATCCTTAGTGATTTATGCAATTGTTTAGTTATGTAAAGTTAAGTAGGTGGTATAGCCTAATGAGGAAAACCATCACAGATTGTCTGTCCTGAAGTTGGGTCACAGTTAGGCTGCAAGATGCTACTCCTTTGGTGTCGGTTAGGCTCAGTGAAACCTTACTTCAGTCTAGATATCAGTTTTATGTTTCGGTGTATGCTACATGTCTCCTGGATGTTCAAGAGTCCCAGCATGTGCTTCTATGTGCTAATAGTGAAGGTGGACATTGACAATTGTGGTCATCTAGATTTACACCGCCCACCTTTTTTTTGTTTTTAAGATACACTTGTTGGTAAAGGAAAATGTTTTGTCATAAAGGCCTAATATTTTCTGTGTACATTTTTTCTGTATTCAATTTTTCAGAAGACAACATACATCGCAGACATTCATGTCATGCTCCTTTAGTAGTGTAGTAGTGTAGTTCATGTAACTCAGTATCTCTGCGCTTACAAGGGTTTTATAAAAATGTATAGGAGCATGCAATAGCTCCTGTTTACAGAAGAACTGTTATTATATAGCCAGTTTCCTTCCCTGTCCTCAGTTATATCTTTAAATTAGAGACACTTACATTAGCAACATTGTGAACACTTTCTCTGATTTATATGACATGTTTCAGCAATATTCTGAACCACTACTCAGTGGGAATGTGGCCAAATGCAATGCACTCCATGCAGTGGTTTAGCAAAGACCCACCTAAATTGGCTGATGTCTTAAGCTGCATTATATGGTGTAATCTGACTTTTTCTCCATCCAAGTTAGAGCTTTCCCGATGTAACTATGCACAAGTGAGAGCCAGAGAGTGAGCCTTTGCAGCTGGAGCACTAGGACTCTGACTGTAGCACATGCCAAACCAAGAGCTAACACTCAGAGCTGTAGGCCCTGTTGGTGTGTGGGAACAAATGGCTTCCTGAGGCTCATCCTCCAGTGGGTGCTAATGTATGGAGTGTGAAGCTATTGAAAGCCTCCACTGCATGATTTGCTTGTTGCTTTATCTATTTCTCTATTCATGTATTCCTCCCTTTTTTTGCAGGATTTGTGTCAGTGCTGCTCTGGCAAACACCGGAAGAAGAACCGAGATTTGAGATTATATTAAGCCCAGCTCTATGGCCTGATCTTTGACAAAAACCAACAGACTCACTCAGGATGTAAACACCAAATGGTCAGAAAAATATGTACATCTACAGAGAAACATCACAGACAAAGAATGCTGTTGTCAGCAAGACTCTTAAGTGGAGTAACAGCTCAGGTCTCTGTCTTTCCATCTGTATTGATGGCTAATCCTGGGAGTGAATTACCTTATTTACAAAGATATATAAGTAAATAGCACTCAAACACACATTGATGTAACTCTGGTGGTTGATTAGTGACACTAGATATGACCACATCCAGGAGCTCCATGTGCATGCACTTTGTCCTCTAATCCTAAACCACAACAATCCTATGACCCTCACACTTCCTGATACACAGAACAATGTTGATGAGCTTTATCTGAACTGTTCTGCAGCTCTATCAATCTGTTGAACAGAAAACCAGGGCAATGCTGGCACACATAAATATTTTAATGTGGCATAAATATTACTCTCGTGGGCTTCTATAGCACAGCTGCACGAGCCTGTAATCGTTTTCTGTGTTTGCAGGACAGAAGTAAATGTAAATGTGACAAGCTTCTTAATCACAGCACAGACCCTTTGACAGAGGAGACTTTAACTTCAAAAAACAAAGACAGAAACAGGAAGCACACACAAGCTGAGTCACTTTCAGTGATGAATAATATCTGTTCAAAGTAGATCTTGAGAGGAAATCCAGCAGGCATAAGAGCATTGGCACTCCATACCCAGACATTCTTGCTGGCACAAGATGGCAAATAAAGATGCCACCTTCATCTCAAAATTTCACAGCTTATTTAGATTTCTTCCTTTACAGATATCATGTTAAAGTGCCCGAACTGTTTACCTAGATTTTCACTGACATATAAAGAATGCACTTTTTTGTCAGTGCTAACGAATGCAATGAAACAAATTAGAAGAAAGCCTTTTACAGAATTTTTTACAGTGAAAACCATACAGAGTAACCTCTCCAAAAAAATGTATCAGAGGAGAAATCACTGGCCGATGTAAAAGAAAACAATAACCAGGTTTTTTTTAAGAACATTAAACACTCAGTCCGAAAGCTTGATTTACCACTATAAGTACGAATGTTATTTTTACCTGATGTCATTCTGCTGTGGAGGTTTCTTGTTCCCAACCAGGTTCACTGTTTTCGCTTGTATGGGCTTCTCCTCTCTGAAAAATAGGACAGAGTGTACAAACAATGAAAACCAAACTTCTAAAGTTGAAGTTGTTTTAAACATGCCTAAACTACACAATACAAGTTCATTAACTTTTACCCAAATTATACTATTAGAGTATCATTAGACATGTAACATGAAATATTTCAAAGTTTAATTTTAGTAAATTTTTAGAAAAGTTCTTTGCCCAGGTAAAATATTTTGCTTTTCAGTAGCTAGAGAGATATTCATTCATACATTTCCTAATTTTGCTGTAAAGCCTCTAGAAATAGTGAGAACTTCTCATGAATGAGAACATGCCATTTGTATTGTAATTTAGGAAACATAAATATAAATGTCTGAACAAATCAACTTGTTTATATCAGAATAAAGGGCTCTGAAGTAGTGCCACTGTTTTTGCTAGCACTGCTAAGAGGGACCATACACTGAATGGGTTAAAAACAGACCGACCGTCACGATGACGAGGCACGGGGAGTTTAGTCGTGACAAAACGACGAGACATAAATCTTTCACACCTTTCAGCCGTTTCATAACGTCTAGACGTGATAATGTTGATTAATTAAAAAAAAAAAAAACAATAAAGAAAAAGAAAAAACGGAAGTCCTTTCCAACACCAGCTTTAACCACAATTGGCTCTGTTCATCCATGTCCTGTAAAGGGCATGTAGTTTGACAAGCACACACAGATGAACTCTAAGCCTAACTGTGTACTGTATGTGCCTCTATTTTTATTTAAGGATTTACTTAACATATTTAACAAAGGTAGGCCTATAAGTGCGAGTAGAATGTTGTAGTCTGTTACAGGCTCTAGTATCCGGTACAGTGTTACACTGAGGTTGTTGTGAGCCGAGGGTGCGGTAATATCACCTCAGTGAGAGTCGAGTTGTACACCGTTTTCTCATAGCCTCTAATGATTCCGTCTCAACCGGCTTTGAACCGTCGTGCACATATAACCGCATTCACAGGAAGCCAAAAGAGCCATCGTTTGTTTCCTCTCAGAGCTCTATACCTGCATACTATTTACAATCATAAATATAGTGAAGACACGTCAATGAGACAGATGATCGAGTATTATTTTGTAGTTATGATAATTGCTTAGGTGTTACAGCTACTGAGACCGAGAGGAGTACTGTGAGGTCCCAGGCTTCCATAACACACACACACACACACTGAGCGAGAGAGAAAGAGTTATGCTTAAAGAGGGATGGTAAAGCAAACAGCGGCTCTCCTTAAGCGCGCACACACATCCACCCACACACCCGTACACACACGGTACAGCGCAGGTGCATGTGCCTTTTATCGGGTGTGTATGGCAAACGATAAACACACAGGAATGTATCGGGTCTCGTTGCCATCGTTGTACTAAACCTATGACAGTCTTTAGGTTTCTCCCTGCAATAGATGGAAACATATGATCACGCTGTCTTACTTGAACATGGCCTGCTGCTCCTTGGCCTCCTCCTCTCGTTGCCGAACCATCACAGCCATGATAATCTTCCTCTCCTCCTCTGTGAGGTGGCTGAGGTCCGGCAGCTCGGGCATCGAGGGCGGCGCAGTGGGTGGGCGAGGGCCGCTGCGGGGCCCCACCGAGGCCGACATGTTTTCCCCGTTCCTTGGCGGACTCGTGTTTCCGTTGCTAAAGCTTCTAAAGCCCGCGAATCACGACATGGTCCACGGGTGCATCGGCGGCTCACGCAAGCGTTGCAACCCTTTCATGGTGGCGGGGCGGCCGCCGTTGCTGCTTCCCTTTCTAAAACAGTTGATTCTCTCCTCTCCCACCACCCTCTGCCCGCCCTCCCGCCTCTACCCCCTATTCCCAGTTATCGGTAGCCCATATCTCCTTTGGAGGATGCTACTCGATAACAGGAATGGTTGTATTTCTTTTCCGGCTCGAGATGATGCTGATGCCGGGCTGACGGTGAGTCGTCGAATACGCGCGGCTCTCTCGGTTGGCTGAGGCGTCAGTGCCGCCGATGCCGCCACTGTAAGGGAGACGGAACAGTCAATGGGACCGCAGCCCCTCGGGCGCGCGCATCCTCCGCACGGAGACGCGCGCACACTCATTTGAGAATGGGGCTCGTCGCGCGCGCGCCGCCTCTCGTCTCCGGTCTCCAATCAGAGCGCACCGGTGACGCGCCTCCTATCTGCCAGCCTCCGCGCCCCTCATCCCGCGTGCACGAGAGGGACGCTGGACTATAAGTAGCGACAAGCGTCATCCCTGAACGTACAGACGATCGCGTGGACAAACTCACACGGACGAAAAAAGCTCTGGTGTCTCAAGTTAGTGAAAACAACATATTGGACGTTTTACCTCCACTGAGCAAGGTAGATGACAGGTGTAAATTTATAAACTATTGCGACATTGTGTTTAATAGAATATTAGATTATGAATGCTAATTTGATCTGAAAAGAGCAATTACTGTAAATTAAAGTCACCTAATCAATAAATATCAGCTGAATGAAGCGGTCAATAAACCTTTCATGATCGTGGGTAAAGGCATATTTAAATAAATATATGATGAATACATTAATATTCATATAATTATAAAGATACAGAATTCTTCCCAAAAGTTGAATTGCTTTTTCGTTAAAAGGTTTGAATCTTAGCTCAAGACTGAATTGTTATTTATTATCTATCGCAAGCTCAAAACACTTAAACAGCTTCCTGCGTTCTCATCATTTGGAACGTTCTCACACATTCATTTAAAATGTTCTCACTGATTATTATCTCCATTGTTGATCACGATAAGGTTATATAATAGGTAATACATCATGAATATATATTCTACAGTATTCGACAGGATGTTTCAACAGCAGCGCACCACTAAACTCGGAAACGCTTTGCGTTATGTTGTGGTTTTGTCTTTTTAAAATATATACTTTTTCCACAAAATGACTAAATAATGATGTGTAGCCTGTTTATTTTGAAAACCACAACTTTTAATTTGCCGTCTGACGTCGTGATGTGATGCAATCTTTAACGCATGGTAAAGTGATACCGGAATAAATACCTTATGTAGCTTCCCTTGTTTGATCTTCCATTTGATTAAGGGCTCGTGCGGACTCAAATGCTGTACGTGAACTTATCGTACATGATGTGAGAGATCCGTGCTCTTTTACGGCATATTGGAATCCTTATTCTCTTGAGTAGTCTAAGCTGTTAAAGCTCCGCGAATGGAAAAATATACGTTGCATGTTTTTTGTAATTACATGCTACGTATATTATTTCCTTTCACGGAAAAAAATTATTTCCATGGAGGCACCCCGAACAGCCATAATATTAAAAACCAATTGCGTAAAATTGTGTAGGTCCTCCTTGTGCCCCCAAAACAGTGCACTAAGACATTAGCAGCAGATCCTTTAGGTTCTGTAACTTGTGAGGTGAAGCGCCTCTGGATCAGACTTATTTGTCCAGTACATCTAACTGATTCTCAATTGTCTGAGATCTTGGGAATTTGGGTACAAAATCAGCACCTTACACTAAAGCTTGCCTATTTTTCGTGCTTCCAACAGATCAACTTAAAGAACTGATTGCTCACTTGCTGCCTAATATAGCCTAACCTTTAACACAGGTGCAATTGTAGATAAAACAATATTATCACCTTCACCTGTCAGTGGTTTTGATTTGAAGGCTGATAGGTGCAAGTCTTTTACTGAATGATGGGGTGACTACATGGTTTGTTTAATTTAGCTCAATGTAATTTTTGAAAAAGTTTTTTTTTCTTCTTTCGGCTGCTCACGATATGGGTCACCACAGCAGATCGCTGATTTGATTTGGCCTACATTTTACTCCAGATTACTTTCCTGATGTAACCGTTAAATTTCTTCTGAGTTTTGACCCGACTGACTTGGTTCCATGCTCTGGCATAACCAAACTTTGTCAGTAGACCACCAGGGATGATTCACCACATGATTTCACCACATGATTCCAAAGTGAGGTTTAAAATATAACAGAATACCCTTCACTGAGCAATTTATAATCCCTACTAAATGGCATGCAGTTTAAATAAAGCATATTGCTAGTAGTAAACTAGCTCTCTCTATATGCAGTATATGTACTCACACACACTGCAGCTCTGCTACACTGTGACTGAACAAATACCAGATTTTAAGAGATTTTAATAATAAACAGCAAAACAAAACAGCAAAACAAACCAGCTCCATGTTTGTGTTACAGAATTTCAGTTCCAAAATAGAGTTCCTGCTGGGGTGAAATTCCTCAGTTGACAGAAGGCTGATGATGTTAAATATCTATTGACTGGGAAGACTGCAATCTGAATGCACAAATAATTATTAAATATTCATATTTTTTAAAGATTTCATTAATAAAACAGTTAAGCTGGTGTTTATTTTATGTTGCTAAGTCATTTGTGAGCAGCATGGCTGTTTGTAAAGATTATTTTATCACTGTCAAAATGGCAGTGCATTCTCCTTTGCTTAAGGCTGAGCTGCAATACCAAAGCAAGTCGGAATGAAATAGTACAAGCTTATTTAACTGAAATATGTGAAATACTGTGATTATCTGGTTTATATTACCTTCACATCAGTATTAAATCTTGTTGAATGATTAAATAATTGGATGCATTAGTGAGTGGTGTATTTCTGTGTCTGTCAGATTTGAGGAGCTCCTCTTACAATGTTGCCTGTTGTGGTAGTCCATGGTGGTGCAGGTCACATTCCCAAGGAAAAAGCTGAGCTCTCCATTGCTGGGGTCCAGGAAGCAGCAAGGAAGGGATATGCTGTTCTGAAGTCTAGAGGCACTGCTATGGATGCTGTGGTAGAAGCTGTCACCATGCTGGAAAATAACCCAATATATAATGCAGGTAGCTCTATCATGCCAGAAGAGTTAGCAATTAAGCCTTATCAAACATTTTTGAAAAGGCCTTAAAGTCATGTTTAAAAATAAATGAATAAATAAATTCTGAATTCCTCTGTGAATTTGCAGATTTCATTTCAGATCTAGTTGTTGCATAAATTGTGAGAGACTTTAATACTCATTTTGATACGTGAGAAGAACCTATGAAAACAGCAGTTGTGTCCATTTTAGATTCAGTAGGTGTTAATAAGAACATAATAGGACCTTTTAATACTTTTAATGGAGGTCACACTCTTGATTTCATTCTAACTTTTGGATTAAATATAGAAAATATAGTGACATTTCCACGTGTGAATACTGTAGCAAAATGATCTAGTAACACCACTAGAAAGACCATCAATATGCATCATCAATGACTTCATGAATTATTTCAGTGGAAAGATTTTGATAGATAATGATGTAGATAATAATATTTCTGGTTCTGATCAGCACTTTTACTCACCTTTGAGAGACTGATTTATTTTCAAAAAGTGCAGACTATTTGTGCAGAGCTTTTTCTTAGAAATCGGCTCAGTTATGGAACAGCCTTCCAATTAGTGTTCGGGACTCAGACACAGTCTCAGTGTCCAGGCTGAAAACACATTTGTTTAGTCTAGCTTTTTGAATATTTTTTTCTTGGTAAAGGAGCAGATGTGGAGGGTTCAACCCTGGAACAGTGTGACTGTATCTGTATTTGTGTGATTTCAGGGCGAGGCTCAGTATTGAATCTGAATGGAGAAGTGGAGATGGATGCTCTGGTGATGGATGGTCACACGCTGGCCTGTGGTGCCGTGTCTGCAGTCAGGAGAGTGGCAAACCCAATTCAGCTGGCCAGGCTAGTCATGGACAAGGTACATTTGTGAGAGTTTATATCTACAGTTATACACACACCCTTCTGAATATCTAGCTTTTTACTCAGAGGCAGTTCAGAAACACTTCTCAGAATAGTGGAGGTTATTATAACAGCATAACAGCGCCACTGTATGTGTCAAAAGGAATTATATGGCTTGTGGATATTGCACAATATTGAATAAAAATACAGCATGTCCCAAAAGTCAACATTTTAATTATTTAATTTATTAATTCATTTGTTTGTGTGTTTATGTATTAACACATTCAAAATCCCTGGAGGTGTTGCGGACAAACTGAAAAGTGGACATGAATGATCATACAGTAATAAGGTTTGGTGCTGAAGGGCTGCTGGCATGCATACTGTGTATTGTGACTCTGTGTATTGTGACTTTTGGAACACCCTTTACACCTTTTAAGCTCTTAAGCACACGCTATTCTTTAATAAACAAAACCTAGCACTTATTGGCAAGCTAATCTTGTTAAAAAAGCGTAAAACACTGAGAATGACTGTTACTTCAGGCTGGTAACAGTACAGAGCAAACCCCAAAAGTGTTTTATTCCCTTGAGGAAATTCAAGAAGAAACCTATTTTAGCAGAGGATTACATGGGTATTGTAAATTGAGTTCAGCAGAGATGTGATTGTAAATTGAAAAAAGATGGAACCATTATTTGTATAGATCTGTCCTGTATAAAATCTCCCAGGTCCAGACATCGTCATCAGAAACAGTCTTGACAGTGAGCGAGGTGTTTAGATTTTAACCTAGTGAAAGAGCTTTGTTTCAAGTTAAGGTTAGCCATTCTCTAGTGTGCTTTTTTAGTAAAATACAGTTGAATGTGGCCGTCAATCCAAGTATTATAGAATATAACTTGTAATTGTTCTCTTTATATCATAGAGCTTTTAGTTGATTTGTATCAAGGCTGAATGCTGGGACATAAGGCTTATTGTCCGTAATCACAAAGAATCAGCATTGGGGGGTGGGGGGGGGGGTTAAGTTATTAATTATAACTTGTTTCAGAAGCATTGGGAATGAAGTAAAGAACAGAACAACATCAGAACAGTGCGACATCAGTTACAGGAAAATAATCAACAACAAGGTAGCTGCAATTTGTAGACACTTTATATAAAATGAATATTTACACTAATATATTTGCTCTGTGTTTTGCTACCTTACATGTTGTTATTTGCTTTACAATGCTGCTGTTATTCAGAACAACCGACAATAGATGTAATGTAATGCTGTTCTTACAGATGAAATATTACACAGTGTGCCAGTCTGGAATGTAGTAGGACATGTGGATTAAGTGGGTTGGCATTGTTACAAAGTTAACCTGGGGCAAATTACGTGTTCAGACACTTTTTAAAAATATATATTTAATTTTTTTTTTTATTTAATATTATTTTTTCCATTCATTCATTTTGGTTTTGGCACACCAGATGTGGTGGTTTTGTTCTACAAATTCAAAACACATGCACATTTGAATAGGATACACAGTTGAGTCATATGTATTTAGATCATTTTTGTCCTCTGTTCATCACCACAATGGATTTGAAATTAAATATTCTATGGAATGCAAGGTATAGTTTCAGCTTTATTTCAAAGGATTTAACAAAAATATTGCATCAACAATTTAGGAATTACAGCCAAAATAAATCCAGCTAAAATAAATATAAGGGTTTAAAAATAGATAAATAAACAAAGAAGTAAATAAATAAATCTTTGGATGCAAATCCTTTGCAGTCAATGACCACCTGAAGTTGAGATGTTTTGACATGCTTTGCCAAGCTTTTGCTGCAGCCGCCTACCGCTGCTTCTCATTTGTGGATCTTTCTGCCTTATCTAACAAAAATAACATTTATTTCCCATCACTTCATTGTTATATCCAATTGCTTAATTCTAGAAGCGGATTCTTACTGTTTTAGCAAATGAATTAATACTTAATCTCTCTTAATATCTCCTTACATTTACCTTATGCAGACTAGTCACGTGTGTCTGACGGCCGAAGGAGCTTCCCAGTTTGCCAGGGCCATGGGGATCCCTGAAGTGACTGAGGAGTCTCTGATCACAGACTATGCCAGAAAGCGGTGGAAGGATAACCTGGTTCCAGATGCCAATCCTGTGCTGTGCCAGATGTAATGGTTGTTTTTTCCCCACCAACCATGCCTAAGAATTGTAAAAGATAATTGCTGTTATGGTTTGTTGAAGTTTTTATAAAATAGCACATTATAGAGTAAAAGATTTCATGATGTATTTGTACTGCTGCAAGCTAACGCTCCTCTTGTAGCATGAGAGAGGAAGTGCCCCGACCATTCATTGCATTGAGGTTTTGTAAGAATGATTCAAACACAGAAACTGAAGAAAAAAAGAAAAGAAAAGAAAAGATCCTCAATCATTGGCTAGATGCACAACGCCCGATGGTCTCCTGATCAGGATAATCTTACCCTTACCAAGGTCTGCCTAAACTTGTTTATGAGCCAACTCCCGCCAACTTGTCTCCAGCTCCTTCTGTCCCTCAAAAGTTCTCAAAACAATCTCTGGTCACAAACAACTTCTAGTCACTCGAACAGAAGGCCAGACCCTTACAAACAGCTTCTTAGTAAAAAATGTCCTTCGCAGGATATAAACAGCATAGAGTAATTCACAGCGTTCTAATCAGATTGTTTCTAATCGAATAGGTGTGTAAGAAATTTAATCAACACAAAAGTGGAAAAAATACAAATAAAATCTGTCTGTACAGCTTCAAGCTAGACAGTTGAATGCTGAAACACCCCGTATGTGTTTTACGTGTGTCTTGCAGGGGTAAGATGGGCACAGTTGGAGCAGTAGCTGTGGATGTGCAGGGAAACCTTGCATGTGCTACGTCTACAGGTGGCATGACAAACAAGATGGAGGGTCGTGTGGGAGATACTCCATGCGTTGGTAAGTTTGAATCATCCAATTATAATACATAGCACAATAGTGTAACTACTGATTGTGACTGCTCTTAGCAAATGGTGCCTTGTTAGTAAACTGTCTGAATTTTTAGTGGTAGTTCTTTTTCACAAACTAGAAATTATGATGTACCTGTCAAGCTAACCATCTGTCAACAGCACATTGTAGCAGAAATAGTCTGACTTTACCTTCTGGATATTGAGAACCAACTGTTCTCTATTTGAGGAAAGTTTTCTTTGCTCTTGCTCTGTGGAACCCATGAAGCTGCTTTTAGGAAATGCACATCACCACAGAAATAGAATCAAGAGATTTTTATTTGCATAATGGCAATATAAGATGGGTTGTTTCATTTATTAATAAGATTATGAACCACATTATCAGAAGTTTATTTATTTCATATAGTCAGGACTTTAAGCATGTTATGTGCTTAAACTAATGGTGCAGTTTTTTTTTGTTTTGTTTTGTTTTTATATAGCCCAGATTTAATAATTTCAATCTCAGTTCTTTTGTATAGGCTCACTGCATGTGTAATAAGAAGGACCTTGAGAAATCGTGTGTGAATATTGAATAGAATAGAATTTACAGAATAGTGAGAGACCTGCGGTTGTTGTGATCAGTTGATCTTTTACCTTTGGACATGCAAGATTGTATATCCTTCTGCCCCTGAAGTGTTTACTGGGTTAATCTTTAACTTTGATGACTATGTCCCGCAAATCAATATCCGACATATTATAAACAAAATGCTGAGATTTTTGGCTAATGCAGTTAAGTTGAAAATGGACAATCAGATGTTTTTAGCTGTTAGTCCTAAAACAACAGCATATATATCCTTTTTATTTTTATCCACTTGCAATAATTTTATTCAATTATTATTGCCTACTGTATAGTTCAATATTTAATATCGGAAGGTTCGTTATATCTATATAAGCGTGCTTCCGCCACCTAGTGGCCAAACAAGTGAAATGACTAAATTGATAAAATTGAATAAATGAGTTTTATAATTTGTACTAGTAAGGTTAAAGGTATAGATTCAGATTTACTTTGGAATAAACGTAGTCCAAAATACATGGCTGGCAATATCTCACAATATCCTTCAAATACTTCACTAGCAGAGCTACCAGCAAAACCTTTAAAAAAAGTGTTTATTTTGGCCACTTATTGTCAACAGTAATTCCAGTTGGGTATTTTTATTGTTTTTTGTTTTTCTTGTTTTGTGTGTGTGCGTGTCTGTCTATGTGTCTGTGTGTATTAGGGTGTGGAGGCTATGCAGATAACAAGATAGGGGCGGTATCACCTACTGGTCATGGAGAAGCCATCATGAAAGTCACTCTGTCCAGGCTTATACTTTTCCACATGGAGCAAGGTACTGCATCACTGTAACTCAAGCACTACATTAACATGAAAACAATTTTCTGATTTTAAAATAGTCTACACTAGGACTACACTTCTGCATGCTCAGATTCTGTAGCTAAGTGAATCAGTGAAGAGGTATGTACAAGATAAAAGTTTGCTGTGTTGATGGTTTGTGTTATGTAAATGTTCTAATGTTCTGTTGTTGTTGTTTTTTTTTTTTACCACTGTGCTATTTAATTCTGATTAATTCTGAAATCTAAAGATAATCCTTAATTTCTGTAACAACACATGGCTCAGGTTTATATTTTATACAAGTCACAGTTCTTTAGGAATTAAACATAATTGGTTCTGTGGTAACAAATTACACAATGACTTGTATGGCAGACACTCCACATAAACTGAATAAAAATAGTTGCAAGCTATAGATATGGTTTATATTGATTTTGTTTATGTAAGTTTTCTGTAAGTAGACATTTATTTAGTATTTTTGGAAGCATTGCATAAAGCACTGAAAAAAGCTCAACTCTCTTTGTTGAGATAGATCTCGGTGTGTGAGTGAGAGATACAGAGAGTGTCACACAAAATTATTAATGTATATGAAGCACATAATATTTAGACTCAGATCAATACAGTATAATGTAATGAAATCTTTTGCAGGAAAAAGCCCTGAAGTAGCAAGTGACCTGGCCCTGGCCTACATGTATGAGCGAGTCACTGGCCTGGGCGGAGTGGTGGTTGTGGACCCCGAAGGTAACTGGGCAGCTCGTTTCAACAGCGGACAGATGTCCTGGGCTGCAGCACAGCAAGATCAGCTACGCTATGGTCTGTACAAAGGAGAGAATTTTACTGAGCCTATATAGAGTCCAGCATGCTCACTGAACAAACTAGTCTCAATGACACGTGGACAATATTGTTTTACACTATGGTTTTCACTGGATAAAATTGCCATCTCCTGGCCATTGTAATATATTGCCTACTTCACAGAAGGAGTTGATTGTTTGCACATTCAAATTATATTGAAAAAATGAGTGGTGTCATTTAAATTGAATAATGATTTTACTGAAAAAGGCAATTAACTTAATATTTCTTACTTTGATTTGATGTTGATCTACTGTACTGTTAGAATGTGCTTTGTCTCCACTAGATGGAGGCAAAGCACATTTTAAGAGAAAATACACAAATCAGCCATAATATTAAAACCACTTGCCTAATATTGTGTAGGTCCTCCTTGTGCCACCAAAACAGCCCTGACCCATCACGTTGCAAGGTGTGGCCTCTCTGTAGGTAAAAGCTGTTTTTCAAGCACATCCAACAGACACTTGTTCAGACTGAGATCTGGCAAATTAAATTCATGTCATATTGTAGATGCCCTTAATCAGAACGTCTCTATCAATAAATAAATACTGACACTGCTTCACTAGGTCATGGACTAATATCAGTCTAGTGCTCTATAGGGGAGGTAATATATTTTTAAAAAATGCACACTGACATCACAGTTTTTGGGCTAATTTAGGTACTTGCAGGAGTAGATCTTTAGACATCATTTGAGAATGCCAGTGACTCAGCTGTTTGGGCATCTAGTGGATTTTTATTGCACTACTGAGTTACTGATTTTACTTGCACTACCATGACAGTCTTGCCATGTTCCACAAGCCATTCCTAAATAATAATTTCTACGTTATGGTAGGGAGCATTGTTGTGCAGAAACAGGCCAGAGTCATTAGGGAATGCGTTTGCCTTAAGGTGGTGTACTTGGTCTGCAACAATATTTTGGTAGACAGTATGGGTCAATTGTAAGTAGCCTTCACTTGTTTGTCAGGACCTAAAGTTCCCTGGTAGAGTAGACAGGCTAGCCTTCGCTCCCCATGCACCTCACTGAGCTTTGAGCATCTATAATTTTGTCGTTGGGTTACTGTTTTTCCTTCCTTTGACTACCCAATTGTCAGGTACCATTATAACCAAATCAGTCATGTTATTCACTTCAGTGGTTTTAATATTATGGCAAAATTCCTGTAGATGCACCTTACCTGTTTTTATTTTACTTTAGACTGTGTAAACTGTTTAACAAATATTGATCTGTATGCAATGTCTAATTACATTTTTCAGGAAACCTTCAAAATACAACTAACAACTACTTTGTTATTGACAAAGCTAACACTGATCTTTTTGATTTAAAATGTTCAAAAAATCTCTACTGTAATATTTAGTCTGTAGGTCAATGCAATAAATGATTATCCTAAATAGTTGTTACTTTTTTCTTTTCTTTTTTTTTTTTTTTGCTTGCATCATCACAGCTGGTTTGAAATTAATTGTCATACGTAAAGGAACACTGGATAGAACTGGAGTACAATACTAATACAACAATAGCAGTGTGTGTCTTTACTCCTTGCCACATACCCCCTAGTGGCTAACAGAGTTCATCCACAACTGTGAGGTAGCTAACTTTCCATCTGCAGGCTAAATGGATTCAACCTCAATTTCTAGCTTTTACACAAAGACCTCCTTAATAATATTGAACATTTACACTGACATAACAAACTGATACTCAGAGGTTCCAGTTCACACCAGTGAATTTTAGTTTAGTTTAGCCTTTGTTAGCTTTGTCATAGGAGTTGATTAATCCTGCTGCCATAACCTTTTTTTTTTTTTTATCTCAACAGGTTGTGTTAGTAGGTCTGCAGGTGGAAAGCTGTGAATAGGATTAGAGATAATTTTGCTAAGTAGGAGTAATGTGATATTTATTATGGAAAGAAAAGATTTGGTGACTTATCCAGATAATAGAATAATGTAGTCTAAACATATTAACCAGCCATATGCATTAGAGTTTATTTTGGAAGATGATCATTTTTATTGTAACTATCAAGTCAATAGATGGGCAGATTCTTCTAATGTTAGAGAGCCAAAGTGGTGAGTAGTGGGTTAGAACCCAGAATGTAAAACCAACACATCAATATTTTTTTTTTATAGATTTAAATGCCAGTGTGCAGGTTTTGTAATATTTGAGCTGCACTGTTCCAGCCATTTGTATAAAGTAAAAGAAGTAATCATGAGTGCAAGTGTGTTTGTATTTAAGGGCCTACATTTACCTATAGATCAAAGAAAATATCCAAACAACTCTGCCAAGACCTCAGAAAAAAAAAATACATATATACAGTATATATACAGTATATATACAGTATATAGATTGCCAAAAGTCAGGTTAGGAGCATTTTTAAACACCTAGAGGTACCATGAGCATCTGTACAAGCAAACTGTATTCAAATACAACACAGACACCAAATCATTCAGGAAGGAAGCTACAAATTAACTCCTAGGGATGAATGAAATTTGGTACTGAAACCCAAGACAACAAACTGAATATACAGTATGCATCCACTGTTAAGTGAGTCTGGCAGCCAGAAATGCTGTTCCACAAGATAGAAACCCATACTCCAAGTCCAGAATAAAAACGATCCTAAACTCACCTTCAAAGTTGTAACTTTGAAGGTGAGTTTAGGACTTAAAGACAATTAGTGAACATAGTGCAGTGCCCTACATAGAGCCCTGAACTCAGCCCTGCTGAACACTTTTGGTATGAATTGGAACACTGAGTCTCTACCCAGTGCATTACTGCCTAACCTCACAAATGATCTTGTGGCTGATTGAGCACAAATCCCCACAGGCACACTCCAAAATCTACTGGTAAGCCTTCCCAGAAAACTGTTTATTTTGTCAAAAGCATTCTCTGCATTGAATGAATCAATAATATAAATATTCGTGGTCTAACTTGAGATGAGTAACATATTAATTGAGGAGGCAACTGTGAAGTGTTTATCCTTGATGAAGTCAGTTTGATCAACATGACTGCAGTAGTCCTGGTAGCTAGTGTATTTTAAGTGTTCTACTTAAAATATTTATATCTTTGTTAATTAATGACAACATATAACTGGGAGGGAGCATCAGAATTTCATTGACATAGTAGATTAAAATATTCATATATATATATATAAAGTCTGGCAATTTTATTTATTTCAACTGTTTACCTATTAAAAACTATTAATTATTAAATTAATAAATTTATTAAATTATTAATAATAACTGCTTGTAAAAAAAATGCTTGTAAAATTCACCAGGGCAGGCAACAGGCCCTGCAGTGTTTTCAGTAAGATTAAGGGCATTCTGGAGGTTTTGGAGGGGTTTTGTTAATTGGTAATATACAATCTGAGCTTGGGTGATATTCTGTAATGTACATTCTAGAATTTGAAAAATTTCAAAAAGTCTTATTTATCTCATCAGAGGACTCTAGAATATTTCAAGCTGCATATTGGATAGCTGTGATTGTTCTTATTTTCTTTATTTCCTTTTATAATATCACCTATAAGTTTTCAAAAATTAGAACTAATTTCTACAGTTTCATGTCTGTTTCCGTATTCAAAGTGAATTTATTATTTATACATTTATACAAAACCTATACATTGTTATAAATTCAGTTTGAATTTGTATTTTCTACATTGTGGTTTGTTCTGAGAGTTTGTTGGAGAGATGTTTACAACATCTTTTAGCTTTTGCTCTTTGGTCACTCCTGTACATTTCTTACATGTATTGAAAGAAAAGAAAAAGACCATGGCCATGATTATGTGGTTAGGTGCTCTGCACTGCATCACATCATGTTCAACTTTCTGAGAACTAAAGATGGAGTGAACAGGCTATACAGGATTGTCTATAGAAACGACTGATGAAAGGAACACATAAACACAACCTGTCACAGACCACCATTTGTTCCCCAAGCTTCTGGTACACTTGCTTTGATCACCTAAACAACTATTTTCCATCATACCAACATGCTCTCATTATAATATAATTTATTTATTTATAATTCGAAGACTGTGATGTAGTACATCAAGCATAAGTACACAGTGCTTCATTCAGTAACTGAATAAAAAACAGTACTACATAACAACAAATAGTTCTCCATAAGTATGTTCTAATTCTGTGCTTTTTCACTTGCTGTGAATAGCCAAACTTAATTTAACACGTTAAAATATTAATAATTCCAATAAAGAAAGCAAATAAAAATAAATACAAAACATTGAAGAATAAGTTATTTCACTTGTGTTCTATCAGTCCCTGGCAGTCAGTCCACCCTCATCTGACCTGTAGTCTAATAGTGTAGTAATACAGACCCATGCTTGTTGTGTCAACAACAACCAGCTTGCTTGGTGCTTTCAGATGTGATATGTGGCACAGTTATGACCCCCAAACCAGTCTTTCTACCCCTGCCCTCTCTTTCAGTTTGTTTTCAAAATATTACACTGCTTATGTGGGTGACTGAAACACACTTAACTATCATTGTTCACAATAGCACTAATTTCTAAGGTCATGCCTTTTTTCCCTTGATGTGCCCTTTTAAAAATACAGACTTCTAGTTCAAGGGCAGCGAAGGGTTTTTTTAATTGATTAAAGGAAAAAAAATACTTAAGTCAGGGCATCATGCTGATGGAAGATACAGTAGGCTACCGTGTATGTAAAGCGTCTGTGCAGAGAGGTTCGATCAATCTACAAAAGTCGTATGTTTATGAAATTATAATTATAATTATGTAAATACTTTGTAGTCAAGTTGCATGTAAAATGGCTAAATCAGTAACGTGCTGCGTGAATGTAATTGAAAGAGTTGACAGAAGGATGCCGGTTACTCCTGAGGTCACAGAGTGCATAAAGTGAAGGCCGTAGAGTACAGATGAGAGCGCCTCGCCCCCTTATTGGTCAGCTCGGACAGAAAAGGGGCGGGCCCAAGAGCGTAAGTAGTCCTAGAAAAAGTGGGGACAGAGACAATGTCCAGAGCGGGAGGGTGTGATGTTTGACTTGTCCACAGCTAGAGCTCGGACGAACAGAGATGAGCTGAAGAACCAACCGCACTTTAAGTTTAAGCCATATTTCCAGCGCTTGCATACTAACATCGTTACGTAATTATACAGTTATCTAGTACAAATGACCGGGCTACCGCACTAAAGAGCGTATGCTGCGTAGTGTTTTACACACTGTTTAGTAGGGTAGTGTGTGCTGTTAGACTATAACTCCGTGATTTAACACTCGTCTGAAGTTGGAGTCCGGTCAAAAAAACGGAGGCGGTGAAAGGGGAAGCGCGTCGGTACTGAAAGTTGGAGACAGGTCGAAAACAGTGAAGAAGACTGAAATACATGGCGAGCATCGTCGGTTTAGAAAACGGCGTTAATTTCCTGCTCGAAAAGGGCACATAAAACTCAGACCCGAGCCGGTAAACGCCGCGATGTGAACAGGAAAGAGGCAGCGAGCGGAAAAAGCCGCTGACGACCGAGTTCTTCAGAGAAGTTGGCTGTAAGCGAAGCCGACAGCGATGCTCAGATCCCGGTGAGTGTATAATAATTATTGTACAATACTGCACGTTTACAATGACGGATTCTATTTGAAATTTGTCCAGCGGAAAATTCAGCTTAGAACTGTTTTCAAGTATGCGCCGGGTTACCCGGAAATGACCTCATTATAACGACCGGACTATTTCACTATTTCATGTTTGTTTAGTGCCTTTATCACTTAGCTTTTCAATGATATCTGCAGTCTCTGGTCTCCGGGAAGTTCTTTGTGAGTATGGAAATGTAAATATATCACATTTAATCTTTATATATGAGAATAAATTTGCATAATCATTTGTTTCTTCCTTCATTTAGGGAACGCTTGCTAATGAGTTCATTTTGTGGCTTCTGCTACCTCACTTCTGAATGTAACCGGAAGTCAGTAATGTCTGTAGGCCTGCAGATGTTCTGCAGTTGCATTATCTGCTTTACTATGTGCCCTTCTGCCTCAGAGGACAGGGTGTTCTTCATATACAAGCAAAGCAATTCATCTTAAGTTATACCAAGTAGACTTTTGAAAGAAATTTTAGGATGGACTATTGCAGATGAAAGAAAGACATACTACGATAAGCATTTTAATTTACAGTAGTCTTCATGTTAATATAAACCATGTAACAATAGTACAGGCTTTTTTAATGCCTTGTGAGAACAGAAGGAGTGGGACTGTATGTCATTTGTTATTGTAAGTCAAATCGTCGGCTCCCTTGGAGTATGGAAAATTGACTTTCTTGGGAGTGTTCCCATGGAGATAGGCACACTTCCTGTCTCTGCTTAGGAATGAGGGAGTCTAGCATTTCTGGACTGCTTACTCTAACTCTTTTCTCTTTAATTATTTTAGTTGAGGCTACGTATGGGGGAGTGATCCATTAACACCACAATCAGGAGTTACAAGGTGCTCATTTTGGTCACTCATGATGAAAGCTTATGTTGTTGCAGCACCAGAAATTGTCCATCCACTTGCAGTGAATCAAGTGGGCAGTTGCGACTCCACAATGAAACACTTTGCCCAGTTTTCCTGTGCTTCTGTTCTGTCATAGTACAAAGTACTCCTCAATGAATACAGCAAATGACCTCTGAGAGTTAGTTAGCTCTGTTAATCAGTGTATGGGTGACATGGATGACTTGTTCTGTTACTGCGTGTTTCGTGCCTGGAATATGGCCTCTGTGCTCAAGTGAAAGAACGAGAGCCCAAAAGTGTGACCTCTCACAAGGTCAGAGAGCTTTTCACTCATCTGATCTTCACTTAAGGCATGTGTTTGTTCTTGTGGGAAAGAGATGAAGCAGAGAGAACAAATATAAAATGTGCACGTGTGCGTTCTATTAAGAGAGTGTGCAAAAAATTCAGCATTTGTGTTTATTCATTAACATACTTGGTTACTTGGACAAAGCTACAGATTAAACTCAGTCTTTTGTCACAAAAGTGAAATTTATAACCTTTGCTTTTTAATATGTAATGCCAGAATGATCAGAAATTTTAGGAAATTGCAGTGGAGAAATGCCAAAATGAGAAATGTGGTTTGAGAGTGATTTAAGGAAGAATGCTTTCATGAGAAGGCAAGAATCAATAAAAATGGTCCTCACAAATCAGAAAATACAGGGAGATCACAGGAGTCAAAGCATTAGGTCCCGCCACTATTTATTGTTCTTCACGTTTACAACGCGTTTATCGCTTTCTCTGATCTGTGCATCTGTTTGATATTGCTAAGGTTATAAGGGTAGAAAAAGAAACAGACAAATGGAGTAAGAAAAGACGATTTAGGCCAGAGGGTGTTACTGTTACACACACAGAGTTGGATCTCTGTGACTTTGATGTGACTTTGTTTTCGGTTGAGAAAGCATTGTACATTACATCATCTTTTAGCCCAATGTCCAAAAGCTTAGTGTTTGAATGACCTTAATAAAGTGTTCTTTTGGAAACTGTGACTTGTGATGGACATTGAGCCAGGACAGCCAAGGAATGAAGAAGAGCAGTGGAGCAAGAATACAGTACAGAAGTACAGTCAGAAATACTAGAGACATTAAGGTCAGTTAACTGTGGGGACCAATCAAAGTAAGAACATACTTGAGGAAGCTATGGGTCTCTGGACTCTGCTTCCTCCTCTTTCTCTCCTTCACCCCTCCCCCTCTGCTGTACTGTGTGCTATACGGTTGCCAAGTGCTAAGAATCTGCGGAATGTGGGTTTGCAGTGTTCTGATAAAGTTTGCTTTGTTCCTGCCGTGCCCTGAACACTGGGAGGGATATGAGACCCTGGGAGTTTCACTGAAGCACTGTAACACGCACATCCCTACAGCATATATCCAACAAGCCTATTCTCATGTGTGCCTCATTCACTTGACTCGTACACCGGGGATGCACAGCTGGATATAAGGTCTTATAACAAATGACCTGTAACTTTAGACACTTTAGAAATTAACAGTGTCTTAGAGCTAAGCTAAGCCCTGTCAAAAATAGCTTAACTATCTACTACTTAATTACATGCATGTTTTCCCACATACTCGTTATGTACACTATTGTGAATATATTGTTTATCAGAATTTCTATTTCAAAGTAATTCTAGGAGTATATTGTGAGAAATTGTCTGAGAATATTTTATGTGATTATTTCCTCCTCTGTAGAAATTTGAGGTTTCATCTATAAGCAAAGACTTGATGACAAAGAAAATATTCAGGGAAATTGAGAAACCTCAGACCTCCCCAGAGTCTCCGATTACTATTGTTTAAATGCACACATGACCAGAGTGATGGGTGTCCTGCATGTACAGAGGACAAAATGGAGGTCAGAGGTAGCTGGATGTCTGAACATGCAAGCTAAGCTCTTTAATCATAGGGGACATAATAGTGCCATTTGGAACGTAAACAAAAAGAATTGCGCTTTATGGTTTGAACTCACGAAGGTGTGCATGTGTGTGTTTGAGATGGTGAAGTCTCTGAACTGGAGGGACATTTTGCCTGTGAAGCTTCAGCAGATTTGACCTCTCTGGGAGTGTCATGGCAAAACAAACGGCTTCCACTGACTCCTTTCTCTTATGTTTTTATTATAAATACAGCATTTGTGCTCCCTATGGCAAACAGCCCTCACAACGTCTGATGGAAAAACAACATCAGATATGCAGGTGCACTAATCTGCTGCAAGGACAGTCTCTGACACGAGCACTGCCTACCTTCACACAAGCTGACCTTTTTCCCCTGTAGTCACTTATAACTGTTAATCAGTGTGCATGCTGCTCTGGGATAAGAGTTACATACCATGTTTTACCAGTAAAGTTGTGTGGACTGTAAGGACAAACAATGCCTGGCTGGCAGTATGGGCTACTGTAAACATCCTTGACTGGAAGCTGGTGCTTAAGATGGAGCTTTCAGTCGGATGTTTGCAGCAGCCAACTGCCGTTACCTCTTCTCAAAAAGAGTGGAACAAGTGTCATGCAAAGCACAGACTCGCTGTCAAATAAACCTTCTGTCTATCTTCAGGTGATGAGATCTAATTAATGTACTTTTACATCAAGGTGGAGACAATGCTGTGACAGTGCCTAATTTTAAACTGTCGGTCTTTTGTTGCTGTTTTTTTTAAGCTGATTTCAGAACATGTATGTCTGAGAGAATTCTATTCTATATTTAAATGAGGAGGGATTTTACTTTGTTGAAACTCTTATTCTAATCTGAAGAGAAATTACATTTGTATTCCCGTGTGAATATTGAATAAGATTTCAAGCTGTTCCTTTGACACCTCATGTAGATCTTCAGATTGTGACCTATGGTAGATATAATAGCTGAGTGGTGTGGCCTCAGGCAGTGTTGAAATGGAAAGAATAGGGGCAGCGGGACCCAAACTTTGGTTCTGGATATGGCCGAAGTGCTGACTCCAGAAGCTGACCATGAAGCTTTGGGGCTGAGGGAACACCATTTGTGTCATATTAGCACCTCAAATCTTATAAAACACATTCCAGCTTGGCACCTGTGGAGAGCTAAAACCCAGATTAGTGCTGTTGCTTCTATGCTTACTCTCTCACTCTTACTATTTCAAAGGCCTGTAACATGGAGTAGAGTATCACAATCTCCTTTTTCCCACCTCCTGCATGAAGTCTCCCACAGGCAGCATGATGACGCTCACAGAAACGTGATCCTGTAGCACAGCTCTGCTTGGTAATGGAAAATTGTTCGTAGAGAAAAAGGTTACACAGGGATAATGTTTCAGCTCCTTTACAGTTTTGTCAATAATGTGGCCTTATTGGTTAGGCTTGAATCTAATGTATAATTTTCAACTGTGGGTTATTGATGACTTAGTAAAGCTAGTAAATACCGAGATTGAGTTTAGAGTTTTCTCAGGTCTTGATTGCAGTAGATAAAGTCAATTGGTTTGGTTTCCTGGTCCTATATCTCTCAGTAGTACAATTTAGTTAATAATTTCCTAGTATAGTTGCATATAGTGTTGGTATTTGAAGTTATAATGCTGTGATTTTTTTTTTTTGCATATTTGGATAAACTGCCCCAGTTAACAATTTACTCAACATGCTACAAATAAATAAAATAATAATAATTATTATTATTATTATTTTTAATAAGTATCCAGTTTCAGCACTCTGGACAGCTCTTTTGGGGTATGACAGTGTAGTCTCCCAGTCCCAGGGGAGAGAGAGCAAGTCCCCAGGGATGCTGGCTGACTGATAGCCATCACTCCCCATTCATTCTCTCCTCTGGAACTCTGCTCAGCCTTTTTAATGATTTGTGACTTTCTTGTGTTTTACCTGTATCTGATACAAACATTTACAAAGTGATAAGAAAGAAAGGTACCATTGAGAGAACTTTTATAAAATGTTTGTACAGTTCAACAAACTCTCTTAAAAGCAGACTAATGATAAGCAAAGCTGTATGATTAAATTTGCCATAATGTAATGTACCACAGGTTCCTGTTTACTATGGGAAGGGTGTTAAAATTGACAGGGAGCACAAAAGAGCTAATCGTCAGTGAAATCTGGATAAGTGGGAGCTGATGAACACCAGTGAAGAGTGCGTATTTCCCACATTTAAATCTATACACTGTTGGGGACCAGTGTTTCGTTTCACCCCACACTGTTATATCAATCATATAATCAGAAGTGGAACACTTACAAACAATAAAACAACTTCCATTGCTTTTTTTCATTGCTCTTGAGCACTAGTCTACATCCTTTCCCCTTAATTAATGCTGCGTCCTTAGTTTTTACAAATTCATTTCAACCTCTGTATTTTTTCTCATTTACAGTTGACCATATACTGCCTCTCTCTATATGACCTTCCTTTCCTGTCCATGCCCATAGGCCTATTCCATGCTTGATGACTTTTTTCCCACAACAATCATTGGATGCATTATGAAAGGAGACAGAAAGTAAGAGAACGCTCTTGTCCAGTTAGAGGAAATGGGCCATAAGAATGTGGAAAAGCTCCAAATCAGGCGGGTTCACAGGGTCTGGGAGTGGCCACATCCTCAAAAGAGAGGGGGGTATTCTTGGACTAGATCCATGAGAGCTGTAGAGGCCAGGCAGATGACGTAGGTCTGTGCGAACACCCATAGCCCCCCCTCTTCCTATCTCTACAGTGACCTTGCTCTTTATGTACAACCCCCCTTCCCACAAATATATATGCATCTTGTGCCCCCCTCAGGCCCCCAAGTACAGAGCTCAGGTGGTCAGTCTGCTGATGAATGCAGCTCTATTAATAGAAAGTGCTGCTTATCTGGTGAATGATGAACATTAAGCAGATTTCTCACAGGTCTAAAAATGACCTGCTTTAGTTTGACTTCTTACTTTTCAGCAAAAGCTTTTATTTGATGCTCTGAAACATTAAAAGCGTGTTATAGTTATTTCACGTCTCATCATAGTTTGACCATGCAGCAGTCAGGTGAACTTGTACTGTACATGTGTCTAGGTTGTGCAGTTTTCCTCACAAGGCCAGGTCAACTGGGCTTAACCCAGGAGAACTGTGAGCCTCAGGGAATGTAAACATCCTACACTCTCAGCTGGAGCCAAGACAAGGCCGGGAGTGGGGTGTTTGCGCTCTCTGGCTTACGGATGCCGTGGTAGCACAAAGGAAACGGAAACAGCACCACAGAGGAAACTGGCTTCTCTGCCATCATATCAGTTTGGCTCATTGGACACATCCGGAGGCTTTCAACGTCTGGAACATTGGCGCAGTGACCTGTTATAATCTTGATGCTCCTCTATTTCTCTGTGCCTTCATGACTTCTTTCTCAACTGTGAAACATCTTCAAGTTATAAAATTGCATTGAGATACTTCTACTAGACATTCAAAATAACCTTAATAGCTGAAAACCTTCATAGACAACAAGAGTCTTCTGTTCTTGCTGTGCGCGTGTGCGCGTGTGTGCGTGTGTGTGTGTGTGTGTGTGTGTGTGTGTGTGTGTGTGTCTAGAGGCCAGTGTGTGTAGGTGGGTGTGGTTTGTAGAACTCTGAGGAAGTGGAGCTCCATTGTGAGAATTACTGCAGGGTCAGGAGGTGAGGCTGAAGGCTCTTTTTGAAGCTCTCTATCCCAGCAGGGTGGGACAACTCGAAATGCTTCCAAGCCCTCCTGTCCAGACTAAGCTGTTGTCACGGAGACAGAGTGGCCCAAGAGGAAGTGGCTATTTATACCCAACAAGTGCTGAAAGAGAGGCACCCTTCCAATGGGCGGCATCTTACTCGCATCCTCCAGCAATCAGGGTTTGGTTCTTAACATGGGCCCACTTTCTTATTTGTCATTCAGTAAAAAAAAAATGCTTCTTCTGCCATCTCTATGATTTACCTATTGATGTTTTGGGAAACCGTGCTTTGTTATTTTGTAGCCTGACATAGACACAGCAACACTCAAATAACTTTTCAACCCTGAGATTGCATTGGACTGTCATTTCTTGTACAGTGTTGTCTGAGCTGTCCTGTTGATTTGTTTCCTTTGGCCTTTCTGTCCCACAGTGTCACTCAGGATGCATGCCTGTGGGTTTTTTTTTTTTTTTTTTTTTTTTTTTTTTTTTTTTTTTTTTTTTTTTTTCCAACAAAACCCCAGGGTGATTTTTTATTGTTTATTTTTTTGTGTTAAGTAAATAAATAAGA